>OZ022236.1:7066282-7458782 GCA_963978835.1 Tenthredo scrophulariae | reverse complement strand
TTTGTGTGGGACTTGGAGTCCGTTTATTTCGCTGTCTGATATCTGGAAGGTCTTCCAGCTTTTTTTTGCGTCCCTTGTCAGTAGACTTAGTTCAGGCCTAAACAGGACAGTCTCGCATTTGGCAGTGTTGATCTTTAATTTCCACGAGCTATAATAATCAATGATTTTTCTGAATAGGTTTTGCAGCTCCACTTTCAGAAGCGAGGGCTTTTTACCTGTAACGTATATTAAGAGGTCGTCCGCGAAGGCGATTGCTTTTTTCGAGGCTGACGTGTTTAGGTCGAACAACCTTAAGACATCGCTGTTATAAATATTAAATAATATCGGCGAATTGACGGTGCCCTGCTGCAGGCCATCCAGAATCGCAAAGGTTTTTGTGGATGAACTCCAGCCATCGGTTACTCTGAAGTACTTGTCGTGAAGCATAACCCATAGGATTTTTATTATTTGCCGTGGGAATTGCTTTTTTAATAGTTTAAAGAACAGTCCGTCCAGCCATACCGTGTCAAAAGCCTTTTCCAGATCTATGAAGCAAGCTGCAACGCAATCTTGATTATTCAACGACCAACATATGTCCGACGAGAATTTGCTAATCGCGTGCAGCGTTGAGTGTCTATGTCTGAAACCGAATTGTGATTCGGGGATTATATCATTCTTATCACAATAGGCTGTCAAGGTTTTGTTTATTAGTGTTTCAAATATTTTGCTGATGTTAGGCAACAGGCTAATGGGTCTATAGCTGGTCGGATTTACAGCGTCTTTGTCCTTTTTCAGGAGTGCTATTACTTTAGCTGTCTTCCAGGTAGTCGGGAAGTAATTATTATTTAGGGCATTATTAAACAGGATGCAATAGCATATGATCATCTTACGGGGTAGATGCTTCAAGACTTTATTAGGGATATTGTCGTACCCCGCTGATTTTTTGTTATTCAGTTTTTTGAATATTACAACTAATTCTGATTCTGAGGTGAAATAATTTGGCGTCTCTTCGCATCTGGGGCTTGTCGCGGGGTTTTGTTCTGAGAAGGACATTACGGTCTTACCGTTCAACATATCGCTTTGTATTTCGTTTTTTAACTCAGAGATCTTGTTTTCTATTAAATTTGTGAGCTGGTTTTTTCCTAGGTTAGTGTTTTGGACGTTAGTGGCGGCGAAGTGCGCTCCAATCACGTTGAGCTTGTCGGATTGTTTATTAATAATAAAGCGACCATTATCATCTATATCTGTTGTTTCAATCGGTATTTCTGAGTCTATTAGTAGGTGCCTTTTCTCGTTTGGGATTGCAAGAGTTGGAATTGGAAGACTGTCTCGCCTTCTGAATAAGCTGTTGATCTGGGGGAACATTTTATCTTGTTTGTTAATTGAGATGTCCCTGATTTTTTTTTCCCAGAAGCCGTTTACGGATTCTTTCAGTTTTTCGTTAATTTTATCTCTAGTTTTTTTCACAAGGTCTTTTAAAACATTCAATTCAACAATATTTCCGCTTGGATTACGCTTGTGTAGTTTGTTGATTTGGGTTATGAGGTAAGTTTTTTATTCGAACAGGTTTTTGATTTCCTGAGTAGTGTAAGCTATCAAAGTATTTTTCGGCTTAGATTTTGGCACTTTTACATTTATTGCATCCACGGTAATTTCATTTAGCTTATTCAGGAGGGAGTCAATTTCCTCGTTGGACAAGTTTCTATTGGCGGGAATGTCCAGTTCGGCTGTATTACAAATATGTTTTTGAAACGAATCCCAGTTTGTTTTGGCAAAATTCAACCGGGTACCGATTGGTTTTCTCTCTATAATGAACGGAAGATTACCCGGGAAGGAAACGGAAATTTTTAACGCATTATGATCACTGTCGTACGGGAGTGATTCCATTTTTAGATCATCTTTTATATTGTGAAATTTTAGTCTTCGATCCGCTAAACAGACGTCTAAGAATGAGTTTCCCCTGGGAAACGAAGGTAACAAAGAGCAAAATAACTTCGCTCTCATGGTTATCTCATTCTCATGAATCCATTTTTTCAGCGCCGTTCCTCTCGGGTTGTTCGTTTCATTTAACCAGTCGGTGTGTTTCGCGTTCAGATCCCCTGCTAATATATACAAATTCCCCGGCTCATGCAATCCCAGTTCCTTACTAAGATGTCTCAATTCAAGAATGAATTCAGGCTTGTGGTTTCCCGCCGCGTAGGCAGATATTATAAAAAGGTTGTAGTTTTGATTTATTTTCAGTTTGATGACGGTTGCTTCTAATACTTTAGCTCGAACCAGGCACGCTGGGTTAATTTCTTGAAATTGAAATTCGTTTTTAACTAATATTGCCGTGCCGCCACCCTGTACAGAGTTCGGTCGGTCTTTCCTTATAACTGTATAATTTTCTATCGCTATTTTAAACTTACTGCTTAACTTCGTTTCACCTAGTAGGACGAGGTCGGGGTTGTGCGACTCTATTAATTCTTTCAGATTCAGCCTTCGCTGTATTGATATAATTGAGTTAACGTTAATCGATATAATGTTAAGTTTTTTGCACTGTGTATTGCTCTCATTCATGACCTATTATGGGTTTCACGAGATCATTGAATAGTTTGAATAGTTTGTCTATACTTAGCGCGTTCTGGTTCACTGGGTCTTGAATTTTCTGAAGCTGTGCGTTGAGTCCACTGCTGTTATCTGTGTGTTGTGTTGTAGGCGGAGATCCTTGTCTGCCGTTTGGATTGTTTGTGCTCCTCTCTGTATTGGAGCTGATAGAAGAAGCTGGTTGACTATTGATGTTTGTGTTGTTTGCCGCTATTTCGCTATAGGCGACTCCGGGATTGACACTTTTAGCAATTTTTTCTACTTTTGCTCTTCTGATTTCGTTTTCCTCTTCCAGTTTTTTCTTTATCTTTTTACCGTATTCTACTAGCTTTGGACAACCACGGTAGGACGCCGGGTGCCCGAAGTTTTGGCAGTGCACGCAAAAGATCAAAGATTTATCGGCTAGTCCTTCCGACGTTTGGATTTTACATTCCCCCGGTTCGTGTGTTTCGTTGCATTTGACACATCTAAACTCTAAATTACAGTTTTTCGCCACGTGACCTATTCTTTGGCATCTCTTGCACTGAATTTTGTCGTTCTTCTTCAACGTTTCCCAGCTAACCGACTGGTGTAAGATTTTCTTTGTGTTGACGAGTTTTGTGATGGGACTGTTCGCAGATACTTTAACTAAGAACATCGGAAGTACTCGATTTAGTTTTTTTGCGTTTAACGTCGTGAAGTTTGACACATCCAGGAATTCCAGGTCTTCTTCCTTTAAAGCTTTTAGTTCCTCTAGAATATCTGAGGCTGCAAAGCCTCCGTCGATACCTTTGAGGACGAATGTTTTAGTTTTTTCTTCACTCGGCGTAAACGTGAAAAAATCTAATTTTCTTTCCCTCATTTTCTCGCAAGTCTGTTTGTACTCACTTAAGGTCTCTACGAAAATGATATGCTTCCTTGTGTCTTACTCGTTTGATTTGGTGGTTATTGCTCCCCATCGTAGCTAACATGAAGTTTGCGATAACTAGCGCTGATTGATTCAATGCAATGATCGGGGGGGGCTTAGGGTTTTTTTTTCTGTCTGTGATCCGAAGTGTTGTCATCGTCATTCGTTTGGTAGTCCAAGGGTTGCGTTGTCAGATTGCGTGTCTCGCCTGGGTGGCGCTCGTCTGTGGACCTCGCGGCTACCGATGATGGCTTGCTGCCTTGAGCTAGCGCTGGCCAGATGTTTGATGACAAATCCGATTGATTTTGGTTTTTCTTGGTATTCGACATCTCTTCAACGTTTGTATTATTTGCACAACTCTGTTGCTTCGAGTGAGTGACTGATTTAGCCTCCCTCCAGTCCGCTATTAGTGCCACTAAACTATCATTTGTTTTCTTCAGCTCTTCGATTTCTTGTAGTGCTCTTTCCAATTTTTTCTGCAAGTCTGTAGATGCGCCAATTTTTTCACTCGCCGACTGCGTGGCATGGTGTTGGTTACTTGCTGTACCGTGAGGTACCTCTTCTATCCGGTGGATGTCCACTTCTGTCACTGTGTCTTGGTTTTTTATTGTTGAAGATACGGGCTGAGGCCGAGTTGCATCTCCTACTGGTTCTGGCTCCTGCATATCTTTGGGGTTTAGTTTTCTCCTGGTTACTAAGTTCGGATGCGGTGAATACCTCACGTTCTTTGCTCGTTTTTCCTGCGGAGCTTTTTTGTTTGCGATGGGCTGTAGTGATCGAGGTTCGTTTCTTTGTTTCAGCGTATCCTTGGGCAGAGTATTATCGTCTTGCGACTTGTCAGTATAAGCTTCTCCCGAAGTGTCAAGGTCTGATGGTGCTATTACTTCGGCGGATGAATCTGCGATTTTGCGTTTCGCCGTTCCTATGGGCTTGTGTCGCTGTGGAGCGGCCTTCATTGGCTTTTTCTGCACTTTGTGCATCAGGGCTTGGGGGTAAGGCCCCCCGTTCGCGGCCTTTTCACTGATAATCAGCCTAAGTAAAACTTTTCGTAATAATGTAAGCGACCCAGCTTGATAACACTATCTATTATATTATTATTATTATTATTATCTGTTGTGATTACGCTCTAAGTCGTTCGCTAATCACCGCCTGTCCTCATCACTAGACAGCTAGGGGATCGACTGACAGCTACGGGATCGACTGACGAGAACCGGTGTTTTCAACGTGGTATGGTCGTTGCCGAAGGGCACGAGACTCTACTCGGATCCATCGGCAAAAGGAAGCTAAAAGCGCATGAAATGTATAAGTAAAAAAAAAGATGCCAACGACACGCGGTGTTCCCAAGCGGTCACCCATCCAAGTACTGACCGCGCCCAATGTTGCTTAACTTCGGTGATCGGACGAGAACCGGTGTTTTCAACGTGGTATGGTCGTTGCCGAAGGGCACGAGACTCTCCTCGGATCCATCGGCAAAAGGAAGCTAAAAGCGCATGAAATGTATAAGTAAAAAAAAAGATGCCAACGACACGCGGTGTTCCCAAGCGGTCACCCATCCAAGTACTGACCGCGCCCAATGTTGCTTAACTTCGGTGATCGGACGAGAACCGGTGTTTTCAACGTGGTATGGTCGTTGCCGAAGGGCACGAGACTCTACTCGGATCCATCGGCAAAAAGAAGCTAAAAGCGCATGAAATGTATAAGTAAAAAAAAAGATGCCAACGACACGCGGTGTTCCCAAGCGGTCACCCATCCAAGTACTGACCGCGCCCAATGTTGCTTAACTTCGGTGATCGGACGAGAACCGGTGTTTTCAACGTGGTATGGTCGTTGCCGAAGGGCACGAGACTCTACTCGGATCCATCGGCAAAAGGAAGCTAAAAGCGCATGAAATGTATAAGTAAAAAAAAAGATGCCAACGACACGCGGTGTTCCCAAGCGGTCACCCATCCAAGTACTGACCGCGCCCAATGTTGCTTAACTTCGGTGATCGGACGAGAACCGGTGTTTTCAACGTGGTATGGTCGTTGCCGAAGGGCACGAGACTCTACTCGGATCCATCGGCAAAAAGAAGCTAAAAGCGCATGAAATGTATAAGTAAAAAAAAAGATGCCAACGACACGCGGTGTTCCCAAGCGGTCACCCATCCAAGTACTGACCGCGCCCAATGTTGCTTAACTTCGGTGATCGGACGAGAACCGGTGTTTTCAACGTGGTATGGTCGTTGCCGAAGGGCACGAGACTCTCCTCGGATCCATCGGCATAAGGAAGCTAAAAGCGCATGAAATGTATAAGTAAAAAAAAAGATGCCAACGACACGCGGTGTTCCCAAGCGGTCACCCATCCAAGTACTGACCGCGCCCAATGTTGCTTAACTTCGGTGATCGGACGAGAACCGGTGTTTTCAACGTGGTATGGTCGTTGCCGAAAGGCACGAGACTCTCCTCGGATCCATCGGCAAAAAGAAGCTAAAAGCGCATGAAATGTATAAGTAAAAATAAAGATGCCAACGACAGGCGGTGTTCCCAAGCGGTCACCCATCCAAGTACTGACCGCGCCCAATGTTGCTTAACTTCGGTGATCGGACGAGAACCGGTGTTTTTTTTTTTTTTTTTTTCTTCAAAGAAGTTTATTTGAAGCCGTGAATTACAAGAGACAATTATACATGAAATTATACAGGGGAAAACTTCCAAAACCTGCCGCAAGGTATAGAGTGAAAATTAGTACGTTATGGCTCACTGCGAGCGCTACACGACTTACTCTTAGTTTGAACAACAGTTCCTTACCTCGCCCTAGATATGGCTGAAGGTACTTGTATTTTCATACGGTCACTTAATTATTGCAGAAGTGGCTGCTAGAGCGCCCTCGCGTGTATACTTGGATTGGATCAGGAAAAGGCTTGCAAAACTGATCGCTCGGTGATATGTGCTCTTAAATTAGGGTCTATGTACGCTGCAACCTGCAGCGTCGTCGGAGTTCAGCGCTAGCCTATACTCATTGTGGGTGAGAGCGAACTTTCTGTGGCCCATCGCCCGAAGTACTAATTTATCCACCAGTACTTATCACTATCTAACCTATGATTGTCCTTAACATCTTTACTGGGAAGTGCCGTGTTGAATCTGATTCTATTGGCGTTCACTCTATCTCTGCAGTTTGTCATGGGGTTATAAGTTATTTTTTTGTCGCGCGTACCCCTAGCCACGTGGTATATGGTGGGCACGTTGTCTCGATCTTGAATAAAGCCGTTGCAGTCTAGATAAGTGAAGGCCTCAGGCGGAATGAAACCCGATAGCATCGATCTCTCGGTGTAGAGCCGGTCAATAGTCATAGGCCAGGATATCAGACTATTGTCTTGATTTGAGGATGCGTTGGCGAAGTGATCGCGTATTAATTTCAACATGAAACAGTCTATCCGGTGGACCTTGGCTTCGTTGTAGATTTTTACATTGCTAACGCGTCTCCTGTATAGGGACGAAGCCGACCTCCATTTACCTAAACATGCTCGTAAGCATTTGCGCTCAAAGGCTCTTATTTTCTCCATCATACCCGCGCTTATGTTGTACCAGATTGGGCAGCCATATGCTATTATAGGTCGTATTAAAAGTAAGTAGCACAAAATCTTAACTTTAGCATCCAGATGCCGGCAGTAAAATAGACGGTTAGCGGCATTGAACGCGATTTGCGCTTTGGCTAACTGTGAGGTCACATGTTTCTTAAATTTAAGCTGGAAATCGATCTGAATGCCGAGATATTTTACCGCCTCTACGAGAACCGGTGTTTTCAACGTGGTATGGTCGTTGCCGAAAGGCACGAGACTCTCCTCGGATCCATCGGCAAAAGGAAGCTAAAAGCGCATGAAATGTATAAGTAAAAAAAAAGATGCCAACGACACGCGGTGTTCCCAAGCGGTCACCCATCCAAGTACTGACCGCGCCCAATGTTGCTTAACTTCGGTGATCGGACGAGAACCGGTGTTTTCAACGTGGTATGGTCGTTGCCGAAGGGCACGAGACTCTACTCGGATCCATCGGCAAAAGGAAGCTAAAAGCGCATGAAATGTATAAGTAAAAAAAAAGATGCCAACGACACGCGGTGTTCCCAAGCGGTCACCCATCCAAGTACTGACCGCGCCCAATGTTGCTTAACTTCGGTGATCGGACGAGAACCGGTGTTTTCAACGTGGTATGGTCGTTGCCGAAGGGCACGAGACTCTCCTCGGATCCATCGGCATAAGGAAGCTAAAAGCGCATGAAATGTATAAGTAAAAAAAAAGATGCCAACGACACGCGGTGTTCCCAAGCGGTCACCCATCCAAGTACTGACCGCGCCCAATGTTGCTTAACTTCGGTGATCGGACGAGAACCGGTGTTTTCAACGTGGTATGGTCGTTGCCGAAAGGCACGAGACTCTCCTCGGATCCATCGGCAAAAGGAAGCTAAAAGCGCATGAAATGTATAAGTAAAAAAAAAGATGCCAACGACACGCGGTGTTCCCAAGCGGTCACCCATCCAAGTACTGACCGCGCCCAATGTTGCTTAACTTCGGTGATCGGACGAGAACCGGTGTTTTCAACGTGGTATGGTCGTTGCCGAAAGGCACGAGACTCTCCTCGGATCCATCGGCAAAAGGAAGCTAAAAGCGCATGAAATGTATAAGTAAAAAAAAAGATGCCAACGACACGCGGTGTTCCCAAGCGGTCACCCATCCAAGTACTGACCGCGCCCAATGTTGCTTAACTTCGGTGATCGGACGAGAACCGGTGTTTTCAACGTGGTATGGTCGTTGCCGAAGGGCACGAGACTCTACTCGGATCCATCGGCAAAAGGAAGCTAAAAGCGCATGAAATGTATAAGTAAAAAAAAAGATGCCAACGACACGCGGTGTTCCCAAGCGGTCACCCATCCAAGTACTGACCGCGCCCAATGTTGCTTAACTTCGGTGATCGGACGAGAACCGGTGTTTTCAACGTGGTATGGTCGTTGCCGAAGGGCACGAGACTCTACTCGGATCCATCGGCAAAAAGAAGCTAAAAGCGCATGAAATGTATAAGTAAAAAAAAAGATGCCAACGACACGCGGTGTTCCCAAGCGGTCACCCATCCAAGTACTGACCGCGCCCAATGTTGCTTAACTTCGGTGATCGGACGAGAACCGGTGTTTTCAACGTGGTATGGTCGTTGCCGAAGGGCACGAGACTCTACTCGGATCCATCGGCAAAAAGAAGGTAAAAGCGCATGAAATGTATAAGTAAAAAAAAAGATGCCAACGACACGCGGTGTTTCCAAGCGGTCACCCATCCAAGTACTGACTGCGCCCAATGCTGCTTAATTCCGGTGATCGTACAAAAAACCAGTGTTTTTTCTTATTTTTTCACAATAAATTTCACATGTTTACAGTTGCAATTTTTGACAAACACAAGATTGCTTCAGCATGTGTTGATACACTGCAACGCCCTATATAGTTTCACAAACCTTTGTAGTCAATATTGGCATTTCTGGTTTGTGTTTTATTCCAAGATCTTATGATTCGCGAGTAAGATTGACTTACGGGTCAATTCTGTCACATTTTCATTCATTTTTATGCATACATACATTTTTTCATGAATACTTTTCTCCGTTTTTTTTTTTCTTTTTTGGACCTTCGGCTTATCTTCTATCAAAGGAATGTAGCCTATAGCACAGAGCATAAGTATACGACAATATATTAAGGCGCCTTTCACGGCGTTGTTCACCGCTCATTTTGAGCGACGAGTAGATAGCCTGGAGGAAGTAGATACCGCCGCGATAAATTCTGTTCGTAACTAAGCGGAACTTACGAACACAACCCGGTCAACTGCCTTTGTTCACATTCATTCGAATTTCGGACTTTGACGAGGACGCCTGAGAAAACATCACCAAAACTTTAAACCGTGCATGAAGCAGAAAACATCTGAAATAATAAATCACGAATAAACAGTACAAAACAATTTGTCAGTGCAAGGTTTGAGCATTTTTACCGGTCTCATCAGCGAGAAGAGTTGTGTACAATGATTACTGACGAATTGATCATAGCTGTGTGGCTGGTCATAAACCGAATATTTCAAAGGAATCGTGAAATGGCAAAAAGACACGCAGCCAAAACACATGTGTATTGCGCGCTCGTGTTGCGGCTATTGCAACAAAATTATGAGGAGGTAAGGTTATATGTAGACTACAAGATTGAGTTAAGGGGAGATGGTACTGAAACTTTGTCAAAAACCATTTTTTTTTTTCAACCACTCGAAATGGTCCAATTAAAAATCGCTTCCGGAAATTTTTAGATATTGCAGTTTGTGTATTGGAAAAAATATCAACCTTCTGCGATGAAAGTTTATGGGCAGGAGACCTTTCACAGTGGTTCGAAGAAAATCTTCTGCAAAAGGTCTCCTGTGGATACACTTTCATCGCAGAAGGTTGGTATTTTTTTCCAAGACACATGTTACCAATATCTAAAAATTGTATTGAGCGATTTTTGATTAGACCCTTTTTGGTAATTTCAAAAAATTAACGAATGGTTTTTGTCAAAGTTTCAGTAGCGTCTCCCATCAAGGGGTACGTTACCATTGTGAATTACGAAACAGGCCTTAATATTCACCATTTTCTGTGGTATCGCACAGATCACTCGACGTTTTCGTAAGCTGAATATAATTTCATTGAGTAGTGACTCTACCGTTCGTATCTTATTAATTCATACTATATGAGAATTTATCGGACGAGCCGAACCAAATTTAAGTCTTCCAACTGGGGTACACCTCTGTATAGTGCGTGCAAACCCCAGAGAAACCGAAAAAAACGGAAGTGCATCATAATTATTTTTTCAAGTAAAAATTCCTTCGGCCTGGGTTTGAACCGGGACCTCCGCATGTGTACCTCAGTTGGAAGACTTAAATTTGGTTCGGCCCGTCTGATAAATTCTCATATAGTATGAATGAATATAATTTCTTTGGATGATAAAAAAGTTGATGAATTGGCATTCCGATAGAAAAAAATCAAGTTTCTATCTCTATTTATCGCTTTAGAAATAACATTGAAAAGGCCTTTTTTGTGGTTCTCAAAGGTAAGGTACCCTTCTCCATTATTTGACCTGAGGTAACTAATGCTTGTTTTCACGATTCAGTTTAATGCAGATGTAATTTTGACACATTTTCGGAGAAGCCTGTATTGCCAGGCAATTGTCGGTTACAATGAACGGCTATTGGGAGCTCTGTTGAGAGGTGAACAAATCCCTACGAAGGAGCATTTGAGAGTTACACCAGAGAGAGTACACCGGCTTGTTGAATTATGCAGGCACAATCGCAAACGATAAGGCTGGTGTATCGAACTAGAGGTGAGCATTGAGCTTTGCTTGGACATGATGCGATTACACGTATTTATTTTCGAGGGTAAATTATTCAATTATAGAAACACGTGAAATAGTCACTCACCGCTTTCGGTTATTTTCTAGGCAATCACTTTTCTGTTTTGGCTGGCTTGCGGTACATCATACAGAGTTGTATCTTTTGCCTTTGACATCCCACGGACCAGAGGTCGGCAAAAATATTTTTTTTAAACAAATTTTTGATTATATTTGCAATTAGTTCAATATTATACACGGTGATTCATTTTGCGCGCACCATTTGGTAAGGGTAGATCCGTTGTGAAATTCTAAGACTAATTTTCCTTTACCAAAAAAGTCCTGGGTCTAATATTTTCCGGGCTACAGAAGGTCTTAGTTGACCAATCACAGAGCTTACAGCTGCTCAAGTTAGGGCCGGGTCAAAAGTATAAGACTAGCAGTGCCCGTGGCGAGTCGATTTCCAGTGAAATAAAAATAAATGATTAAATCTAGTGATAAATTTTTTCACCATATGGCATTTGGGTTACAGTTATTGTCGCCAGGAGTCACCAGGAGTTGTTTTCGTACAACATACACTTCGATTATCTGTGACCAGGACAACCACTACGTTGGCTTCGTCCTCCGGGTACACCGCTACGTAGTTTTTGTCCTCCAGGTCGACCGCTACGTAGTTTTCGTCCTCCAGGTACATAGATACGTAGTTTTTGTCCTCCAGGTCGATCGCACCGTAGTTTTCCTCATCCAGGCCGACCGCACCGTAGTTTTCCTCATCCAGGTCGACTGCACCGTAGTTTTCTTCGTCTAGTTCGACCGCACCGTAGTTTTCGTCATCCAGGTCCACCGTTACATAGTTTTCGTCCTCCAGGTCGACTGCACCGTAGTTTTCTTCGTCTAGTTCGACCGCACCGTAGTTTAAACTATGTAACGGTGTACCTGGATCACGAAAACTACGGTGCGGTCGAACTAGACGAAGGAAACTACGGTGCAGTCGACCTGAAGGACGAAAACTACGTAGCGGTGTACCTGGAGGACGAAAACTACGTAGCGGTCGACCTGGAGGACAAAAACTACGTAGCGGTGTACCCGGAGGACGAAGCCAACGCAGTGGTTGTCCTGGTCACAGATAATCGAAGTGTATGTTGTACGAAAACAACTCCTGGTGACTCCTGGCGACAATAACTGTAACCCAAATGCCATATGGTGAAAAAATTTATCACTAGATTTAATCATTTATTTTTATTTCACTGGAAATCGACTCGCCACGGGCACTGCTAGTCTTATACTTTTGACCCGGCCCTAACTTGAGCAGCTGTAAGCTCTGTGATTGGTCAACTAAGACCTTCCCGGAAAATATTAGACCCAGGACTTTTTGGTAAAGGAAAATTATTCTTAGAATTTCACAAGGAATCTACCCTTACCAAATGGTGCGCGCAAAAAGAATCACCTTGTATAATGATGGAGCCGGTGATTTTTCATTTTTCTGGTATTAATACTTATCAATAGAGAATTTCCAATCATCAAAATGATGGAGAATTGAAAAAAAAATTCTATCAATTTTATCAAAATCGCTCATATTTATCTACATAATTAATGATTATTCGAAAATTCAGTAATGGCATTGAATTAAATTACTCATTATTATAAAAATGATCAATTTCCTATAAAAAAATTACCAAGTTTTAAAGAAATGAAAAATTGTTGTCAATGACATTATCAATTACTATAGAAATTAGTAATTCCCTTTGATGAAATTGCTAATTACTGAAAAAATGAAAAATTACCTTCAACGCAATTACTAATTTCCATAGAAATGAGTAATTTGTATCAATGGAATCACTATAATTGAAAAAAAAAAAATGAGCGATTCTCTTCAATGATATGAATCATTTAAAAATAATATAAATGATTTCCTTCTCCAAAATTCTTATTCGTTCGAAAAATGCATTATTTAATAAATTTATCAAATATCAATGAATCAGCACTAGGACAAAGCCATTCTGTTATTTAAATTTTGTTGACAGTGTTATTTCTACTTTTTTGCGTCAAACTGCACCGACATTCAACATGGCTGCCTATAAGAATGAATATCATGCAAATATATCAATATCGAAGTTCGATATTTCAATATACCGTGACAATCACGTGAAACCGAATGGATCCATGCTACCGAAAAGCGAATATTGGCGAATATGACATCATTTTAGCGGGCTAACCATTCGTTGCGCTGAACAATCCCTAGGGTGATTTTGGCGCGCGGTCGATGCAACTCGGCAGCCATTGTTGATAGAAGCCGGCTGACTGTCAATACATCGCGGAAGGTAGACATGTGGGGTTATGTTCGTTTATTTTAAGCAAATGATTAATAAGGTGAATAAAAACTACGTGAATAAGCTATGAATATTTATCAAAAATCTATCAATTAGTTTTGAATGATATCTCAATACAATCAAGGAATTGGTTGTTCTCGATGAACTCTTTGATTCTAATTAATTTGCAGTTATAGCTTAAGTTAATTCGTTGATTGTACTATGATATTATTTAAAACTGATTGATCGATTTTTGATAAATATCAATAACTTATTCACGTGGGTTTTATTCACTTCATTTATCATTTGCTTAAAATAAGCGAACATAACCCCACATGTCTACCTTCCGCGATGTATTGACAGTCAGCCGGTTTCCAACAACAATGTCCAACAATGGCTGCCGAGTTTCATCGACCGCACGCCAAAATCACCCTAGGGGTTTTCAGTGCAACGAGTGGTTAACCGGCTAAAAATACGAAATATTCGCTTTTCGGTAGCATGGATCTATTCGGTTTCACGTGATTCTCACGGTATACACATTGTCTATCTTTAACCTCCTTAAATAGCAAGAATGAAAGTTAATGGTGGATACAAAATCGTGGGAAATCAATACATAAGTGAAAATAAAATAAAATTTCATCGTTCAAACAGAGTTCCCATACCGAATCAAAAATCATGCACATAAACCTACCAGAAACATTTATCAGAAATTTCTCTCTCTGTATTTTGAAATAGAATCTTCGAGCTCGAAAATAGCAGAAAGTTTTTGAGATAACCTGTATCGTCTACTGTTTTATCCGGATTTTGTTTTCGTTAGTAATATTATAAAAGTAGTTTCTTAAAAAATTTTGGACAGTTAAGTTTGTTATAAGGTTTGTCTGCTTTTAATCCTATTTGTGGCATTCAACGCGGTTTTTCGAAAACAAAAAGTGATGTAGGTCTAAAATTTATATTCAAGATACATTACTGATTTTATGAAAAGTCGGTAATTCATTTCATAAAAATTACTCATTTTTCAAAAAATTGGCATTATATTACGTAATCATTAACGATTTTTCAAAAAATCGGTAATTTATCTCATAACAATTACTCATTTCCCAAAAAATTAGCATTAAATTACACATTCATTACCGATTTTTCAAAAAGTCGTTATTTTATTTTGTATTAATTGATCAATATTCTCGAGATAAAAATATTGTTGAAAATAATTTGTAATTATCAGGGCAATTCGTAATAATTATATGAAGAAATAACGAATAATGAAAAAATTATATTTTTGTATACCTATTAAAAGTTGGAAATAATCAGAAATTAAAAAATAAAAACTTGAATTTTTAAAATTGCCGATGTCTGCCACGGACAACTGTCTATCGCATAGTCCATAAATTTCTGGATATAGTTATTGGGATTTTGCCTACAGTTGTGAAACTACCATCCGAAGAGAGATTGCCCCATATTGGAGAAGCGTTTAGTCGGAAAGCAAACAGCGCTGTATTCAGGCAGTGTGTTGGAGCTATCGATGGGTGCCATATTCGCATACTTTGTCCGAATGATTTGCATGATCAATATTACTACCGCAAACAATTTTACTCTATAAATTTACAAGGCCTAGTTGACAATTCTGGATTGTTTATTGATATTGTAAGTGGATACCCTGGCTCTGTTCATGACAGTAGAGTCTTCAGTAACAGCGCATTATTTCAGTACAGTTTGTATCCTCCAGAAGGATATTCTATCATAGGTGATAGTGGTTATCCGTGTAGGAGACACCCTGTGAGCATCATCACACCTTATAAAGCACCTCTGACCGCAGAGAAAAGAGCTTTTAATCGTGCGCTCAGCAGAGCAAGGATAATCGTTGAAAAGGCGTTTGGTCTTCTGAAGGTACGATGGCGTGTAATATTTACAAAAGCCTTAGAAGTCAAAATCGAAACTGCGACCAAAGTGATTACAGCTTGCATAGTAATGCACCACATTTGTATCACACAAGGTGACATTATTCGTATATGTGAAGATCATCTACTAGAGCCGCTTCCTCCACGTCGTGTACCCCGTGAGGAACAGCACGGAAATAACTTGCGTGACCTATTCATGCGACTTTATACGCTTGAACAAGTACAACTGAATCCATAATTATTGCCCAAGAATCCAGACTTTGTATTCATTCGACAGATTCAAATAGTACTCTCATTTATTAGAAATAACTTTTATGATAAGCTTGAAGCAAATAGTGAAATGATCACTGGTTAATTATTTAATTTAATTAATTAAATTAATTAATTTAATCTTGAAAACCGTTATGATCTCCGAAAAGTAAAAAAACGTAGTTTTTAAGTTTCCGGAAATCATAACGGTTTTCACGATTTTTACACAGAAATTTGTGAATTACCATCAGACGCAGAAAACTTGGCGCTTTACGATCTTTCCTGTCTCGATGCTGTATCAATTCTTCTGCTGGTGTTATGATTAGTCAAACAAAGGGGTCAAACCTTTTGGCACCGACAGTAATTTCACCACGGCCACGACCAACATTTGAGTTATAGAAGGTTGTGAAAGATATGGCTCGCAGTAAAACTCATGCGTGCCTTTTCCAAAATTGCTTCACAGTTACATTTCTAACATGCACACGAGCACTTCACATATCCGACTATTATTGTAGATGTCAACTATACTTACAGACATGAATTGGTTCACTCGGATCTATATCCATTGTAGTCGAGATCTTTAACTTTCTTCAGCAAAGTTTTGGTGATATTTTTTCAGGCGTCCCCTCGTCAGAGTCCGAAATTCGAATAAATGTAAGCAAAGGTAGTTGACCGGGTTGTGTTCGTAAATTCTGCTTGGTTACGGACAGAATTTATCGCGGCGGTATCACTTCCTTCAGGCTATCTACTCGTCGCTCAAAATGAGCGATGAGCAACGCCGTGAAAAGGCGCCTTAATATATTGTCGTATACTTACGCTCTGTGCTACTATAGCCATAGAAAAAAGGAGTTAAAAAAAAAAAATGCTCTGTGCTACTGCCATCTACCGTCAGCAATCTGAACGATGTGGCAGAAAAGTAAGTGCGCGAGTGTGCGAGAGTACGAGGGTACGAGGGTGCACCCTTACCAATTGGAACGCAGCCGAAAATTCACGGACGGAGAATTAGCTCGCACCGTGGCCGGCAGGCAGCGCTCTCGTCAGCTTGGCTATAAAGACTGATGAATTAAGCATGGCGGCAATAGGCGCGCTAGACACATTTGAATTATTTTAACCGATGAAATCGCGTAAATTCGATTATTTGCGTCGGGTAAAGGTAATGAGAGTACGTTGATAGGTTTCTGAAATGTTTTTAGATGATTAATTTCCAGATTCTCATAGCAGTGGCTATAAAACTGATGTCACGCATGCGGCTATAATTTTAATACGAATAACTACGCACGATATAAAGATTTTGAATTTAAAATTTGCTGTGCGATGTGGATTTTTATTGGTCCTCGGAGCTAGACCGGATAGCTAGGCTCCGAGGTCCCTCCACTCTACAATTGGCCAAGAGACTGAAAACGATAGAATAGTTGGGCGCCAGGCGGATATCCGCCGCTTACAAAAATCTAAACAAAAATATAACCAAACGTACTGAAGCGTCGGCTAGCAACAGTACCGCGGAGAGGGGTCGGGATTTAAATTGAAGGATTAACAAGACGTACAGTAAAGACTCGAAATTTAGAATTTGACAAAGAAAAATAGAATTTATTGAATAATAATAAAAATAATGCAATAGACAACAGAATAACAAAACAGGTACCCGGGGGTACGACCCCGCGGATGTAAAACGGCTACAGGTCGTGTATAGGCGACCTGGCCACGTTTGACGAGTTTTACAATAATAACTACGCTCGCACGTAGGGTGGCATCACAGAGTAAAATATGACAAAAATAAAGAACTCGACAGATCAGTACCTCGCGGCACAAAAATTACAGATAAAAGACAGGAATATGCCCGCGAAGCGTAATAAGACTGATTGTCCGAAATTATTACTTAAAATTAACTTAAACTAACTCTGCCTTCGTAGGCGAAACCAAATTCAAACTAAATTCAAACTAACGTTCTGAATCTCTCCGTAAGAGAGAGGGAGAGAGCGCGACAGTGACGTGATCAGACTATCTCTCTCGCATTCGGCTGCTAAGCCTACGGCTCTACAAAAAGCACTCGAATGACACAAAACTCGAAACTCTAACTCAAAAATGCAAACTCAAAACTCTATCGCGAAGGGAGACACTGGTGACGGCCTACCAACTCGGAGGTCGTCTTAATTTGATCCTCAAAAATCTCAAAAAGCCTCGTGGCTCGTAAGACGGCAATATGGCTGATGGCCGCTTGCCGAATTCAAATTAGTACGGGCCAAATTAGCTAACGCTTACCGTTGTCCAGCCGCTCTCACCATAGTATTCCCTCGTAGGGAAAACCTCGGGTAGGGTTCTACACCCGCTGCAACGGACTCACACACTACAAATTCAACAAAACGTTACTCGAAATAAATTCTAAGGGCCTCGTGGCTACGACGAAATTATATGCGAACTACAATTAGAGCGAGCACGGAGCTCGGCGCTCTACCTGCGATGCAGGCCTACGGCAGAGTGATCTTTTACCGCGAGGCATCGATAGTTCGCACCCCAGTCATATGATCGCCTAATAATTTGCGTATTGACCACTAGATCGCCTCACGCCTGGCAGTAGATTTTAGCTTCGCGCGAAGATTCGAAGTTTCCCACGATGTTGGAAGCTCTTTTAGTCGGAGGAACACGGGTTGCAGGTTCTTCTTGGTGGCGGGAATCTCTTCCACCACCGATTTCCCTCGGTGCAGAGTGCCGTAGGCACTCCCCCGTGTCCTCACCGTCGATGTTGGAGGTAGCCCGGCCGAAGCTATCCTCCAGAGCTCATGTGGTACTCGTCGAAAGGGATTCAAACCCGGTATGCCGTGTGTCGTGCGTCTGTCGGCGTACGTAGTAGTCCTGGTCTTGGCCGTCGTACGGGCCTCGTCTCCCACATAATAGAGAAAAGGTAAAAGAAAAACAAACAGAATAAGAACTAAATTCGATAGTCTTAGATCGGTCACGGTCGCCTCTCGGAGAGTCTTAGCCTCGGGGCTAACCTAAACGCATTCATGCTGTCTTTAAGCATCCACCCTACGGAACTATGGTCGTCTAAGGGTTCGGAAGTCACTTGTGACACGCGTTGCAAAATGCAATGTTACAGTTGATAACTTTTTCAATATATGAACAATAGTTGTTCATATTCAAAATTCAGTTCAGTTAAAAATTAAAAATTCTTAATATACTAGTTTGGATGGAACAAAAATCTTGCATATTGACCTCCCTCGCAGCCTTCCAATGTATAATGACTAATTATATGAATGTATAATAGGGTGGTCCAAAAAAAAAAAAGTTTTTTTTCCAACATCTCAAAAGTTTCTTCTAGATAAAAAAAAAATTCTCCTGAAAGCGCAGCTCGATATCTCAAGTCTACAAGACGCTCAATGATTTTCCGTTTTCCCATATAAGTAACACATGAAAAAAAAAATTTCCGTTTTTTCCGTATAAAACTCCGAACAAATTTTATTTTCACAATTTTTGTTCACAAGCTTTTGTAGGAAATTAAATTCTCCACAAAAAGGTTTCATAAGGTTTTCTTGTAATCTTAACAGGTAAAAAGTCAACACTCAACAGGCTTCAAACCTTTGCAACTCAATTAAATTTAACCAGACATGATTTCAGAACGATTATCAAATTTCTTCCAATGTGGAATGATTTCTAACTGTCTAAAAATAATCTTCAACTGTCGCAAATATTCATTTGTACAATCACAAATTCATAGTATACTTATGAATTAATAATTACAATATTTTCAAATCAATATTACACTTTCAATTATAAATAATTCTTTTTGTCATTACTTGCAGTTGAAAACAGTATAATTACATAATCAAATCCATTGTGATACAATTGAAGGGCCGAATCGAATAATGCCTTCCGCGCTCGAGCCGATCGGACAAGCCCCTGAACGTATGCAATCGCCGCTGAGCGTGGAGCAGACTTTTCAGACCGGTCGCTTTATGCAATTTTAGGGCCTCAAATGACACTAATTGTGGAAAGCATGAAAAAAATACAACGATGTAGCGATAGATGTAAATAATATGCCGTACTGTTTGTGACATCTAGTTATCACTCGGTTTTGAATAAAAAATTAATTTCATAGTATTTAGTAATTGTAGTATTTTTTTCGTGCTTTCCACAATTAGTGTCATTTGAGGCCCTAAAATTGCATAAAGTGACTGGTCTAAAAAGTTTACTCTGCACTTAGCGGGGATTGCGGGACCACCCCGTGGTAACGCCAAAAGTGAGAGAGAAGGAAGCACACGCGGCCAAATCTGTCTCTTTTTAAGCATTTGACGTCGTTGGTTGGAAAGAGACAGATCTAGCCGCGTGTGATTCCTACTCTTTCTACGGACCCGATTTTCGGCCCGAATGTGCAGTTCGTGCTCTATGGCTATGATGCATACGTTTGCATGCTGCACTATACAGGGTGAGTTTTTCATCTTGAGACATCGAAATATCTCAAGAAATACGCATCGTACAAAAAAATGTCCAGAATTAGAACTGTTTGATTTCGAAAGAGAAAATTGACTCCATGAACGTCAACCCCCTACCCCAACCCCTAAATGCGGGAGAGGTAGTAACTTTGGAATTCCAAATGGGAACCCCTATTTTTTATTGCAGATCGAATTCTACATGAAAAAAATACACAAGTTTCATTGAATTTTTTTTTTTTTTTCGATTCGAGACAGATGGCGCTTGAATCGCGAAAAATCTAATTTTTAATTATTCCAAAAAAGGCGCTACAAATCGAAGATGAGGAATATGATAGTAAGAGGCGAGGGGACTCACTGAAAACAAGCACCTCGAAGGCAACAGAAAACTACTAAGTCCACGTCGTTGTTCCTGGGTAGCGCTAAGAGTGGTTGTGGCGATTGAGGTGAAACCATGCACAGTCGAATTGTTTTCCTGAAAACATTCAACACGTACTTCCTTATCTTCGATTTTTAGCGCCTTTCTTGGAATAATAAAAAATTTGATTTTTCGCGATTCAAGCGCCGTCTGTCTCGAATCGAAAAAAAAATTTCAACGAAACTTGTGTATTTTTTTCATGTAGAATTCGAATCTACAATAAAAAATAGGGGTAACCCATTTGAAATTCCAAAGTTACTACCCCTCCCGCATTTAGGGGATGGGGTGGGGGGTTGACTTTCATAGAGTCAATTTTCCTCTTCGAAATCAAACAGTTCCAATTCTGGACGTTTTTTTGTACGATGCGTATTTCTTGAGATATTTCGATGTCCCAAGATAAAAAAACTCACCCTGTATAATACTAGAAACGAGTTACACATTATTCAAAACGGTAAATGAAACTATTTTACAATTTAACAATTACAGTCTTATCCTATACAGTCAATCAGTTGATTCGGAACAGAAACTGCAGTAATGTTAGAGAAGGTCCAAGCCAAATTAATCCCTAACAAATCTCGTTCAAATCACGTAAAGGTGCTTGATTACGCAATTTCACCAGACCTGAAAACATTGGAAACAAAGGTGCTATTAAACGGAATATCTCGGCCTAGGCACCGAAATCAATGAAACAAAATACGTCGCGCAATTCTATGTGCGACTCCGAACACATACGGCCCAAAACATTTTTTTTTACGCGAAAATAGAGAAGATATTGTTGTGTCCGGGGCTTGTACCCCCGAACGTACCTCCTTGCCTCCCCCTACAATCTTCCCATTTCCACGTAATATGACTATCTCCAACCTAACCGTCTGCTCTTATCTTTTCCCGCTCCTCACATGACTTCTGGACTACCAACACCTTGGGAATCACGCCAGAACTGCATCTGCACTTTTGCCTCCCCACCTTGCTTAGAACCAACCTTTCCTCATTACTCTATTCTAATTGCCAACTTACTCTTCAGTCAACCTTCAATCTCTTTACATCTTCTCTCCTTCTTCTATCCCTACATCCTCCTTTATATCCAACTACTACTTCCAAGTCAACTCTCCAACGACTTCTTCCTCAATCCTTCTATCATACAGATCGCCATACATTCTTCCATCATATTCAAACTCGTCCTACTACACAAACTCTTTAATCAATAAATAATTATCAATTGAATTTATTCCAATCACTTATTAACCTTTCCACATTCTCCTCTCGAGTTACTTTAAATACAAAATAGGGTTGAACCCACAAGAACAGTGTCCCGGACGTTACAATATCCATATAAAACGGTTTTGAAAACATTTTAAATGGATATCTTCTCTATTTTTGTGTTAAAAAAACATGTTTTGGGCCGTACGTGTTCGGAATCGCACATAGAATTGCGCGACGTATTTTGTTTCATTGATTTCGGTGCCCAGGCAGATATATTCTGTTTAATAGCACCTTTCTTTCACAATGTTTTCAGGTCTGGTGGAATTGCGTAGGGAAGCACCCTACGCAGTCCCCAGTCGCCCACCTCATTTTGGTCGAAAAGGGACACATTTCGATTTGAATTTCGGAATTGGATTTGAATTTCGATTCGAATTTTGGAATTGGAATTGAATTTCGATTCCAATTTCGGAATTGAATTTGAATTCGCGCTGCGCATTTTTTTTGTTTTCGACACCTGGGCTCGGATAATAATTGAAATGTGTCCTTTCGCGACCAAAAAGGGGTGGGTGACTAAGAATGGGCCTTAAATAAATGTCAATCACACAGATTGGTTCTGCAATCAGTCTTGTGTAAGTAGTGCAACTCCCACATAGAAATATGTAGATGAGAATGGGACAGATGACTGCCAAGGTCTGACAGTGTTCGATATGTCCACCAAGGGTACGTCTCAGTCACCGTAAAGTTAAAAAAAAAAATAAGAAACAGTCAGGAAGTCATGGCAAGATAAGATTAAAAGATAAAACCTATCCGCACCAAATTCTATGAAAACTATCATTTCTCTCTCGCCCTTGTTGCTGCACCACTGAGTTTTAATGCATCTCTCATTTCGTCCATCGTTCTGAAGTCAATTCGAGGAAGAGTTACTTTTGGAAATGGCCAAGCTGTGTTAGGATCAATGGTTATTGGATTCAAGAAACGATTTGTTAATTCCTCCAAACTCTGACCCCAACAACTGTTCAAAATAAATTCCATCATTGCTGTATCCGCAAGCAACCGATGTCCGTCTTCGTTAAGCGACTCCAATAGCTCAACCATACAAGTCTGAAAGATGTTAACATGACATAGATACTATGTAACAAATACAATATCACGTGACCCCATCGTAGATAGAGTTTGCGTAAAATGTTAACGGAACTTATAAAATAACTGTAATTACGTGGTTCTTGTTGCTCAGCAGTCTGAGATCACGGTAAAAGTGGTACAAATTAACAATAGTCTTTTTGTATACTGCAGAAGCAGTTTCGAAATTATCTTCAAGAACCCTTCCGGACGATTCTCCGTCAAGGAGCAAGTTATACTGCGACGCCTTCCTGGCGTACCATTTATCAAAAAATCTACCGACCACTTCTACTTGGACAGGAAAACACTTTGTGCTTCCAATGAGGCGCGAACATTTAATAAAAAACTGTCGACAGAGTTGAAAGATCTCTTCTTCTGGTGCTTCAATCAAATTCACTATGTACTGCGGATAAACTAGAAGCAATCCTGTTACAGCCTCGGAGGAATACTCCTTAGCGGCTAAACTAAAAGCTTTCAACACTGTGTCACTGGAACTGTTAATCTTTGCACAATAAACCAATCTACAGATTTCAGAAGTCCTGTTTCCCTCGATAAAATATAGCATCGACCTCCTCTGGGGCTCCTCCATCGTACTAACTACTATTCGTTTGGTCAATATATCAACGAGCCGTGCAGAGGGTCGCTATTTCGTCTCGATCTATAACAACAATGATAATATAGTCAGATTATAATACCAATTTTCCAGTAGCATCGCCATTTCCACATGAAGGATAATATAGCAATACTATAATAATCATCCAAGATTTGGTAAGGAATTTGTTTTTCTTTCATTGTTCATGTAATTTTTTTAACCATATACGCTGTTTTTCATGGAAACGTTTTCTGATTAATATTTCTAATTCATTCGATCCATAGTGAAATCTTTTCCTGTTTTCGCCCGTAGTTTAGTCCATTGAGACCATTTGCCTGACGTCACAACCTCTCGTCTAACTATAATGTAGTTAGTCAATATAGAATCTTGTTTTCTACATAATTTTGAAGTACTCATTACCATTGGGAGCTTTCCAATTACCTTCAATTCTCAGGCACAGTGCGACACGAAGCTATGTGATTGGCGCGATCCAAAAGAAGTGACCAATAACACAGCTTCGTGTCGCGCTGTGCCTGAGAATTGAAGGTAATTGGAAAGCTCCCATTATCTTTACATTTACTGCACTAATATTCATTTAGAGTTTTGACAATTATGCGATCCCACCGGCTTATCGAACTAATTTGCAACTAGCTTCACACGATGGTGCCACGCCCAACGTCTAACTACAAATATGTCTAGTTAGTCAATGCCAAAAACCATCGTTGAGGAAATGGAAATCCTTTCGGTGAAATATTTCCGAAAATGAACATTAATTAAAGTGAGGATGCAGTCTGTCAGAAAGATGTATTAAAAAAATGTTTAATGTTATTTTGTTGGCTAAACTGCGTAATGTTCACTAACGTCGGTATATCCCTAGGCCCGGATGTTCAGATGATAGAATGGCTATCTGTTAGATATACTTGTGACGTGTATCAGCGTGTGTAATCAGTACGTGAAAGGGAGATGTTAATTAGGTTATGAGTGCAAGCCACGATTTAGCAGCTCGCAATAAATTATTAAATTAACAATACGTCGCAACTATGTCACGAACAAAGTCAGACAAAAATGGAAACACGGCAAAGTCCGAATCTAGTGTTTGGACACGCGCTTTAACAGCCAACTCGGAGTGGCCCGACAAGGTGCTGGCACATCATTAAACAACTACACAACTACGTAGTTAACAAATAATTTAATTATCATACAATCTCTTGTTATATTTAAAATCCCATATACATTCCATTTGTCTTCATCTTCGCTCTATTACTCGCAAAAAAATATAATTACCAAAGCATTCGAGCTCGAGCCAATTACTTCATATAATATAAGACTGAATATTCTATCTGCAGGAAGAATTCCTCGACGTAATATACTGGTCTAGACAGGCGATTGGAATTATCGTTGGAGTTGGATGGGGATTGATTCCCCTGAAAGGATTTGTAGCCTTATTATTGTATGTATACCATTTACGATATAAACTTTTTATTTTTATATTCTTTGCACTTGTTATTGAATCATTGGAAATGACTGTCACACTCGCGGTGCCGGCCCGACCGATTCTTTTCCCCCTCGATATTTAGCTTTGAAATTTGCGATCGCAATGTTATGAATCCAACTTATTTTCACTTTGTGAAAACCATGGTTTGACGTTGTTCGTTTATCCGTGATTCTGATTAATATCACAAATGCGAATGGTTTCTATTTTTCAAGGTATTACAGCCACCTTTGCAAATAATTTTCAGACCTATGTTCGGGAATGGATTTTTAAAATGATCAAGGCTGGGATAAATTTCGCTCTGAATCATGTCTTTAATTCATGATTTGTCCATAGACTGCCGTTTCAAGGTTTCGGGATAATTCAACTAACGAGTACCTACAACTTTCATAGGTCAATCCATAATTAATTGATTTGTACACGATTACTCTGGCAACGATCATCGCAAATAAACAAAATTGAACATAAATATTCTGGACAAATACGTCTGCCGTGCGAACTACGGGTATTGCATTACATTCATGGGGAGTAAGTTTTTTTTCGAAGATTTATGTCATTTTTCATAATGATCACGTTTATCATTCTCATTTTTGCGTCTATACATATAATTAACGATTTGAATGCCCGTAGTTCATACAGTGCGTAAAAATGTGTACTCAATGAGTATGTTGAACTTAAAACGTGTAGGTATAATAGTTTTCTTGTGATTTTGTGATTTTGCAATATTGCAATCTTGCAATCTTTGTTGGACAAACGTCGAAAAAAGAACAGATCAGAGAGCAACTTGAAGAAGAAAGAAATCAATTTCAAAATTAATTTCAAAGCCTCCAACTTTGGCTATTGAATTATAATAACTTTGCGGTTCTTTTTTTACAGATTTTTCTTAGTTAATGCCGGAGTAATGTACGTGTACTTTAGTAATTTTCAACAAGTTGACGAAGAGGAATACGGCGGGGCCTGGGAACTGACTAAAGAAGGGTTTATGACATCGTTCGCCGGTTTTTTGGTAAATATACGACTGAATTAGTTTTCCAAACAAAAAAAGGCTCGCTTTTCGCGACCTTTGCTCGTAAAATGAAAAAATTCGAGGCTCTCAAGGTCACAGATTAACGCAATTAGTATTATGTCTTTTTTCTCGATCCCAGGTTACTTGGATAATAATATATTCCGGTCTTCACTTTGACTGACATATATAATTATTCCGGCCACAACAAACAGCTGCTCAAGAACCTGCCAAACCAACAGTGAGAAGTCGTATAATAGTAATATAAGCTGTGAAATGAAATTCGTTATGATCATTATTTGCTATAAATATAAAACAGCCAAGCATTTTTATTAACTCTAAGCTAAGCTAGCGAGTAAGTGGATATGAGAAGGTATGAATGCCGCATACAATTTAAATACATGACGATGTGTAACTTAGTATATTATTCATATTGTATTATAGCGCTACTTCGTTACGTAAATCTCATCATAAACTTCTTTCATACAGTTATGATCGGACGTTAAATGAGTAACGATAGTTTATCAAACGACTATATTAATATTATAGTATGTATGTAGGTATGTAAGAACAGCAGCGAGTAATCATTACCTTTGCCATTATCTATGTCTCACTTCCGATCAAATCGACACGACAGAAAATCTGATCATCTAAGCCATTGATCAATATGCTTTATCATACTACGAAGGTGATAATACATGAACAAAAATTACGATACCTTTTTAG
Organism: Tenthredo scrophulariae; assembly: GCA_963978835.1. Lineage (NCBI taxonomy): Eukaryota > Metazoa > Arthropoda > Insecta > Hymenoptera > Tenthredinidae > Tenthredo > Tenthredo scrophulariae. The sequence goes on along the minus strand of OZ022236.1, from coordinate 7,432,558 downwards.
TTTTCTTTATTATTTATATAGATGAATACCTTCCAATTTAACTCCTCAAATATCTTTATACACTTTTTTCGAGCGTATTTTATGGCGAAACATCGAACCTTGTTATCTTCTTATGCGAACTAAAAAAAAAAAACTAGTCTTTTCATCCCACCATAAGTCGTTTTCGCCCGCGTGCCTGTACCTCTTTGTACTTTATTACAACATCCCGTTTGTCTTTTGACGTGCATGAGCTCTGATAACTCTTCATAATATTTTGGAACAGAGTCGGCACCTCGGAATGTGCGCTGAGCAATGCTCTTTCAAGAACGTAGAGGTCCACAGCTTTGTCTTCGGCCGTTGATTCGACGTGGGCTAACCCGAAGTCTATCAGAATGATATCTCCTGAAATAAGAAAGTGTATTCAATGCTGGAAGGGAATATCAATTGAAAAATTAACTTAAGAATATAATCCAGGGACGAACAAAAAAAGTCCTGATATAATTACAAATCCATGATCACCTCCGAATTTTTCTCCCTCAATTTGTGCTAAGGAATAATTTCTTAGGAGCATGTTCGAGGTGGTGAGGTCGCCGTGGATTATATTTTTTGAATGTAATCGGGCAACGGCAGAGCCGACTTGATCTGCTATGGAAGTTACCAAACGGTCAGTATCTTCTTTGTCGGAAATTTTCTTGTCTATGAAATCTTTCAGCGTAACCGAATCTACTATGTATTCCATGTAAATACGGCGGCGATCAAAATCCACGAGATACAATGCTGGAGTTCTCACACCTGTAAGTGAAAAATCAAGAATTTCAGTCACGTGGAATTCATCAGTGATTTTACCATTCGAAGTGAAAAAAAAAGTAGTAGAAATATACTTTTCGGGAAAAAATCAAATTTCGAATTTGTTTTTGATCAAAACATATTCTTGGGTCTTGTACCTCACTAGATAATGCAGCGATCTCATGTTTCGTTACCATACTACTTGTTGACGTGAAAAGAAAATTGATGATTGTTTTTTTTTTTTTTTTTTTTTTTTTGATTAAACAACGATTAAAATAGTTCCGAGATTCTTTTTGTGTTCGAAACCAAAAACAAATAAATAAAAAATAAAAAATCTTACCAGCAGCTTTGGCACGAACAATCGCACGAGCTTCGCCTTTGGTTCTCTCCTTAGTCAATAGCGTGTCTAGATCAGGGTGCCTGTATTTTTTCACAAATCTTTCTTTTATCAAGGCTGGTCGTCCCAGATACGTTCCTTTATACAATCGGGCTTCAGCGCCCTGCTTAATAACTTGAAAGCCCTCAATCGTAGGGGAATCCGGAGCCATGTTCTTCTGTTAGAATATTAAAGAAAATATTTCGTTTACGGTGTTTAAACCGTCACTCTGACATCCCGCCACCTCATGACTTCAATGCAGTTCTTTTTCCTCGAACTTTAACTTTTCAAAAGCAGGAAATACACGAAAGGTGTTAGATAAAATAACCAAAAAATTTGTCCTCTATGATTTTACTCCCAAACTATACAAAATTTTGAAACTCAGTATATGAGTCGTGAACGCCCGCTTCAAAGTTGTTCTGGCAGAACAACGTATCCTTAGAATTTTATCCGATGCAATGTATAATGTCAGTTTGACAAAGAAGTAAGATTATGATATTATTCACATTGCTCCATATATTTTTAATGGTTGTAGGCAATAACCCTTGTCTGACTTCTTCTTGTGGCCCCTTCAATCACCCGGAGGAAAAGGAACCGGGCGGCCCTGAAACAGTTGCTATGGCTATATAACTTCCCTGCTAGCGCTAGCGTCGGGCGAAACGATCGTTACTGGGCGTCCTGCGCGCTAATCGCTATCCCGCCGCTATCTGGCTAGTATTCGCCTGTGCATCGCTCGGACCGGTTTTGCATGTATATATAAAATCCGTTCCGATGTTGTAAACCGGTGGTAAGGGGAATTGAGAAATACAAGCTAGAAACAAAAAAATGAGGGATGAAGTGAAAATGGACGCGAATCGCTTGATAGCCGAAATTTACAAGAGACCCGCGCTATGGAACCAAAGACACATCTCCTACCATAACCGCGAAGTAACTAACCGCGTTTGGATGGAGATTGCTACGATTTTTAAGCTTCCACGTATGTATGTATTTGTACATACTCAACTACAGTGCAGTGACTGCTCTGGCTCTGCTGGCTCCACTACAGGATTGCGAAAGCTCTAGACGCGACCCCCTCTCGGTCATCTCACATATTATGCCAACAGCTGTATCAACTGCAGTAGTACTGCACCGCAGCTCAGCTCCTACCCGTTATTCAATCCCTATCAAAGTCCTGAACCGCTCACACCCACGCCGCAAAGTCATAAGTTACGAGTATCGATATACAGAATTTGTGACGTATAATGTTCACAAGAAATTTTTCCATACATAGCAGAAGAGTTTAGTAATAAGATACTAATCGACAGCAGCTTTATAAAAGAATATTATGTGGCGTCCGAGGTTCGTCACCCAAGGAAAGATTTTATTTTGCGTCGTGATGCCATGTCATGCCATTAGTTAAGAAACGTTGCATTAGTTGTATCAATTATTCTCAAGTCCTCAGCAGAAGCAAACTAATGAACGATCGAATTTACAGCCAGCGAGATTAGTAAACAGTTAGTAAATCGAATTTCCGAAGCAGATATTGGACGTTTTGTTATTCTTACGTTTCTCGAGGGAAAACATAACGCGGTTCTGAATGATCAGGGAATGGATGATACGAATTCAAATCGAAAAACGGTTGCCTTGTAAATCAGATTGAAGTTGAGAGCCTTGTTGTTACGCTCTAGCTTTCACAGTCCAACTCAAGAGATAAGATACAGGTATAAACGTCAGTCATTTGAGAATAGGGTGGGGGTAATCGAGCGCGCTAGTGCTCGCTAGCGGAATAAGCGTACTGGCCCGAAGTAGCCTAAAATAGATATCGACTTATATATGAAAAAAGAAATTTGTGGTTTCAATGATAAACAAATTCGCGAGAGTGAGGGCCTGCAAGGCGCCTGCAGTATCAGCAGCAAAACCAAAGTGCGCTAAAATTGACATTCCCCGACTGATAGCAGAGGTTCGCAAGAAGCCTGCGCTGTGGGATCACTTTCATAGATTCTACCGTAGTCCTTCGGTCGTTAAGACGACTTGGACATACATTGCCAGAATTTTCAAAGTTTCTGGTACGTTTTACAGGGATAGGATGCACAAGACAGCCCCTTGGGTCCCGTTAATCACGATTCAAAACAATAATATTGCCAGTTTTCTAACCTCTTATTTATGCGAGTTGATTGATTCAGCCTTCGACCAACTAGATCTGATGCAGAGTAGAAGCTTGCTTACAGCTTTTGTGCTGCCATCTAGTAGGAGCAAATAGAAACACTTCGCAGTTATTTGAAAACGTTAACATATAATTAGATATCCGAAGATCTTCTCCGAATAGTCAAACATATTGGTAAAGAATCATCAAACAATTATATTTGAGTTAGCGAATCAAGGGAAACATGAGTTAGATATAAATGCTGTTAATTTTGTAAATGAGATTTATTACATATTCAATAACACAACAACTGTTTTTTCTTCCTAGAACCAGTACTGAAGGCGAAATGGAAAGGCTTGAGAGACACTTTCCGAGCGGAATTGAAGAAGGAACAAGTTTACCGTAAGAGTAGATACCACAGAAACCGGCCGGTCTGGATTCATTATAAAAGCCTTCAATTTCTTAAGGAGCAAATGCTGCCGCGGCCGCCGATATGGGAAAGAAATACGCGCGAAAACGTCGAAGAAGCAGACACAACTGAGAACGAAAATATATTGCATGAAGAAGTGCCGGAATCGCTTTCAGAACACATCATGGCAATAGACACAAACAATTCAATGAAAATGGATTCCATTAGTCACATAGAAGTTAAGCAAGAGCCAGAGGAGAGTTTTGGAAATTTAGAGTTTCAAAATGTCGCGCAAAATTTTGCGGATAATGAAATGATGCTGCAGAACATTTCCCCTGAACAAGTGCTCATGGGTGGATCAGATTCGAATATCAGTTTGAGCGTAGATCCCCTTGAAGGAGTCAGATGCGACGATAACTACTATTTCCTAATGAGTCTCCTTCCTCACATTCGAACCCTGCCAGCAGAGAAAAGGATGTGGCTGAGGATCCAAATGCAGGAACTGGTGTACAAAGAGGTTTATAAAAAAAATGAACCATCGGAGGCGCCAGATATAACAAAAAACTGAGTTATCCTGGATTATTTGTGATTTCTGTAATTTGGGGAGGAAAGACTTTTTTTACAATGTGAATTCTTTTACTTTGTTATAGTTCTAAGTCATCCATTTCGACGCGAGTATCGATTGAGCCTATATTTTATTATTGTAATATAATTAAAAAGTATTAAACAATTGGATCTCATATACAGAGCGAATCTGAGGAAAGTGGTTTTCCTGACAGTAAGGCAGTTCGTTTTTTTCTTGAAACTGACGACCTATCTACTGATATCTTATACGTCCATGACTTATATCTACAGACGACGTGGCGGTATTCGCGCACGGTGTAATAATTCGCGTAGGTGTAGATATCAATCATAAACATATCAGATATCAGTAGATAGGTTGTCAGTTTGAAGAAAAAAACGAACTGCCTTACCATCAGGAAAACCACTTTCTTCAGATTCGCTCTGTATATATGAGGTATCCCATACCAACTCGACCAATGATTTTCCCTTACCATTTTTAATTTGATTCAAATTTTTTTATACGGCTACCCCAACTCTAACACCCACTCATGAATTTTTTTAGATTTGTTTCACGAACCGCTATTTATTCATGAATTTACGAAACGTCACACAGAAACACTTTTGATAAAAAATTCTGTGTCCGAAGACGGTCATTTTGACCCCTATTCGAAAGTGAAAACTATTTTCCTTATATTTATTTTGCTGATTCAGGAAAAGATTGTTCCGTAAACGTGGTGAATAATGGCTCCCAGAATTTTCTCGATCAAAATTTTGGAAAATGAAATCAATCGTATCTCTGATGGTTACGACCCATTATCCTGAAGGTACAATTCATCTACATTGAAAATATTCTGGGAGCCATTATCTACCACGTTAACGAAATAATTTTTTCTTAAATCAGCAAAATGAATATAGGGAAAATAGCTTTCACTTTCGAATAGGGGTCAAAATGATCGTCTTCGGATACGCAAATTTTTAGATTTTTCTTCAAAAAGATCGAAAGTGTCTCTGTTTGAAGTTTCGAAAATTCATGAATAAATTACGGTTCGCGAGAGAAATCTGAGAAAATTCATAAGTGAGTGTTAGAGTAACGGTAACCGTATAAAAAATTATGAATCAAATCAAAAATGGTGGAGGAAAATCATTGATCGAGTTGGTATGAAATACCTCATATACTACATATATATATAATCTAACAGGCTGTTAAATTTCCTGTTCAATTGCATTCCAACCCCCTCCCCCACGTCAACATTAAAAATAATACATTTATTCTAAAATACCGAGAATCATGATCTTTTTCTAATTTTAAAATTTCCTGTTTATGAGTCAACCGCAACCTTGTCAAAAACTGATATTTCTACGCGGAAGTGAATCGGATAATTCCATTTTTTCATCTCTCAAATTCTATCGGCAAGTTCAGGTCGAAGCTTTTTTCCATTTAAGGCTCATCCCTAGTCGCCCACCTCCTTTTGATACAATGTTATACATTTCAATTATTATCCGAGCCCAGGCGTCGAAAACGCAAAAAAGGCCAACGTCGCTCGAATTCTATTTCAATTCCGAACACATATGTCCAAAAAAATGTTCATTTTATGCGAAAATAGAGCGTACAGATGGTTTTTACATTATTCGAATGTTTTCGAATTCGATTTCCTCGGCGAATTACGTAAAAACAATCTGTAGACTCTATTTTCGCACGAAACAAACATTTTTTTCGGACGTATGTGTTCGGAATTAAATTTTAATTCGTGCAGCGTTGGCCTTTTTTGTGTTTTAGACGCCTAGGCTCAGATAATAAGGGAAATGTGTCACATTTACGTAATTCGCTGAGGAAATCGAATTTGAAAAATGTAAAAACCACCTGTGGACTCTATTTTTCCATAAAACGAACATTTTTTTGGACGTATGTGTTCAGTATTGAATTTGAATTCGCGCAGCGTTGGCCTTTTTCGCGTTTTTGACGCCTGGGCTCGGATAATAATTGAAATGTGCAACATTGTATCAAAAGGAGGTGGGCGACTAGGGACGGGCCTTAAGGGGGGGGGGGGGGGGGGGGGTATAGTCGATTTGTTACCGGCCTGTCTATTTTCTCGAATATCTCCGATACGGGGCTATCAATTGACTTGTCCTTTCGGCAGCCGATGTTTGACGAGTAATGAGTTCGAACTGGTACGTTTTATCGGATGAAATCGGGATCTTTTTTTTTGATCGAAAAGTTTTGGCGTGTCATTTATGTCAACTTATATCAGAGCCGGCCCCTTCATCGTTGTCGAAAACAAAGATGTTTTGGGATGGTTGTGTTCGGAATTCCCTATAGAATCGGGCTCCCGTCCCCTATTTTGCATTTTTGATGCGTCGGCTTTGATATAAGTCGACATAAATGGCACGCCAAAACTTTTCGATCAAAAAAAAAAAAAAAAATCCCGATTTCATCCGATAAAACGTACCAGTTCGAACGCATTACTCGTCAAACATCGGCTGCCGAAAGAACAATTCGATTTATCGCTCCGTTTCGGAGATATTCGCGAAAAAAGACAGGCCGGTAACAAATCGAGTATACCCCCTCTTAAGGGGGGACGACTAGTTTTTTACCGGCTCCCCATTTTCTCGAATTTCTCTGAAACGGGGCAAATAATCGAATTGTCCTTTTGGCAGTCGATGTTCGACGAGTAATACATTCGAACTGGTACGTTTGATTGAATGAAATCGGAGTTTTTTCTTTTTTGATCGCGAAGTGTGGTTGTCCAATTTATTTCCACTTGTATCAAAGCCTACTCATCAAAAATGCAAAGACGGCTTCCTGAGCCCGATTCTGTTTTTTTTTTCAAATCCGTTGGCTTATCTCCTAAGGAAGGAATGTAGCCTAGCCCAATTCTGTATGAAATTCCGAACACAACTATCCAAAAACATCCTTGTTTTCGACAACGATGAAGCGGCCAGTTGTATTCTACGATATTGTGGTAATTTTCGCGATTGTCAATGGCTGGGAGCGGCAATGGCCGCTCATGTTATAAAAATAGTTCCCAGAACGCCCGTGCAATGTCACCACGCGCGAGTTTTCGGTACACCTGGGGCTCGATTCCATAACTTTTATCACTGCTATCGTTGTCGACAGATATCAGTGCTCCGTGCGATGAGTACCTAATTTAATTATAAAATAAATAATTATTAATGTACCGGTAATTGTTTAATAAAATAAAACTCGTATGACGTTGAGTACTTATCGCACGAAGCACTCCCATGATATCTATCGACAGTGATAGCAGTGATAAAAGTTATGGAATCGAGCCCCAGGTGTATCAAGAACTCGCGCGTGGTGACATCGCACGGGCGTGCCGAATTACCACAATATCGTAGAATACGACTGGCCGCTTCATCGTTATCGAAAACAAAGATGTTTTTGGATGGTTGTCTTCGGAATTCAATACAGAATCGGGCTCAGGGAGCCGATTTTGCATTTTTGATGCGTAGGCTTTGATACAAGTCGAGATAAATGGGACAACCACACTTCGCGATCAAAAAAGGAAAAATTTCAGATTTCATTCAATCAAACGTACATATGGCGAGGTTGATTCTGGCCCGGATTCAACTGTTTGGTCAATGATTTAACACGCAAAGCCGATCACTTCCGGGCCAGAATCTACCTCGCCGGGTATACCAGTTCGAATGCATGACTCGTCAAACATCGGCTGCCAAAAGGACAGTTCAATTGATTACCACGTTTCGGAGAAATTCGAGAAAATAGGCAGGGCGGTAGAAATCTGGTAGACTGCCCCCTTAATTTAATAAAAATTATTCGCAATCTATTATAATCATGATTTTGAGAAAGTTCAGATTCCCAACTTCTGTACGAACATAACATCAGTCGTCGATATAACATTTCGTCGTAGATTCTTGCCAAAAAGTAAAATATACAAAATAATATAGCAAAATTTTTCTTACAAGTCCGAGGGTGTCGTCCCATGTAGGGCCAAACGGAAAAACGGAACAAAATCAAGTGATCTTTTCGATGCATTTTGGGTATGTATACACCACGGACTTGCACGGAGTGTCCGTGGTATACACGAGACAAATACAACGATCCGTTCTGCCATTCCGGATTCCGGCGACCGGTCTCACATGGGACGGCACCCTTAGGGTGCCCTTAGGGTGCTGCTCCATGTAGGCCCGGATCGCCGGAATCCGGAATCACGGAACGGAACGCAGACGAAATCTAGTGGATTTCCGAGTCCGTTCCGAGTTTTGAAAGACCCTACTGTCCCATGTACCAAAATTGCACGGAACGACGGAACGGAGCCGAATTATATTTGTGCTATTTGGCTACATTTGTCTGTTTAGATAAAGCTCTTGTATCATTATATATAATTTATCTAATTAGCTTCTATGTAAGATCAAATTCTGTAACTATAATTAATTATTTCATGAAATAAAAGTCGACCCTCCGGCACTCCGTTCCGGAATTTGGGTACATGGGACACAAGAAGATGCAAATAGACGGAACGGAACACGGAACCTTCATGAACATAACCCTGCAAATTCTAGAAAGACACCTGTTTACACCTGTTGAACAAATTTAATCATGAATTCTGAAGTGTATTAGTACTCATGATTAATAATCGCACTGTAAATCAAAGATTCTTTGCTGTGGATAACCTACTCCTGGTGACTCCTGCTGATGAATTGCGGGTTCCGGACGGATCCACCATTCCGTAGAAATACGACGGAATGGCATCAGCGGAACACGGATTCTAGTGACTTTTCCGTCCATTCCGTTCCGTGATTCCGGATTCCGGCGGTCCGGGCCTACATGAGACGGCACCCTCAAGGTGGAAGCACACAGGAGTCCATAAGCCATAAGCAGAAAGCAGAAGACATAGCGCATGCGCATCACTTCGCTTTTACTGCAGATCCTATATCTATATCTATGGCTGTGCATTCTGCTTATGGCTTATGGACTTCTGTGTGCTTCCACCTTCAAAGGGTCAAAGCGTGTTGGAGTGCGGGACGGAATGCGCAGCAACAGCTTCAACTTGAACTTTGAAAGTCGCGCCACGCGTCTTATTGTTGGCACCCTTGCCAATGAGAAATTCCTAGTAATCCTCTCTCCTGGGATGGTCAGCTGTATGATAATTGACAGCTGCCGCAGCCTGCTTCACAGCTGTTATTATTTTCGTTAACAGTAATATATTTGCGTGTATCCCTCAATGTCGTAAATTGTCTTACCTGTAGAAAAAACCGCGTAACATACCTATCAACTTGTATAATGTCGCCATCTAGATGGTGCGAGGTTGGCCACGAGCAGCATATTATTGGTTAGAAACATCTGATCAAATAAAAACCTCCAATATCACACACTACGAATAACTATTCGATTGATACTTATTACAAATGCGATAAAATGACGTCCGTCGATTCCGGCGTTGAAACTGGCAACGATTCTAACGACAGCTCTGTTACACACGATAATAACATAGCTGCTACCACTGCTGCTGCTGTATCCAACGCAACAAACAATCCAAATCAGGACCTTGCCGCCCCCCATAAGCCACTCGGATTACCCGTCGCATCCATTCGTCCCGGTCTAACTAACAATGCCGATGGTCAAAGCACCTCCAGACCGAGTACATCGGGGCCATTAGTTTTACACACCAATACAGAACCGACTAAGGTAATGCGATGAGAATGCTTACGAAGTGATCCAGGCTCATGCTAAGAGGTCGTATAATTTTAGGTACTGGAATTCCGCATACCACATATGTACACGGAGGATATATACGCAGGGAACGGTCAGCTGTTGAACACACAACTTGAAGCGAACAAAATGAGTAAGTTTTACGTCTCTCGATTACCGTTCTGCGGTATGGAAGAGTCGTTATATATTGAGGTTCTTATAAGAATTCGGAAAGAGTCATTAATCACAATATTATAGTCAGCATTCTACCCAGTAGTGAAATGCCGAATTGATAGTGCTGTCTCCTTATTGCAATACAGCGACTAGGCCCTATGGTACACATTGTATTGGTAATATTGAAAAAATTGAAGTTATCTAGCCAGAAAATGAGGAGCGAAGAGACGTGTAGAGATTTCTGCCGGACATAGGATTTTTTCAGTCATTCTCTGACCAGTTGTTAACACGTGGGTAGCCCTCGATAGACTTTCACCCCTGCAGACGCCTGAAGAACTCACAAGTTCTTTGCATACACAAGATTTTTTCAACAATTCACATGATTTTAAATGATCTAATACGGGGATCTTCCCAAAATTCCGAAGGTTTCAAAATATTTCGAATAATATAAAATATATCACATGATTTCATGAGATTTTGAAAGATTTCAAAAGCTCTTACGGGATTGCAGACGATTCCAAAGATTTTACATAATTTCAAAAATTTCAAAAAACGCTCTGAGGACTTTCAAACAGTTCCTGAAGTTTCTCCTGGGATTTCACTTGATTTCCAATATTTCAAAAGATTCCAGCAGATTTGAACCTGTAAAGAACTTCTGAAGATTTCAAGGATTCCAAAATTTTTCACAGGATTTCACATGATTCCATTAAATTTCCAAAGATTTCATGGGATCCCAGAAGATTGCAAACTCTTCAAACGATTCCGAGAATTTCAAAAGACTTTCCCCACACAATTTCCAAAGGTTTCAAAAGCTTTTCTGAGATTTCAGAAGATTTCAAAGAATTTCAAAGATTTTCAAAGATTTCAGAAGATAATAGGGTATAAAGAAGATTCCAGGTATTTGAAAAGATCCACTTTATTTATATATACAGCGTGATTCTCAAGTCGCGGAAAAGATTTCACATGCAGATTCCTTATCAAAATCTAAGAATAAAGTTCCTTATCAAAAACTTCGAGGGACCGCTCGTTCTTGAGTTATAGAAGGTTTAGTCAACCCAATAAGACGGCCGTAATGTGACGTGCTCAGTCTCGTAGCAATCCCGAAAAATTGGTAGTGCCCGCGTCGCATGAACTTTGCCTAAAATTTCGGTTTTTTATTTCGTAATTTTTAGTCTTTACGTCGTCCGGTCGGTCATTCTCGTGCCCTACGTCGTTCGCCCCGTAGTTGACGTTGTCCAGGTGGTCAAACTGGTGTCTTACGTTCCCCAGGTCGTCCGCTTTGTAGTTCTCACTCTCGTTGTCTTCGGGTTGTTGATTATCGTCATCCAGAACTTTCACCCCGTAGTTGACGTTGTCCAGGTGATCAAACTGTTGACTTACGTTCCCCAGGTCGTCCGCTTCGTAGTTTTCATTCTAGTTGTCGTCAGGCAGGTGACTTTCGACCAGCGAAATTTTCACTACGTTTTTGACGTTGTCCAGGTGTTCGAATTAATGACTCCCGATCCCCAGGTCGTCCGCTTCGTAGTTTTTACTCTCGTGGTCTTCGGGTTGTTGATTTCCGTGATCCAGGACTTTCGACCCGTAGTTTACGTTGTCCAGGGGGTCAAACTTGTGACTCACGTTCCCCAGGTCTTTTGCTTGGTAGTTTTTATTCTAGTCGTCATCGGGCAGGTGATTTCCCACCTCCAGAATTCTCACTACGTTTTTGACAATATCCAGGTGTTCGAACTGATGACTTTCGATCTCCAGGTCGTCCTGACGACAACTAGAATTAAAACTACAAAGCAAAAGACCTGGGGCGCGTAAGTCACCAGTTTTACCACCTGGGCAACGTAAACTACGGGGCGAAAGTCCTGGATCCCGGAAATCAACAACCCGAAGACCACGAGAGTAAAAACTACGAAGCGGACGACCTGGGGATCAGGAGTCATTAATTCGAACACCTGGACAACGTCAAAAACGTAGTGAAAATTTCGCTGGTCGAAAGTCACCTGCCTGACGACAACTAGAATGAAAACTACGAAGCAAAAGACCTGGGGAACGTAATTCACCAGTTTGACTACCTGGACAACGTCAACTACGGGGCGAAAGTCCTGGAGGACGGAAATCAACAACCCAAAGACAACAAGAGTGAAAACTACGAAGCGGACGACCTGGGGAACGTAAGTCAACAGTTTGACCACCTGGACAACGTCAACTACGGGGCGAATGGCGCAGGGCACGAGAATGATCGACCGGACGACGTAAGGACTAAAAATTACGGAATAAAAAACTAAATTTCAGGCAAAGTTCATGCGACGCGGGTACTATCAATTTTTCAGGATTGCTACGAGACTGAGCACGTCACATTACGGCCGTCTGATAGGGTTGACTAAACCTTCTATAACTCAAGAACGAGCGGTCCCTTGAAGTTTTTGATAAGGAACTTTATTCTTAGATTTTGATAAGGAATCTGCATGTGAAATCTTTTCCGCGACTTGAGAATCACGCTGTATATACCAAGATTTTAATAGAGGGAAACCCCTAGAGTTGTTATTCGCAATTGGTGTCGCGTATATTTTCCACCCTAAAGAATCAGAAGAATGAAATTCAGAACACATTTGACCCTTTCAATCTCTAGTGCCTGAAGTTACCAGACTTAGCAAATTATAATGGGTGCTATAGGCGTTTGGACTACGATTAAATTAACAATAAATGCCCACCATTAGAGTCATATCGATCTTCTTTATCAAGCAAATAATGATCTTTGAGTATTCGGCATTCTTGGTCGTATAGCGACTTCAAATTTTCGCCAAACACGAGTATTACTCTCCATTTCTCTACTCCCACATGATAAATAAGAAAGCAACACAAGTATGTAGTTTTAATGTCGCCCAAGAAAAGTTAAATACGATACTTGTTTCATTTTGGTGTATTACAGTAGTATCAGAGAAGAATAACAGGAAGATGTGTAGAATGAACACCTGGCGAAGAAGAAGAGATTTGGAGCGAAAGACATGGCGAGATTTTTATGGGCTTATAGACGAAAGAAAGATGAGACTGGCTGCTGCAACCAACAACATTGAAATGATGAGACGATTATTGATGAGCGGAGTGTTTCCTAACAACTATGACAATCAGGGAAGATCGCCGCTCCACCTAGCATCTTCCAGGTTGGTCAATCCGCCAGATTATCGATGCGTTACGATACGCTTTGGAAATAATATTTTTCAAATCACCCCTACGCTGTGAAGAAGTATCTCATTGACTCATGAGATTTTATGGACTTGGCTTTACATAGACCCATTTACTTCGACCTTTTGGGTACGAAAACTTTTTATCGCAAGCCATTTTCAAAAGCCTTATCTCTATATATAATTGGTACACTTCGAAATTACATCATTTTAGAATATTCGAACAATCATTCGAAACAATTTCTAATTATGTCTCGAAATGCAAGTAATCAGCTGTTAAAATACTGAGTGAATCTAATATTTTCTCAAAGCGTACCAGTGATTTGAGAAAGAAATTATTATATCCCCTCAAACTGATCTCATTTCCTAATTGAGAATATCTTTTTCGAATATTTAGAGGCTACACCGACGCTGTGCGTCTCTTGTTGGAGCACGGCGCAGATCCTAATCAACGTGACTGCCTAGGAAACACGCCTCTCCACCTAGCTGCTGTAACAAGTAAAATAGCAGTTGTAACTCTCCTGTTGAAGGCAGGAACAGACGTCCTCTCGTCAGACCAGCACGGTCACAATCCACTCCAATTAGCTCAAACTAAACTGAAATTATTGCAGAATTGCAAAGGGTCAGACATGAACAGAGTCAAAGAGGAGATACACAACGTTATCAAAATGTTATTAGTTTATTTGCAAAGGCAGAAAGATGCCAAAGAGCAAGTCGAAGCCTTGAGCACATTCTGTTCTAGATTATCTCTGTCCAGTACTTCGGATCAAATTCAGGGTGACGTTAGGGACTTATTGGCTAATATAGATTCGCTAAGTCTCGCCAGTTAGGTAGTGCCGATAATACGAACATGCAACCATGATTCTATATGCTTGATTTACATTCACGGAATTGAGATTGTCGGATTAATGAACAATGGAATAATCATTATATTACAATCATCCCGTCAATGCTGATGATCTATAATCAGACACGTTATGAAACTAACGTTTTAGCAAAAGTCGAACGTTTCTGTTGGTAGAAAATTTTTATACCGACCTACAATTAAAGTTCAGATATCAACAAAATTTGTATTACAACGAATCTGAGAATTGCGGTGCACAGAGTGGATTTTTCTGAGTACCTGAGCTTCTGAGTTTGAAACTTTTTAGTCAAAACTTGAAAATATTCCAATCTAATGCAAGTTCTTGCCATGTGCTCATCCCGGCAACACCTTGAACAGTCTCACCATCATCCCATGCGGCTTGTGTAATCGCAGTTCTCTTTTTTTTTTTTCCCTAAAGAGTCTTAGACAAAAGAGAGAAAAACAGGGCCAAGTTCGTTACGAATTTTTACGGCCAATTAGATTATATGAACTAAATTACACTATAGGATTTTACTCCACGCACTGCCGATAAGCTGATGGCAAATTCTGTGAAGGATCAAATTTATGACTTTACAGATAATTATTGGATCTCAAATCTACTTCATTGTATGGTGGATAGAGTTTTGGGATTTGTCATCAGATCTGGTGCAGGGAAGAGACCCGACTGAATTATTTGAATCTTTACGTGTGTACATACAAACAGCTGTGAAACAATTAGTATATAGAACTGAATATTGACGTGAAAGTAAACTTAAATGGATATAGGAAGAGACTCGCTCGCTCAGTCAAATTATAATACCATAAAATTTGTTTCTGAAGACGATGGATCAATTTAACGGACTAAACAGTAATAATCTAATGATAAATACGTAATTCAAATCACTAAAATGTAAAACTGCGTTACTATTCTGCTGTGTATGAATATTATACGTGTGAATTTGGGCTTTCCCAATCTCAACACGTTCGTACTATAATCATACTCTATACTTAAACCTGAATAATTTTCTGGAATTTTGATAATTAGAT
This sequence comes from Tenthredo scrophulariae, assembly GCA_963978835.1. NCBI lineage: Eukaryota > Metazoa > Arthropoda > Insecta > Hymenoptera > Tenthredinidae > Tenthredo > Tenthredo scrophulariae. The sequence goes on along the minus strand of OZ022236.1, from coordinate 7,417,413 downwards.
ATTTTCGAATGCAGAAAACGTTGTAGGGACCGATTATTCTTATGTTATCAAAAATATTTATAACAATAATTTGAAATTTAGTCGTGAGTTGGTAAAATTGATAAAAAGATAAAAATATAAATATAAATATACGTAGGGATAACTAGTTGTATTTGTCAATCGCAGCTAGGATACATTATCCCCTGTGCATCGCTTGACACAAGAGATAGAGCCGCAAATAGCGCGAATTAGTGTTCATTAAGTGAATGAAAATAATATTTTTCACATCACTATTACGCTTCGAAGAAATATTCTATTGACTTTGTATTCTCACACCTAATTACTATTAATTCGAGACATAATTAGTGTCTATTTGAGATTCTATAGACTGCTTTACATTCGATTGTGACTTCATTGAAACTCTTTAAAATTTGAAGGAGATATTCTAAAGTGATGAGATCCCTCGAAATTCGAAGAAGTCTCGATGAAAGATGCAACTATTTTTGCTTTGTTGCAATCAATCTCTGTCATGCGAAGTTCATAAAGTCTCAAACAATTTCGAATTATGTCTAAGAATACCAGTAATCAACTGCAAAAAAAAAAGACTGAGTCAATAGAATATTCCTTGACAGCGTAGCAGCAATTTGAAAAAAAGAAAAAATGAGTCCGATGGCCTGGACTGAAATTGAAATGAGCTATTTGAGTGAATTGGATATCAACTAATATCCATGGTGCTGCCTTATACATATACCACGAGATCCAAGAATCGCTGATACAAAAGCCTAATAAAACCGTAGCATCGATAGGAGTGGGGCACACATTATTCTGATTTAAAATAGTCCCCGTATGAATGATGTCGCAGCTAAATATGTATATTTTCATTTTGACGATTCGCACTGTGTCTTCTTAGTATGCATAATTATACAGCATTTTAACAAATATCCACTATGATTGCATATAGTATCCCAGCTATAAACGTATATATCAGGGAATCGCAATTTTTTTTTTATCCAGGTGTACATTGTTGAAAATTTTGCTCATTATTATAATAATGGATCATATAGCTGTAGCTCGTTTATTTTCTATAATCATTACCAATATTACTTTTTTTTTTATTTTTATTTTATTTATTTATTTTTTTTTTTCTCTTGCTGAGCTGTACATAAATGATGTCATATGATGAATGAAATGCATCTGAACTTGTACATATAATGATCCGATATACGTTGTAATAAATCAAATATTATTTACATCATTATTATTATCATTATTTTTATAATCCTAAATAAATATATTATGTATGATCTGATGCATAAATTATATATATCGTGTGACTAAAATCAAAAGGGCGTATGTCAACAGGATCACATAGGAAGTTACCTAAAAGTAAAAGGGCGTATCGCCGTGTGACTAAAATTATAAGGGCGTATGCGCCAAAAAAGTCGGTTCCATAACAAGAGAGCGTATTTCATCAGAATTGTATAGAAAATTGCTTATAAGTAAAAGGGCGTATACACCATGTGACTAAAATCATAAGGGCTTATGCGCCAACAAAAATGGAGGCGCATACGCCCTTTTGAGTTTAGTCATACGATATGATATACATTTCCCAACAAGAATATGTATGTTACAGAGAAAAGAGAGAAAAAAATAATAGCAAACGGGAAAATACTAAGGACTTGGAGAAAGCGGCATCGGTGACGAAAAATAGACTTTTTTTTCCAAACAAATCTTCTGCGGCTTAAAAGATAAATCGAAAAGTATTTGTTTATTATCGAAATTGACTTCCCCCTTATTAATCTATTTTGATTATAAATTATTGAACACATTTTATTCAGTTTATTGGAAATATTGTAGTATCTACTTTACAATTAGACCTACCTGTATGTTTTTTTTATTTTTTCGATTTCCATTGCGTAGTTGCAGATGTTTGATCAAAAACTTCAAAGTTTAGGAAAAAACTATTCAAGTGCCACGCATATTTCAAGAGAGCTGGTTTATGCACGTACAATGTACTATGGGAAGTCATGATTCCGTTCATGCATAGCTAGGATACTTGGAGTTGAAAATGTGTCGATTTGAATTTTCAGTGGCGATGTACATTGTACCAATAATTTTCATGCTCTGAAACTGTTGGAGGCATCTCATATAGTAACAAGGAATCTGAATCTGCATTGGCGTCAAATTCGATGACCACCGGACAAAAACCGATCCGTTTCACGTGGAATACCCTATATATAGTCTACATTTTTTAATTGTAATAATTGAATATGGATATAACAGAGTAAATCGAGGGTGAGGAATGAATGCAGCTCATATAATATGTATAAAATGATAATAATACTAATAACAATAATAATAATAATAATAATAATGTATCAACGTAATAAATTTTCGAATTTTTATTCATACTTTTTCAATATATAATAATAATTGTGATAACATGAGCATAAAGTGCCGGCATGGCGTTATTTTATATTATATTGTTTTATATTAACACTTTTTTTTCTTACTCCTACTTGTTTTTTGAAAAAATAGAAACATATCAAACGAATAATCACATTGTGTAACAGTATGCGATATATATATGTATCTACAGATAGAGTTTTCTGTGATACTGGACACCCCCTGCCTACAGTAAACCCAACACAGGTACATCCTGCGTGTGTGGGGCTCGGGTAGGAGGGGATAGACTGTAAGTAGCATTGCTTATTGCGCCCCGACCAAGACCGAGCCTCACGGACGTGGCATGTACCTGTATTGGTTTTGCCGAAGGAAGGGAGTGTCCAGTATCACAGAAAACTCTCTGTATATCGTACGCTATATACCGTGAAGATTCGTGGATGCGGAACACTTGTTGAATGCATCTGTGTTAAATTCATTGTGAATTCACTGTCAAGCATCAAAGAGTGTACCGCACCCACGAATCTTCACAGTATATACAGAGCGATTCTGTGGTAAGTAACGCGCCTGCAAGGCAGGCAAACGGGAACCGCCTGCATTGAGCAGCTCAAACATCGACGATTGGGTTTTATTTATTATGTGGGAAATCCTCGATGTTTGAGCTGTTCAATGCAGGCTATATGAGAACTATTTTGAAATTCAAAATCACAATACTGTTACGTAGCTGTAACATTTTCAATGAGACAGCTGTCAAACCACCGTTTAATTTATAACTAATTACAATTGTTTCCATCCTCCACCATAAAATCTACTAAATAATTCCGATTTATCTAGTCTTCCGATTTCTGAACTGCGGTAAGTAATGAGAGAGAGAGAGAGAGAAAGAGAGAGAAAACAAGGCGATATCTCGTTACATACGTATAATAATTCTGAGATTAAAACGCGTTGATGTTGAAATTTCGAATATTCATTCAAACAGTATTACTGCGTACTAACGCTGATTTAAAATATGTAGATACGTTATTCAATAATTTGAGCTAAGTATCTATCTCCAATTCAATACCAATAACGACTGTTATGTTATGATACCTGTAGACACACATTTTATATTTATACTTTCAAATCTGCCAATAAGAAGTTTAAGCTGAAGAAAACTGCAGCTGGAATCGGTCTTGCAGTTCACATTTATCGGAATGATGTATTTCTTTCGACCACTTATAGATATTCGCTAATATAGCTTCTATACATGTGTGTATACATATTTATGCACACGTCGAACTGCAGAGCTATAAGATTCCAATCGGTAAAGAGAAACAATAAATAATCATAATAACATATTGGGATCTTCAAATCATTCGCAAATTCGTATTGATTATTATAGTATACATTATTAATTGAGCTCTAAATTATAGTATATCGATTATCAGCTGCTCCTAGTAGCTCTTATTGTATATCCGATAATATGCATACATCAATACCCTTCCCAACTTCGACACCTGGGTTATTCAATATGTATTTATCTTATTTGTTTGGTAGAAAATTGCCTTTAAAAACCGATAACAATCACAATCACACAGCACACACGCGCACGCACACATGTGTGTATATATATACCTATATGTGTGTGTGTAGCGAAAAAAAATTGTAACGGTATGTAGTATGTATAATAATAATAACGGCTTGATATACAAAACTTATATGCTTTATTATGCCAAGCGTACTTTCTGAACGCGTCTTATTATCCTAAATTTAACATATCTATATATTTGTTTTTATTTATTGACCTCGCGTAGTTGCAACACGAATTCTTTTACCGAATTATCAAGTATACCGAATATATACGCAATATTTCATTATGGTCCACAAAATATCTAATCAGCCCTAATAATTTGATACTAATCATATAATAACGCATAACTTATCATGCCATGTAGATATATCGATAATAATACTAAACAGATTTGTTATCTCAAACCTTACAGGGAATGTAATTCATATCTTGGAAGGAAAATTACAGCTTTTAAAGCAGGAACGATCCTCTTCACATAATAGTGAAGCTGCCCAATTCATTGATATTATCTTATGTTTCTCTTCAAATATAATGCCTTTTTTCAATCGAAAGTAGAATTACCGATAGCAATCAACAGTCCAAAACTATAAGATCAATTCGTCAGTTCGAACAATTCAGACAAACCATTTCAAAACTTTGTCTGTTCGACAAATAGCCTTAATCGATTCGATGCGACTCATTTTTCGCCAATACTCCAACTGCCAATCTCACAGAAAAATATGGACAAAAAAATGATGCAACTTGCCTGTTCATTTGAAAAATTAACATTATTCAATAATTTCGATATTATATTACACTAGGATCATCAGCTCTCACAACCTTTGATTCTATTTATTAGTCAAGAAAGAAGTTTAGCACTATCATAAGTCATTAATATTAATAATTGTCTTGAAAGAGATATTGACTATTTATAGTTATGTAACAGCTGGTAATGAATGAGAGCTTGGTAATATTAACTACAACAACTTATCAATGGAAAGGAATATTTATATACTGTATAACCGTTGCAGGGTCCACTGCTAGTCGTTATTACTATTATCTATTTAATAATTTGCAGTGAATCAAGTGCTCATCACATTAGCTAGCGATGGAAATACTTCAGCTTGAAGAGGTCCATAGTCTACAACTTCTCCATCTACTGTTAGATAACCGACTAGACCTTCGGCTGGCTCGATTCGAAATGCTTTTACAGGAATCATCTCTACCCCTGGGCATGTGAGGTGCGAACCGTTGCTCAAACCCAATAAGAACTGCAAAGGAGAAACAAAAATGACTAACTTTTTTTCAAACTGTTTTCAAATCTGCGAAATTAAATGCTAGACACAAAGTTGCTATGGAACATTCAAAATTTGTTGTTTGTTCTAAGGTTCGACAAACACTTTTTGAAATGCTGATATTTAAATTTCAATTCTAAATTTCCAAAGATTTTTGGAACTTTTTGAGATTTTTGCTCGAATTTCAATAACTCATCCACGATGCCACGATCCCATGAATTTTGTTGAATTTTTAAGGGGGCTTCTCTGGAACATTTCAATGACATAGACGCGATTCGTGAAATCCTGAGAAATCCCGAAGAGATTTCATATATTACGAATGAATTCATTATAAATCCACGACCCCTGAACCGTTTCATTTAGTTTCTTGATGATTTTATCGATTTTATGAGATCTTTAAAAAAGTTGATGCCTTACGTGGATTGCTCAGAAACTATTATAATATTTGAAATCAGCTATTGATGGATAATATAGTAACCATACGTTCCACGGATCGTGTGCGTGTGAAACTGTAACTGTAAAACCTTATCCGCGATTTATCGATGAGTACTGACGAAAAAATGACCCAGAAAAAGAAGTATTTATGTATTACCTGCAAAAGATGTGCCCTGGTAATTCCGGCTCTGATAATGAGGAGCCAGATTATACCATCAGCTAATTTGGCACAAGGTGCGAAAAGGAAATCCTGTCCGAGGTGGGACTGATAGGAAGCATGAACCATTATGAAGTCACCTAGAAATTGAAAATGGAACAAGCTCAATCAACTCAATTCCTGAGATTTTGTCACGAATAATTCATAAAACGCGCTCATTCCGTATCAATGAACTAAAAAGGATTAGTCTAATTCGATGTTTTGCAAATTTCGGATCAAGAGGAATCGTAAAGCGTTCACTCTGCTCCAAACTCATGAAAAATACATCGAGCAGTTCATTTTATTGAGATTTTCTTCCACATAGTGAAAGTAAGAACGAAGCTTGTTAAGCTCGTATATTGGTGCAAACCTTCGATCTGAGTCCACGTTGAAGGTAGTGCAGCAGTTAATGCGGGCAAGTTGGATGCAGGGCCATACATAACGCGAGTATCCACATCGCCTCTGCCTAGAAAACGAATAACAGATCTTATTATTCGGAGATAGTGTAATCATTCATCATGATAACATAATCGCCGTAGTTTTATGTGATAATATCAATGCAGCATACTAAAGTAGCATTTCATTGGTCGTATATTGTTGCTGTATGGACAAACACATCTCACGTCAAACTAGCGCTACTACGTGTTGATCCTTTGAACTACACAGTTATGGGCTCTAACACGGAGTTCGTTATCGGCTACGAATTTTCGCGCTTTAAATTTTCGGAATTCAGATTGCTTCCCGACTTAGAATTGTGATTAAACTATTCCTGCCGTGATATTGTTGTGCGTGAAATGGTTCTCAGTACCCAGCGAGTGCAAGAAATTATTATATCGACAAAATGTTATTCCAGTCGTCTAACGCGGCAGCCATGTTTATTGTGTGACTGAATACATTCGTATGTCAGCTGTTACGATCAGATTTTATGAACATGTTATCACAACTTCAGGCAACTAATTCACGCAAAACATTTTTATCCTCGGATCCACTTCCATACAACATGTTTCTTTATAATACCTAAGTCAGTGTCTTGGGAATCATTGAAACTTTGATAACTGGACACGCCTCCGGCACTGTAATAGGTTGATCTCCTTGAAGTAGCGGAATAGAAGCTGTCTAATCTCCGTCTACTGTGGGTATCGGTTTCCAAAGCCAGACTCTCGGTTATAACTTCATCCTCGGTAGACCTTAAATTGTTTAATTTATCGTGTGTGCCGCTCAGTTGATCATTGTCTAACGCGTCGTGGTAGCTTCTCGATTCGCAAAGACCCCCGTACCTGAAAGTACCGGAATCATTTTTTCTTTAAACAGCTTAGTTATAATTGCGCGTATTTCCCTTTCCTTTTCTACCGAAGTTCGGTCGCAAAAAAAAAAAAAAAAAAAAAAAAATCGAGATACTGTAATTGTTTCATTTAGAGAACAAACATTTTTCCGCAACTATCCCATGGGTCAGCATTTCTAAACATTGTGTTATGAGATTTTCAAAATTTTATAACAAAAGATATAACAAAGATTTTGCGAATAACAATAATTGGAGTTTACAAGATTGCACAGATTTCTAATGTCAATGATTCTGATAGGATCTCTAACCTTTTCAGAGACTTCTCCGCGATTTTATGGATAAGTATTCCTACAGGATTGAATCGGAGCCCTTTTAGTTTTTTATGGGATCGCACTAATTTCTCTGTAAACTTAACGAATTATACTCCGAGTTCTAGCAGATTCCTTTGGGATTCGAGGAAGTTAATGAATGACTTTCTTTGCATTATACAAATTGTTTTGACCTTTTGCAGTTTTCACCAAAAATTCCCAATAATTTTAAGGCTTTTCAATCTTTCTGGAATTATCTGGAAATTATGAAGAATTCTCAAAAACTTCACGACGATTTCACAAATCCTTCAAATATTTTATTAAATCTTTTGTGATTTTACGTATTTCCCTGTGTTTTCACGGAATTCGTAGATATGATATTTACGGATTGACTAAATATAGTATGTAAGTATCTCCGAAATTTCACAAACTCAATTCTCCGTAAGCGTTTTACGGATTTTTTTGTAATACGTAATACAATTTTTTCCGATTCGTAACTATAATTCTCTGCGGTAAAAAAAAAAAAAAGTCCGACGATTACAAAGATTTCACCAAAAATTTCAAAAATGATATCAAATTATTTCCGAATTTTTTCTAGAATCGCACGTAATTTCACAGTATTTTTCTGAGAGTACATCATTCTACCGTGTGATTATGTGTAAATTACAGGTTCCAAGCGCGCAGGCGCTGATTTATTCGAATATCATGGGCCGGCAGCATCGCGCTAGCAACTCCACCAACTTTTCAGTAATATCCCTAGTTCTGTCGTCTGCTAGATTCACAACAAACATAACCTATTCCTGCCACGGTCGGCCGCCATTTGTATTTGACAACAATCGGAAACAAACAGCAGACGGACTCTAGGGATATTCGTGGCGAGTCTGAAATTGGCGTTCCTCGTAATATTCGAATAAATCAGCGCCTGCGTGCCTGAAACCTGTAATTTCCACATAATCGCACGGTATTATATAACTTCTCTGCGATATAAGGTATTTCATGACAAGTTTATAAAAATGTCGTTTAAGAGGATTCTAAGAATCTCTTTGGGAATATACGATTCTGTTGAGAAATCTCACTAATTTTCTTTGATTTTTCAATGTAGAGATTATTTTATTATCTCCAATCATTGTAATCGGCAAATATCTGTAGATTATATAATTACCGCTCAAGATCGTCTCCGTAACTTTTTGAATGACAAATTTTCCCCGTGTCCCCCTGCATGCAATCTTTTTGGAAACCGTTTTCGTTGGCGCCATTTTCCAACAGGGGTAGTTTGTCACAAGGCAGATATGACACTTTACCCTTATAAGTTCGAAGTCCAATAATTCGCGCAACGCTCCAAATTGTAAACCTCTGACCACCGATAGCCCGAAGTCGTTCACTCTCGATATCAATATCTGATATTAATCCCCAACCAACGGAGAGGAATGAGAACATTATCTGAAACACACGATGATAATCGATATCGTTATTTTAGTTACAGAAATAAATTACAGAAGTTTGATACCTCGTTGAAATGGGGAAATAGTTACCTGGTTCCTCGTTTCAACTCGCACCAGGTCCATAGGCTTCTTTTTACACTTAACGACTGATAAGGTGCTGATAAGCATTGGATTCAGGTCGAATGGTTCTCTGAAAACAAGGGACTCGGGTATTTTGACTTTCATTGACGTAGATATCGTTCTTCAAATGACCAATAAATAGTGAACCATGATGAAGAAATCAATAAACATTTTATTCATTGGATAAGATCCAATTATCTATTCCTTGTTCTTATGTAGGTATAATGAAACAGTTTTATAATATTCATTTATTTAGTCTTGAGATAACCTTCTATCTAACAGAGCCTTCCCTGGCTAATTGCCTTTCCCCTGAGCCTTCCAATACCTCGTAGGTGCGGAGGCATGGCAGAAGCCGATTTCTGCAACATGTATCGAAAATCTTACCGCGTAGTTGATTGTTCAGTTTTTCAATATTACATTGTGCAACAAGTGCGCGAAGTTGGTGATCACTAATGGTCACCAATGCGGACTTGTTGCCAATACGATTTTTCTGAATAAGGCGCGCAAAGTCCTCAAGACGACTTTCCTGCACGCTTCACGTTGCCATACACTTCAAGTTCCCATACACTTTACTCTGCCGCACGCTCATACGGGCCGTGCGGGATTTGGGCTCTTTGCGAACGCTGCGCATGGACGGGGAATCGAACTTTGCGCACGCCGTTTAGAAATCCAAATCTATACCTACATAGGGCAGTCGAAATTAAAGTGTACAGGGTTCCGGCACGACTCTTCCCACAGAATCGATAGTCGATTTTTTCCCCCATTCTACCAGATAAAAATAACCATTTAGCACTATTTTATCGGGATTTTATCCCATCGCAGAACAGGCCTCTTCGGGATTCTGCCTCTGAAGTAACAAATGAAGATAAAGACTATTCCCCTTCTCTATTTCGTGAACTGCACTGTGTGCCATTTTTTATCCAGATCCATGGAACGGCTCTCGAGATTCCATGTTCGACCGTAACGACATGAAAGACATAGTTCTTCTGGGAAATTGTGTTCAAAGTTGGACTCACTCAGTTTTCTTTAACTTCACGCACTGAAATGAGTGAAAATCCACCGAAACAATTCTAAAGAAGTTGTTCGTTACCACTATCGGGCCGTAAAATCGAGACACGTGGGTTGAAACTGCGATATCTCTTCGTGAAAAAATCTTAGAGTATCATGCAGTAGAGTTTCTGAAACTATGAAATCTGCTACGTCGACGTGTCACTTGCATAATTGTTGTAAAAAATTTAGGCGCAGGGATATCCCTATGTAAAGGTCAAAAAACGTAAGTTTGGCGTATTTGTATCTATAGCTCGACTTCAACTCGTCGCCATTCCTTTGATGATATTAGTAAAAATTTGAAATAATTCACACATAATCTTTGGACTCTTATGCGTACGTCGCCGGTTTGAAATTCGAAAAATGTTGATAATTACGACGGTTACAAGCAATAATTGGTGGCGTGGTCATCTCGGACACTCGTACAGTCAGCCGGAAGTTTCAAGATTTGAAATTTCACAAATGAAAATCGCTATGCACTTCAGTTGCATAAAAATCGATCGCAATTACGATTACCTAAATAACTAAAGTTATTTATTATTAATTTTTACATGTGGCTCGACGTAATTTCTTTGTGGGAGTGGGGCGCGCTTTGCGACCACGACAATGCATGGAAAGAGGGGTAGTGATCACGACAATGTATGGAAAGAGGGACAGTGGTCACGAAGCGCGCCCCACTCCTACAAGGAAATTACGTCGAGCTGCGTCTATGAATTACTAATAAATAACTCTATTTATCAAGTAATCGTGATTGCGATTGATTCTTATGCAACTGAAGTGCATAGCGATTCTTATTTGTGGAATTTCAAATCTCGAAACTTGTGGCTGACTGTACCGGTGTCCGAGATGACCACACCGCCGATTATTGCTTGCAGTCGTCATAAATTTCAACATTTTTCGAATTTCAAACCAGCGACGTACGCATAAAAGTCCAAAGATTATGTGTGAATTATTTCAAATTTTTACTAATATTATCAAAGGAATGGCTACGAGTTGAAGTCGAGCTATATAGATACAAATACGCCAAACTTACGTTTTTTGACCTTTATATAAGGATATCCCTGCTTCAAATTTTGTTACAACAATCATGTAAGCGACACCTTGACGTGGCAGACTCTATAGTTTCAGAAACCCTATTGCGTGACACTCCAAGATTTTTTCACAAAAAGATATTGGAGTTTGAACCCACGTGTCCTGATTTTACGGCCCGATAGTAAACTCTTCAATGATAGGCTTTACTGATCTCTGGACATCAGCATGAACAGCAGGATCATGGACGAAAGTACTTAACTGATCTTCGGCTTTACCCTTCGCCATGACCACCAACTTGACTATCCTGGATAAGAGTATGTAATCATATGTGGAAGATCCTTGTCAGTAACCGAGCATTGCATTTCTTCAGAAAGCAGTCCTGCTTTGTACCTCCTCCCATGCAGCAAGATGCATTGGCTGTGCTTGGAATGAACTGTATTATTTTAGTGTAAAAGGTCTGCGTTATGCGCCTCGAACGATTCTGGTTTGAAACGCAAAAACTATGCAATTGCATCGAAATCGATTAGAAAAATCCTTCAATTACGGAAGTCTGCATGGATTGACATTCGTCGCCAAACTCCAGGAACAACTTTAGTCGAAACGCATATTATTCGCTTGGCAGGTTTATTGAAATTGACCTTGCAGTTCTTAAAGACCGGTTTATAAATAACCGCAGGTATGGAAAAGGACCCAAAACTTCACGAGATACCATTATGCATCAAACGAGCCGGGATTTCCAAGAGACGCGTTCAATAACGCGCAACGGATTATCTACACAATTTTACATTTTTACCTGCTATTTGTTATTTTTTTCTCTCGTTATAGGCTTCGGAGGAAATCCCCACGAATTAGCTAACACGGCATTTGTGAAGAGTGTCCACATGAAATTTCATTGAATCATATTCATCAGTTTCGAAGAAAAAATATTATACATACGAATCCCTAACTTCTGATTAAACAATGATTATGAATCAGCGAAAATACTTATTTACAAAGTTATTCATCGCCAATAAATTTGGTTTGCTGATGTTATATGTGGAATTTCTTTCAAGTATAGTCACTCAAGACGAACTAGCAGCCGGATTACCCAGATTTTCCGAGTAATGAAAGATGTATAGTTTTTAGATGAACGCATTTAATTAATGAGAAAGGTTCAAAGGCAATAAAAATACGATAATTCTAAGATCGCTACATTGGATCTGCCATTGAGATTTGTCAAATTCTGTTATCAAATTTGGATTCAGGCGCCCCAAAAGCCTTCTTACCTACTTCTTTGAACCGTCCCACAGTACCCGTTGGATGGAAAAAGTTCGATTGCAGATGAATTTCGAAATAAAAATAACACGACCATTGAAAAAGATGAGAATAAAAAACAGGAAATGGACAAAAAAAACAATTTTTCCCTCTTCACTGATGGCGTCTGCCATTCTAAAAAAATCATATGGAGTCGCGTTTTGCCTCCCTCTATCAGGAACAAAAATAGTGAGTGGAATTCCGAGTGGCCCTTTCGTAGAAAAGGAAAGAAAAATCGAAGAATTACCCTGAAAACCGGCTCATGAGCTTTTCTCCGTTGACTGCATATTTTGTTTTCAAAAAGGGCAAGAAAAAAGAAATATTTTTTTAATCGTTTAAATCCGAACAGCGGTTACAAAGTTATGATTTTTACAAAATTAGGAATTCATTAATCATTATCTCTATATTTGACAAAAATTTTATCAAGACTTTCGGATACTTTCAAAGAATTCGACTTATTCCAAACGATTTCATAGAATATCAAAATATTTCTAGGGATTATGAAGATTTCATTAGAATCTTAAAGATTCTGAATGATGCCAAAGAACTTGGCCGAAATTTATCAAGATTTTCGGACATTTCGAATGGTTTTAAATCACTTCCGATCAATTCATGGAAGATCAAAATCTGAAATGTTTCAGTGTATCAACAGCTAGCATCGCCCGCACAATACCGAAGTCTAACAATAATCGGTATAGCGATGGATGTTCCCAAAAATGAACATGCTACAAGTTCCGCAAAAAATCCTACAATAATTTTTATTCCAAACGGAGTCTTACGACTCTAATTATGACTTTATTCCGGCTACTCGTTCCAAAAGTGACAAAAGTTTAAAATCATGAAATCTCATGTCGCACACCACAACATATCTCATGGTAAATCATTTGGTGTTATACTGTTTGGTTTATTTGGACAGGACAAAACGAAACGAAACGAAGAGAGAGATATACTCACTGGTTCCCATGCGCAATCGATTTGGCGAGTCCGTTTCCAGATCCGCATGGAATAATGCCTAGAGGTAATTGCTGCATGGCTCTTTCCCAGTCTGGTCGTTCGAAAAGTCCATTAACAACTTCGAAAACAATGCCGTCTCCACCGACCATTAGTAGCCCACTCCATTGGTATATATCCTTCGACCGGACAAAGTCCCTAGCGTAATTTGGATACTTCGTGATGTGTATGTCGTAGGATCTTTCGGCTTCTGATAAAATCGGGTGGATCCTACGCTGAAAAGTTTCTCTTGCTCGGCCGGGGCCCGATTTTGGATTTAGAAGCACCAGCAGCTTCCTCTCTTCGCTTGGGCAAGCTGAGCAACAAAAAATGAGAAACAGTTTACACCTTGTATGCGCAAGAACTAAAGTGCTTCAGTTTTTTAGCCCGCAGGCCCCAAAATTCTGTCTCATCTGTTTTCTCATTGAATACGTATACAAACATTGAAAAATGCTGGAATGCTAAAAGCCGTCAACGATATGTGCTATAAATTCATGAAAATTTGCTAATGATATACTGATAATTAACGGCCACATTCTGTAAAAGTTGAGACAAGCATCGGACTGAATCGACTTTATAATTAACCGCTTAATGACAGCGGTAAATATTGTCGGAAAATGGCAGGCCGGTAAAAATCTTGTAGCCAGCCAGCCCCCCCCCCCCCCCCCCCCCCCTAAGTAGACAAATTGTACTGCGGTGCAGAGGAACCCATAGGAGGAAGGGTAAAATAAGAGTGCGGAAAACCCAGTCTATTCAGGGTTCGCAATGTAATATCTGAACTAAGAGTCAAGTCTGACTATATTTTCCCAGATAATTGTCAGAAACGAGTCCTTGAGAAGTGGAGTGGGTGCACCGTTCATTATTTATTACTCACGATCTAGAAAAATTGTATAATGAAATATACTGTTCTCGGCAAGTCGCATTTTTATCTCCGACATTTTTTTTTTTCAAGAGTCAAGAAATTTTTTGAGAAACCTTTTCGGCCGTAGACATTACTTTGGTAATTACATCACGGCACTCGGAGCTGTTGACATGTATGTATGTACCTACGCGCGTGTTGAGTGAAAGATAAGCCTCCGTCACTCAATAAGTTATAACACGATAAGTACAGCGATAAAATAGGAAAAGAGTGCAGTGGCCTTGATTCCGAAGTTAAAAACATTTTGGAAGATTCGAACATTCGCTGATCGAATTGGATGAAATTGATTAGTGGTTAATTACAGAAGAAAGCAAAAAGATGAACGGACATCCATCATTCGAGAGATTGATGGACTCTGGCAAAAAGAAGAAGATAAAGATGAAGAATTTTTTTCTATACCGCATAAAGTTCTTCAATAAATTATTATAACAATCTGAGAAATAAACGTGAGCCCATCACTCATCGTGTTTGGGAACGAAAGAAAATAGGTGATACAGTTGTTCGATGTAGGTACAAGTTTAACAAGCGAAAACCCTGACTTATATTAATTCATAAATATGTATAACGTAGATGTGGAGAGCAGATGGAAATAAGTTCGAGAAAGTTATGTTCATGAAAGAAAAAAAAAAAATATGGAAACAAAGTACATGACATAATTGTGTACGTAACAAATAACGACAGAATGCAAAACAAGCAGGCAGTCAATCACGTCAATAAATTTTGCGAGTAACTTTTGCACAGCTGGTGGTTAACCGCAGTTTGTGATTACTGATTGTTAATTGTTTCTGATTGTAGTAAGGATAGGAAAATATAAGGTAATGAAGGCGTCGCGAATAATCATTGCTACTGCTTGAGGCTCTATGATTCAATGACACGTATAAATACATGGAAAATGTCACGTCAAATTTACGGGCATAAAAAACTCAGAACAGTGAGATTAGAGGGCCACACATTTCACGCGAAATGCCCTATATGTTCATGTCTTTATTGCCACGTATCACCTTCAGCGGCGACATTGACTTATATCTTGCATATATGCATTGATGAGTGTCACAGCGTGAAGTGAACTATACGTTACTCAGGCCTTGAATTATGAGCTGATCAGTCTGAAATGACCTAAGGACGTCTAAACACGCGATATAATCGCGAGAAAGAACGTGTTAGAATGCACCAATGTTGACTATAAGAGTCACTTAAGTCTCAAGAGACTAGCTCTATGCAATGTCAGCTAAAAACGCTGAAATGTAGTACATACACGATCGTATTGACTAGGTACGCTCAGCGTATTTGATTCTATCGGTGTGAAGTTGGCACCACAGTTTTCTGTCTCCTTCTATCCTTCATGATTACATAGAGAAGAAAAGAGACAGACGACTGTGGAGCCAACTTCATACCGGACAGAATCAAATATGCTTCGTGTACGTAAGACACTTGAAGCACTAGTGGAGATAAGCTACGACGGAAGCTGTGGACACTCAAATACGAGTTAGAATCACATGGAAACTCCGACTAAGATACTTTAAATACCTCGTTATACATGAAACCGAAATGATAAAACGGAATAATCATTACTGATCGTTCAAGTATCGAGGAGTGGAGGATCAGGACCAGACAACTCCAATTGTCTTTTTTGGGCGAAAAGTACACAGATATCTTGTGTTTGCCTTAGTGTTAGGTATTCTACAAAATGTCACCTACAAATCTTGATGTTGAAAAGCCTCGCATCTTACACCATGTCGCCACCAGGATAGATGAAAATGAGCTCCGTGAAAATGACGCAGGTTGACTGTTCGCCCAATTTCAGTCCAAAACGTATTCGACTCCGTAACCCTACTCAACTTCAACTTTAACATCAAAAAAGAAATGAAAAAAAAAGCCAACACCTTTTCCCCTTATGCGTCGCAGTCAAAACGATAGAACCAATTACGTTGTAAACTATATATATATATATATATATATATTGTATTCTTTTTTTTTCACGGATTATACAAAGATAATCACCCAAGTAATCAACGACAAGGTGTTAATCTCGGTATTGCAATGCATACATATACTGTGTGTTATATCTCAGAGACGCCTCGGGAATGCGGGTCTCGGATAGTCAGGCGATCGTCAGGCCGGTAAACACATGTCGCGATATCATCGGTGTCACACTGGGATCGCAACTCGATTATTAGGTAGGTATGGGTATTTGAGGGTGGTCCTCAGTTGTTTTCAATAAAATAAGTAAAACATTATAGCCAAGCGCACCACCTTAAGCCGCGTATACAATTGAGCACGCACAAGGCAGGGACGCCCGAATGCTCAAGTGTGTACGCCTGTTCGCGAACGCGCGATCTGTGCGTAGCCGTTCGCGAGCATCCACCAACGCAAGCCGTAGCGTGTCGGTCTCGAGGACTTGCTCGAAAAAAATTGTGTGTGCGACTGTGCGTAGTGTGTACTGCCACTTAGGCTGTTCATGCTATGCTGTGCATTGTGCTATTCGTGGCTCAGGCCGAATGCGAACGAATGCTCATGCAACAAAGTATCGTTCCGTTCAGCTCGCACACATTTTCGTGTGTGTTTGTGCGTGCTCGCGTTGTGCGTGTTCAAGTGTATACGCGGCTTTACACCAATGATTTCGCGGCATGTGTTTACCGGCTTGACGATCGCCTGACGATCCGAGACACACATTCCCGAGGCGTCTCTGAGGTTAACACACAGTATATAAGACACTCCACGTGAACCCAGCCACCACTTTTTTTTCGAAAAAATTATTCAGTATGGGCATTTCGAAGGACCATGTTATATCCATGACATTTCACCAAAATTTTATCCCCCCACTATTATTGGTTCTCGAGATAACGATTAATGAATTGTTATTTTTGTAAAACTCATAACTTTGTAACGGGGGCTCGGATGTTTTTTTCTTACCCTTTTTAAAAAAAAATATGTCGTCTTCGGAGAAGAACTCATTCAGGGTGACCACAAAAACCTTGGAAAAAAATTCCCTGAAATTTCCCTGACTTCCCTGACTGAAAATCTCTTTTTTCCCTGACCACTGCGGAAAGAAACAAACATAGAAATCAGGAATTCCGAATGAAAAATGGTAGATAAGGACAACTGAGACAGGAAACAATAATAAAAGGATATTCACAATAGTATCAAATATAACTTTCATTGGTATAAACAATAAACATGACTATTAACTGAAATCACTTGAACCATTTCTTAAAGCTGTCGTTTAGTGAATATATTTTTTCTATTGCTATCACAAAATGTTATTACACAGTGTTTTACTGATTCTATTCGTAAAGAGTAAAACCATAAAAGTACGATGCCCGAATTGAGTTGTAAAATAATGTTAATAAATTTCTTATACACTATACTTTTAAGCAATACGGCAGATGAATTTTTTTTTCAGTACTGGATATAAAAGAATTCCCTGACTCATAATAGAATTCCCTGACCAATTTCAAATTCCCTGACATTTCCAGGTTTTTCAGGTTTTCCCTGACCGTGGCCACCCTGTCACTAGACGGTTTGCAGGGTAATTTTTCAATTTTTTTTTTTCCTACAAAAGGGCCTTAAATTAAAATTAAAATTTTTCAGTAAGAAATTTCACCATTTTGAAAATGATTTGTAATATTTTAAACCATTCCCCTGTACCCGTTGGATAAAAAAAGTTCGATTGCAGATGAATTTCGAAATAGATATGACACGACTATTGAAAAGGATAAAAAAAAAACACAGAAAATGTAAAAAAAAAAACAATTTTTAGCTCTTCACTGATGCCGTCCGAAAAAAATCATGTAGAGTTACGTATTGCCTTTATCAGGAAAAAAATAGTGAGTGGAATTCCGAGTGGCCCTTTCGTAGAACAAAAAGAAAAAAATCGAAAAATTACCCCGAAAAGCTTTTCTCCGAAGATGCCAAATTTTATTTTTTTCAAAAAAGGGAAGAAAAAAAATATTCTTCTTTCAATCGTTCAAATCCGAACACCCATGACAAAGTTATGATTTTTACAAAATGAAGAATTCATTAATCAGTATCTCGAGAACCAACAATAGTGGGAGGATGAAATTTTGGTGAAATGTCATGGATATATTGTCCTTCGAAATACCCGTACTGAATCATTTTTGCGACAAAAAAAAAGACGGGGTAGCTGAGTTCAGGCGGCGTGTCCCATATACGTATATGAAGATATGAGTGTATAACGCGGAAAAAGTTTTCCGTTACACTTACTTATTGTTAGACCTTGTCTAACAACAAAGAGATAAGCTATGCAAGTACAGTTTTGCAAGTGTATAGACTGCAAGGCCGAACAGCGGAACGGTTATACTTTGGTGATAAATCATATACCACCTATGCACCTCGGTGGGTTTACAACATCTCCGTTGCACCTGTAGTTCCATGAACAATATTAAAGCAAAATCGTTCGATGATTGAAAAGTTTTTCGCTATAGTAAAATTTAATCAATTGTAAAACAAATCCGTTTCTTCGTGACGGATGGAACATAGAACGTATCGAAAATGGCAATCAATCTTGCAGAGTAAGCGTTGTGGCCGGTTCAATTTAAAAATAATTTCACATATCCATTAATTGCCAGTATGTACACCCACGGTCATCGATCACAAAGAAAACACTCATTTTTATGATAAAACAACAGACTCCGCTTTGCAAACATTAGGCAATGAAAAATTGAAGTCCATTAAATAAAATATTATCAATAACAGTGTCGACATTTTTCTTTTGTATACGAAATTGTCGACATAATATACAGGGTGACCCAGAATTCGTGACGAGGAATTTACAGGGTAAATCTTGATCAAAAACGGGATCGAAATTTCCTTAGCCGTTTTTTCCGGAAGGGCTTAGATTTGTCGTTATAATTATTTCAAATTCAGCCAATGACGCGCAGCTTATAAATGGCCGTTCGTCGATGTGATTACCGCTCGGTTGTATGCGTGTCTTCTATCCTATTGCCACCGCAAAAACAAGTGCGCACAACTAAGCGACGAGTACACCGACAAGCGCCCGTTCTTAGATCGCGCGTTATTGACTGAAATTGAAATAATTATAACGAGAAATCTAAGCATTTCCGGGAAAAACGGCTAAGGAAATTTCGATCCCGTTTTTGATCAAGATTTACCCTGTAAATTCCTTGTCGCGAATTCTGGGTCACCCTGTATACGTTTGTATTCCCTTTCTCGCTATCACAGGTACGCACATGTGTGGGTGCGCGTGTATTAAATAATGATTTACAAGAGACCATGAAATTTGATGATAAACTCCAGTACCTACACCTGTATGTGGTATATCACCGTTGCACAAGAATTGCACACATACTGTGCGCGACAAATGCATGCATGCATATGCCATTGTCTATTAATCGCAATACCACAACAAAAATTATTTATTGTATGTCTAATCAACACACATCCAGTTATTCAGGCTAGTAGACACAAAAGAAATAGCACATATGCTGTATCCTTCACGTGCCGTCTTCAATGTCGTATGATATGACATGCGAATTACAGTTAGGAGCTGGATGACACAATATGACTTTGAGATAAATATCTCGCAGATTATTTTCATACAAGATTCGTTCACGTAGTAGGATTTCTGTGGATCTCTTCTTCTTCTTCTTCTTCTTTTAAGGTGCTTGCCTACGCAATTTCACCAGACCTGAAAACATTGGGAAAAAAGGTACTATTAAATGGAATATCTCTGCCTGGGCACCGAAATCAATGAAACAAAATACGTCACGCAATTCTATGTGCGACTCCGAACACGTAGGGCCCAGAAAATGTTTTTTTTTACGCAAAAATACAGAGGATATCCATGTAAAACGGTTTTGAAACCGTACGTGTTCGGAGTCGCACATAGAATTGCGCGACGTATTTTGTTTCATTGATTTCGGTGCCCAGGCAGAGATATTCCATTTAATAGCACTTTTTTTCCCAATGTTTTCAGGTCTGGTGGAATTGGGTAGGCAAGCACCTTAATTTACATCAGTAATTATTATCTAGCTTGCGTCACATCAGTCAGGTATACTTGTGATCAATGACGTTGATAATATAATGAAGAAGAACCGGATATTAGTAAATAAATAAATAAATAAATAAATAAATAAATAAATGAATAAATAAATAAATAAATCAATACATAAACATGCAACATTAGCATAAAGTGGCGTATGTCACACGACCCGTAATACTGTAACATTGTGTAACATAAACATATGCGTGCAGTATTTCCTGCTTCTACACATAACTACATACCTACTTACACATGTACGTGTATATAGTATACTTGTATGGTGATATGTTTCCTGTATAAACAGTCATTGCGTAAATACTTACACTTAACGCGTCACGTTCTTATATTCACCTGACACAACATGCCATCGGTGTATGTTTTTTTTTTTTTTGTATTTTGAATTCATATATCATTTTCCTCAACTGTGTTATCCTACATCAAATCAGCGAAATAAAAAGGAGAAAAAAAAAAGGTCAAGGAAAGTGTTAGGTGCATGGGTGAAAGGAATTAGAAATTTGAATACCCTTTCGTCAAACTAGCCGTACCTACTTTCCTTTTCCCACGATATATGGGAAATTGGAATATACTGGTTTATCGGTATATACCGTGCGATTATGTGGAAATTACAGGCTCCAAGCGCGCAGGCGCTGATTTATTCGAATATTACGAGGGACGCCAATTTCAGACGTGCCACGAATATCCCTAGAGTCCGTCTGCTATTTGTTTCCGATTGTTGTCAAATATAAATGGCGTCAGACCGTGGCAGGAATAGGTTATGTTTGTGTGAATCTAGCAGACGACAGAACTAGGGATGTTACTGAAAAGTTGGTAGAGTTGCTAGCGCGATTCTGCCGGCCAATGATATTTGAATAAATCAGCACCTGCGCGCTTGGAACCTGTAATTTCCACATAATCGCCCGGTATATCCGAATGAGGTAGAGGATCGAAAGACAGAGAGAGAGAGAGAGAGAGGGGTGTGTAACCATTGAATAATAATGTGTCAATAAACGATATGAAAGCCTGACTTATCTGGGTCCAACATCTTTAAGGGGGGGTATACTCGCTTTGTTACCGGCCTGTCTTTTTTCGCGAATATCTCCGAAACAGAGCGATGAATCGAATTGTCCTTTCAGCAGCCGATGTTCGACGAGTAATGAGTTCGAACTGGTACGTTTTATCGGATGAAATCGGGATTTTTTTTTCTTTTTTTGATCGAAAAGTTTTGGCGTGCCATTTATGTCGACTTATATCAAAGCCGACGCATTAAAAATGCAAAATGGGGTACGGGAGCCCGATTCTATAGGGAATTCCGAACACAACCATCTCAAAACATATTTGTTTTCGACAACGATGAACGGGCCAGTTGTATTCTACGTTGTTGTTGTAATTTTAGCGATTGTCAGAGGCTGGGAGCGGTAATGGCCGCTAAATGTCAAGATGTTAGTTCTCCGAACGCCCGTGAGATATCGCCCGCTGTCACATTGATACACCTGGTACTTACGTCACTCGACCTGTAGTCGAATCATCTCTGACTAATAATCTAAAGATGTGCGCATGACGACATCTCACGGGCGTTCGGAGTACTAACATCTTGACATTTAGCGGCCATTACCGCTCCCAACCTCTGACAATCGCTAAAATTACAACAAAAACGTAGAATACAACTGGCCCCCTCATCGTTGTCGAAAACAAAGATGTCTTGGGATGGTTGTGTTCGGAATTCCCTATAGAATCGGGCTCCCGTCCCCTATTTTGCATTTTTAATGCGTCGGCTTTGATATAAGTCGACATAAGTGGCACGCCAAAACTTTTCGATTAAAAAAAAAAAAATAAAATCCCGATTTCATCCGATAAAACGTACCAGTTCGAACTCATTACTCGTCAAACATCGGCTGCCGAAAGGACAAGTCGATTGATAGCCCCGTTTCGGAGATATTCGAGAAAATGGACAGGCCGGTAACAAATCGAGTATACACCCCCCTTAAGCATCTATATTGTATATATTATAAATTATAGATGAAAGATTATTAAATGTAATAATTAGGCTTGTGTCTTCTTAGTGTCACCCTGGCACAGAAAAACTTTCCAGAATTCAAACAGCCGTATAGTTATCTCTTTGAAATTGAACGCCATACTGTATATTCATCCATCTTCGAATATAAAGATAAGTGTGCTTTGGTTAATCCTTCGAGGATTAGCAACTGTACAGACGTGTCAACGGATTTTATTACGGAAACTATTCAATAGGTTTGTAGTAAATTTGGTAGCCGAGTGTATCCGCAGGTATGCTTTTTTTTCTAATCTAAACTAGAAATCGTGAAATGCTGAATGGGCAGAAGAACAGATGGAATGAAAAAATGCAAAAGTCATTCCATTTTCATGAAGATTGGTTCCCAGATATTGTCTGGCTCGTTGACAACGATCTGAGATTATCGATTTTTGTCTTGGATCAATCCGCCATTTTGAAATTCACAATCAAGATCGGATTCGCAATCAGCAAGTACGGCAACTTAATGGTTAAAGCTACTCCACTGCAATTAATGCAACTATTAGCGTGGTCATGAAAAAGTTATACAACGTGCTTCGTGCATCTGTCGATTATCATCATCATCCCACTTATATAATAATTTGTGTGTATTTGCTATTTTTTCTTGTTGTTTTTATCCGCAATATAATCGATTGAATTAAAAATAATACTATCCTAGCTAGTTGTACTCAGCCTGAACATGCTATATGTATATTTAAGTAATTCCGGGCCTCGAATCATTCGAAATAATTATAAGAAATGTAATTAGGTTCTGCAGACAGTTCAGTGGTTGCTATTTGCCAATTTGCGGTTCATCTAGTCATCTTCATCTGAAGTTGAATTTTTCTTCAGACATTAGTTGTCGATTTCTTATCGAGGTTTTTAGTTAATATTTCTATCAATCAATTGAACTTTTATCTTGAAGAATGAAGAGAAAATAATAATAATAATAATAATAATTCAACCAGCCATTTTTAATCGCATATTTCACTGGAATTACATACTTAAAATGCCGGTCCTTTAAAATATGTGAACAGTTTCATTCTGTTCATAGTTTGGTTAAATCTTTCATCATCGTTGAATTCAGAAAACCATCTTATTCGAAGCCCGTCTGGGTATAAACCCGTATTATATAAACAATGAACTTACTTTTCTTCTTCGTAGCAATTTTATTCGATCACATACGTAGGAAAAGGTATACACAGCTAAGACTAAATGTTACCCTCGAGGACAGCGCTAATTGTCCAACATTCACAATTGCTTGCAAACAAAAAGAACTAATGACTTCTATGAAAACTAGCTTCCTGCAGGTATATCGGAACAGTGATTCGTCTGTTTTTGCTTTATCACGTACATTTTTAATGAACAATGTTTGCAATTTAAAGCGTTTTCAATTCTAATACCACGCTGTTTTTTTCTTTTTATTCAGATTAGCATGCACGAAAGAGATTGCAACGAAGTTTGGAAAAAAAAATATCCTTTTCGAAATGTTCAAATTAGATCAATTAATAACGTGGAGTTATAATTATATTAGTTAATTATCGGAATCTAATCGCAAATTAGTATGTGTATGAAAGAAAGGCAGTCTTCCGGCATCTTTCTTTGAAGTTTATATTTGATTAATCATATTATTCGGTGGAATAGTTCTATTTCCCTCAGTTTATAAATCGCGATATAAAACTTTGAGCTGAATGATTCAATCGCGATGAGAATTCCGATAGCATTTTCCTACGCTATAGATTCAGTACGTAAGACACCCTGTTTTTTTTTTTCACTTTAAAGATAAACTGAAAATTTTGTCATCTAAAATCAAAAGGTTGTTATAGTTTGTGAAACACAGGTGAGATATTCATTTCAACATTACATATTGACATGATTTTTAGCACACTATACGGAATAAAATAATAAAAGATAATACTTGTGTAATTTTTTTTCAGCAAATTTCTGCCCCGCAGGATCATTTTTATTTTTGACTCATTTTTCACAATTGCTCCTACATCAGTTCGTTAAGCTCGGACACAGTGGTGCGATAGTTTTATACAAAGTAAGAATTTTTCTTTTTTTCTCTGAACATTCTTCAACGTCAATCAATCCCCGATTCGTATGTATATATACCTACTGCTTCTAGTAGATTGTATGGCGATGATATGCCGAGATTGGAATTAGGCGTCCAGTGGAGATAAAATACCGACGCTACGGAGTTAACAACGCTGAAATTAAACGGTGGAATCGTAGGTGGGTATATGCGATAGTCATGCATTAAATTTACATGAAACGATATGAAAAAATTCATGCGGAATCTCGGAAGACACATTGTTGTTTTAGTCAACAACTTCAGTAAAAATATTTTATTCCAGAAAAACTTATGCGACCCCAGAGCAATGAATAAAATCTAGAAACAATCCTTGAAATCTCGAATTGCAGCCACAGCAAGGACCCCGAAATTTATAATTCAGAAACGAAATTCAGAAAAAAAATTCATGATAATTCAGAAGCGAGTTTGTGGACTTATAAAATTAGTTTGTAATGTCGGTGGAATAGTTGACATTCGAAAAATCTAAAGGATTACATGAAATCCTAGAGAATTCGATAGAATTCGAAAGGAATCTTCAAAATCCCTTTGCAATCCAGAAAGAGTTTGTGAAATTCGTTAGAAATTATAGCGGAAAATGTTGGAATATGTACGGAATATGTATGACCAAGATTTTGATTCGCTTATGCAGAAGCATGTGTCCGTCCGTGCTTCTTCTTGTGTTTATCGCTATTCAAAGTTATGACAAACAGTCAGACAGCATTTGCATTTTTTTTTTTGTTACGAAATAGGTAATAAACGAAAATCATGAGCACAGCCTTAGTTCGTTTTTCGCTGGTACATGTATTCGAATAATTTCAGTACAACCGTGCAGTTAAGTTTTGAGCTCGCGATGAGGACGGTCTGAGCTGAACGTCCGTCTTGCATAACGTTGGACTCTCGACTCGCTCATAAGAATTATTGTGAAGTAAGACGTACTATGTCCAGGTGTACGTAGGACATACTTTTACGTAACAAGGCTATCGACCTCGTTGCTGCTGTACATACCGGTACCCCCTATGTATTCCTATATGTATGATGTATGATGTACAATGTATACATATCTCTATACGAGCTGCATCGATTTCGCTGGCCTGAGGTGCAGTAGCGGATTTGTGCAGGCTACATGATGCACTGCCGAAATTGAATGATGTGCTATCCGATAAAATTTTCAATCTTCTTCTAATCTCCGTGTAGGACGTTATTCGTTAACTAGGTCACCTTCTTCCCCGTCGACCTCTTGAATATTCCAAGCGATACGCCATTTTTTTTTTTTTGGCATTCAAAAAATTCAAATTCACGCAAAGTTATACATGGAACTAGACAATCATGGACAGTTCTCGGTTCATGAATTTTTTACAATTATCTATGAGACAGTAGATAATTATTTGTAGATAATTGTTTTTAATGAAATTTTGTGTGTCGTTTACTTGTTTGACTTCTTGTAAACACCGTGTGTCTCCGAAAGTCAGCTATTCATGCTTTACACTGTCGCCTTGTGACCATGGACCACAAAAATAGGCTGTTCGGGTTTCACAGTTCCTTTTGTGGCACCTTGAGCACCTTTCAATGCCACCTCCTCATAGCTTTCAATAGGTGTCTGAGGCGTGTCTATAGTTATGACTACGAACCGTCGAAATCAGTTGTTTACACTTTAAGAAGGTCCAGTTATTTTGAAATCGGTACTTTTATCATTGATTTTATCGGGCGATAATTGTACATTAAATATTGATTACATTCATCTACTTGCAAACATATGATCCGTACAAATTCCCTACCGAAGAATTTAAAATTTATAAACAAATGCTCGGATGTCGATGTTTCATTTCAAATTTGGGCCGTACGTTGTGTTCGGAATCGTATCACATAGAATTGCGCGACGAACTTTTTTTTTTTTTATACCGGTGCCCAGGCAGCGATATTCCGTTTAAGGTGCTTGCCTACGCAATTCCATTAGACCTGAAAACATTGGGAAAAAAGTGCTATTAAATGGAATATCATCACCTGGGCACCGAAATCAATGAAACAAAATACGTCGCGCAATTCTATGTGCGACTCCGAACACGTAGGGCCCGAAAAATGTTTTTTTTAACGCAAAAATAGAGAAGGTATCCATGTAAAACGTTTCAAAACCGTTTTGCGTAAAAACAACATTTTTTCGGCCCCACGTGTTCGGAGTCGCACATAGAATTGCGCGACGTATTTTGTTTCAACGATTTCGGTGCCCAGGCAGAGATATTCCATTTAATAGCACCTTTCTTCCCAATGTTTTCAGGTCTGGTGGAATTGGGTAGGCAAGCACCTTAATAGCAATTTCTGCACGCGTTCAGTCCAACGTTTTCAGGTCAGGTGGAAGTGAGTAGGGAATCACCTTATTCCTGACATAGGAATATTTTTTCCGATCTTTTTGTTGCGTTAACGTTACGAGCTTCAACCTCGTTTTAAAAAGACTTCTATCATCTGTATGTTTAGAACAGTCTCTAAACTCGACTGTTCGTGTCTTACTTTAACGCTTTTGAACTATGAACCATGACAAATATAGTCTCGTCTTCTATGGCCACGAACAATTTTCAATTATGATTGTTGGTGTTTTCTAGCGCTTACTCATGTCTGTGAACCGTGAAATTTTTCTTTAGTGATGAACTGCTATATAGGATCCACGATTCATATTTCATGGCTTCAATTTTTGCCTGAAAACTCACAAGATCAACTAACATCTACAATATTTCATCGCCTTTTTTCTACTGAAAACCTTTGATTTTCAAGGTATTTCTCAATCGGTTTCTGTTTAACACTATAAGCTCGTATGTATGGATCGGTGTGTTCTTATAGCTACGGAAAATAGTCCAGTCATTATGTCCAAACATTCCCCTTGAAACAACAAAAATTCCATTGTCGCTTTTTCTTTCTGGTTTTAAGGCCCGTCCCTAGTCGCCCGCCTCCTTATGATACAATGTTACACATTTCAATTATTATCCGAGCCCAGGCGTCGAAAACGCAAAAAAGGCCAACGTCGCGCGAATTCTATTTCGATTCCGAACACATACGTCCAAAAAAATGTTCGTTTTATGCGAAAATAGAGCCTACAGATTGGTTTTACATTATTCGAATGTTTTCGAATTCGATTTCCTCGGCTTTTGATCAAAATGTGTCACATTTCGATTATTATCTAAGCCCAGGCGTCAAAAACGCGAAAAAGGCCAACGCTGCGCGAATTCAAATTCAATACCGAACACATACGTTTAAAAAAATGTTCGTTTCATGCGAAAATAGAGTCTACAGATGGTTTTTAGATTCTTCGAATTCGATTTCCTCGGCGTATAATGTAAAAACCATCTGTTGTCTCTATTTTCGCACGAAACGAATATTTTTTTGGACGTATGTGTTCGGAATTGAAATAGAATTCGCGCGATGTTGGCCTTTCTTGCGTTTTCGACGCCTGGGCTCGGATAATAATTAAAATGTGTAACATTGTATCAAAAGGAGTTGGGTGACTAGGGACGGGCCCTGGCGGGGGGTATACTCGATTTGTTACCGGCCTGTCTTTTTTAGCGAATATCTCCGAAACGGAGCGATGAATCGAATTGTCCTTTCAGCAGCCGATGTTTGACGAATAATGAGTTCGAACTGGTACGTTTTATCGGATGAAATCGGGATTTTTTTTTCTTTTTTTGATCGAAAATTTTTGGCGTGCCATTTATGTCGACTTATATCAAAGCCGACGCATTAAAAATGCAGAATGGGGTACGGGAGCCCGATTATATAGGGAATTCCGAACACAACCATCCCAAAACGTATTTGTTTTCGACAACGATGAACGGGCCAGTTGTATTCTACGTTGTTGTTGTAATTTTCGCGATTGTCAGAGGCTGGGAGCGGTAATGGCCGCTAAATGTCAAGATGTTAGTTCTCCGAACGTCCGTGAGATATCGCCCGCTGTTACATTGATGTGGCGTGCTACTTTATCGGCAGCTACATGAACGAGTGGTTCGCTACGGGTGAAGTGTGGAGACGGGAGAGCTGGAAGAAAAGAGACGAGAGACACACGTTGAAACGCACGACATTATACTTATAACGTTTTAATTCATATTTCAAATAAAATAAAGATTTTCAATTATATTTATATATAGTAATTGTGTGTAAGTTCATTATCTCTCCTAAACTCCCCAAACTCTCAATAATCCCCCACATTGATACACCTGGTACTACGTCACTCGACCTGTAGTCCAATCATCTCTGACTAATAATCTAAAGATGTGCGCACGACGACATCTCACGGGCGTTCGGAAAACTAACATCTTGACATTTAGCGGCCATTACCGCTCCCAGCCTCTGACAATCGCTAAAATTACAACAACAACGTAGAATACAACTGGCCCGTTCATCGTTGTCAAAAATAAAGATGTTTTGGGATGGTTGTATTCGGAATTCCCTATAGAATCGGGCTCCCGTCCCCTATTTTGCATTTTTAATGCGTCGGCTTTGATATAGGTCGACATAAATGGCACGCCAAAACTTTTCGATCAAAAAAAAAAAAATCTCGATTTCATCCGATAAAACGTACCAGTTCGAACTCATTACTCGTCAAACATCGGCTGCCGAAAGGACAAGTCGATTGATAGCCCCGTTTCGGGGATATTTGAGAAAATAGACAGGCCAGTAACAAATCGAGTATACTCCCCTTTAATTTTGTTTTGATTGGGGGGATCGATGGTAATCTGAATTCAATATGGCGACCAAATCCGGGTCTTGCTTATGTCCGACATTTTGAATTTTATGAAAAATTGTTTTTCTCTAATAACTCGGCCATTTTCAATTTTAACGAAAAATCGCAGAGTCAATTTGTAGGAAATTCAATTTCAAATTAGCAAGCAAAAATCCTGACCATTTTTTATTCGATCATAGACTTTTTGTATTTTTCTTCTACCTCTAAAACGTTGTCTGGGATTTTGCCGGATTTTTTTTCCAAGCCATTTATGATTTATGAATTTTGCAGAACTCAAATTCGGCCCCGCTCTTTTTTTTTTGTGGAATACATTTTCTCAGAAAAACGCACCGTTTGGACGATAAACTCCAAGAACCCTCTCACTGATCGTTTTCACCCCATTTTTCACGATAAATTTACTCCGAAAAAAACACCGACCTACAATGAGGATTTTTCTACATTTGTTTCTCCCGAAAATTTTCCACATAAAGTTCGAACAATTGTACAAAAATAATTATCACGGTGGCTGCGCATTGGTTACTAGAAAATTTCCCGACTTTTCCAGGTTTTCCAGCTAGTCATTTTAGTTTTTCCAGATCCACTAACTTACACAAAAAAAAGTATTTATGAAATAAAAATGATGCACATTACTTTGGAAAAATGTATATTGTTTCACAATGTAGCGTGTGCAATTATTCTACCAATATACAGGTTTGGTGAAAATTGGATTCATATACGTTCGTATAAAAATCGTCAAGCTGGCACGTTTTTACAACAAGTTTACAAAATTCCCTGACTTTTGAGGAAATCTGCGGAATTCGCTGACAATTCCAGCCTGAAAAAATTCCCTTACTTTTCCCGGTTTTTCCTGTTTCCCAGATGCGTAGCAACCACGAGTTTTGAAAACAGGATATCGCGTTTACATTTGAAACAACGTTTCAAGTTATGTCTTTCCGTGAAAAGGTATTCCACACAAACTGTAGATCCTGCAAAAATATATAGTTCCGATCGGTTTCTATTTTTCGATTAGAATCAATAGCTTAGGAGAAAGGAAGTTTAAAGCTTCTTTTCGCGTGCATGATAAGCGAAATCATGGATGCAAAAATTATTTGAAAAAAAAAAAAAATAGACACAAGTTTTTTTGTAAGGTTGAATGACGTTGCTGGTTATTTTTGTGATTTGTTTTCAACTTTTTTCATAGCAATCAAGGAGTAAGGAATTCTCATGGTCATTTAAAGCATTGAAAACAAAAACCTATATTCGATAATTTTAGAAGCGTATTTTTTCACGCGACTGAGTTCCTACTTCATTATATCTATTTGTAGCCTAGTTGGGTAAGCATTTCAAATAGAAAACAATCTGAGTAGCAATTTTCCCTCGCAAATCGCTGGCGCCGGGGGGGGGGGGGGGGGGGAGCACACTCAGAGTCTGAACCTCGATTTTCGGGAATCCACCCTGTTTGCGTCAGCCGCTATGTTGAATTCAAGGGGGAATTTTTGTTTTAGAGGTGATAATGAACACGTAAAAATCAGTAACAAACGAGATAATGCAATAACTGAGTTCTTCCCCCCCCCCCCCCCCCCCCCCCACTTCTAGTCTGGCTCAACAAACATCGATCATCTACGGCAAAAATGATGAGAACAAAAGTTATAGATAAATTTAATTCCCAACAAGTTTGTTTACTATCGTTTACATGTAAAGACCAATCACAAACGAGATAATGCAATAATTAAATTTCACCCCTTCTTGCAGATCTAAATAAAAAAAATATCGATTCTAGGGAAAAAATGATGGGGACCAAAGTTGTGGTAAATTTAATTTCCAACAACTTTAGTGATAATCATTTTCAGTGTAAAATTGAAAATGAACGAGTTATTCAATAAACAAAAATCCTTCCATAGATTCAAGACGGCGACTGACACAAACAGGGTGGATTCCCGAAAATCGAGATTTAGACTCTCAATGACAACCCCCCCCCCCCCCCCCAACGATTCGAGAAGGAAAATTGCTACTTGGAATTTTTTTTATTTCCGCGGTTTTTTTTTCTGTCTAACCCGACTGGGCTATTGTTGTTGGACTACTGATTACGGTTTGTCTCATGCATCGTAAATCTCTCATTAGCGTTATCTTAGGTATTACTAATTACTATCATAAAGACATTTCTGATGTATAGATACGACGCGGTGAAATAATTTAGAAAAAATTCCCTCACGTCGATAACCTTCAGTATGGTCTGCATATACGTTGTCAGTTAATTGAACGAATTCTGGTCTACCGATAGACTGTTAACCTCTGGCCTCTGGTTCCCAATTACTAAAAGAATTCTACTAGTTGATAAAATTGTTCACATTGCATTACATACATATGCACACTTGTGCAATATAAACAGATACTTACAGGCCTGCTGGGTAACATAGAATGTGTTCCTCGTGGACGCAGACGGCCGACAGCGCCACCTAATTGGGTTCCAGTTGAAGCCGGGGGAACAAGTACGTGCATGTACAAAATAATACAGGCTTGGTTATACGCGTGTGCATAGGTAAGGGCGTATTGCAAGGTTCAGAAAATTTGATTTCTGAATGCTTTATTAATACAAACGAATATATTTATCAATTGATTAATTCATGAGGCACACATATGTATAAGGTGCATCCATCAGCGACCCGTTGATTATTTTAAGTTTTAAGATAAACAAGTTTCTCGTAATTACGAAGACAAATGCATTCGGATGAAACGGGTATTCTCACGTTTCTGTATCCTGGCAAAAATATTTGCGAAACAGAAATCCTGTTCAATTTTATTTGGAAAAACAATTACTGAACCGGTTTAGTACTTATTTACCACCAGTAAGAGGAAATTTCCTACATTTGCAACACGGACATCGTTTCCATCGTAAGTTGACCGTTCATATTTGTGTAGATCCGTAGATATGAACAGCATGAACACCTCTGGGTGCAAGTTTTCCACGTTATTATTGGAGGTAGGAAAGGGGATGGAGTGAGAGGGGGGGGGGAGGGGGGGGCACCCGTCTACCCACTCCCCCCCTTCCTCCAGGGGGTTACTTGGACTGTGTCCACTGCTTGAATGCTTGTTTATTTCAATAATAACAGTTCATCACCATTGCTATTAAGTTTCAGTCAACAACTTTTCCACATTAATTTATATCCGTTATCAAATCCCGAACACATCAACATCGTCGTGCTGTTCACAAGACTCCAAATTATAACTTGGCTATCAATCAATTACATTTTTACTTTTTATCACCTATGGTGAAATAAGAAAAGTATCGGTTACGGTCGAAAAGTGACTTTATGCGATCGGTTGTTTGAAAGTTCACTTTTTGAGCATTGGATTTAGGCCGCAAAGTGACCAATTTCAGGTCACTAAAATATAGTGAAATATTATAGGACAGAAGCCTATAATGAAATATTATCGGACAGTATGAATATGTTTCATTAAAATAAACATAGTCAGGTTGCTTCTGACTACGTTCACACTTTGCAAAACAAAATGTCTGAAAATGTCAAATGTCTGAGTCAAAATGTTTGGATACAGAAAAACGCAATAATACCAGTAATTTTAGAAACTAAAGTACGTATAACACTTCGAGCGTGCGATTTTCCAAAAAGTGAACCTTCAAACAACGAATCGCATAAAATAGCGTATGTGCCAAGTCCGAGAAGTGCCAATTCCGGTATGGGTAATTTCCAAAATTCGCCTCTGAGTGTTCTGTGTCACAGGAGACTTGATCGGCTCATATTAGAAATAACCCATACCGGATTGTGACACTTTTCGGACTTGATACATAAATAGCTATTTGCTAATTTCAACGAATCTTTGCGTTTTCGACCCTCTGGAATCCGAAAAACAGGTTTTCAGAAAAATGTCGGTATGACCGTCGGTCTGTCGGATGTATCCGCGCGATGGCCTGGAAACTGCTCGATGAAGAATTCTGAAATTTGTAGGACCCCACATTCGAATGAACCGAATGAAAAATTACCATATCCCATTAAATTTGAACGTCCGTTTCTATCGGAAATAAATTGCCTTTCAATTTCATATGTGTACATTTTTCTTTTACTCTTCATTTTTTATATTTCCAATTAAAAATAATGTTTTTTCGAATTCAATCCAATTACTGTATTCCGTATTCATTTGGTACGTTATTACATTGGTTTGTAAGGTGCTGAAAAGTCCCGCGATAAGAACACTGTCTTTTTCGTATTTTATGTTGGTTTTTCTTATTACTGTATCCCAGCTAACTTCCAATTTAGTTCCAATGATGCTACGAATCGTTCATATTTCCACACCATTGGGATAGGTAAAATAATTATAGTACTACGCATTTCATTTCGGAGTTGGTTTGATCCAGTTTTACCGATCGGAGACAACCACTTTGTATTGAAATTAATAGCAAAGTCAGGTCCTGCTGCTATTTGCCTGAACTGGCCACTTATGAACTTGGATATAATTTGTGGTAGCTAGGTATTTTCATGACAGTTACCGTATTACGACATTCACTCTATATCTGAATGATGAATATTCTTGAAGGATCAGTATAGTAGAATATAGTTTTGTTTGTGAAACCTGCAGTGCCTGACTTGTGAATTATCATTTCCCAAATCACCATACAAGTCCGGTAGTCACAAATTTTTCTGTAAATCTATAGAAAAACGTTTTGTACCATGAGGTATTGCTCCGCTATAATTTCTTATGCAGTCAACTCATCCGTTTGTCTGTGTACAATGGCATGATAACTTTGAGTTCCATTAACAGTAATTTATCAATCACTGTAATTGTGTTTGTTATCATTCAATAAACAAAAAGTTATTAGAATACGCTACAGTTGAGTAAAAATATTTTCTGGATGAAATCACACTTGGACAGTGGAAATAGCCAAATAATATTAGCAGTTCCATTTATCAACATACATACAGAAGAATTCTCGATAAATATCCCAATCGTTACGCGGAAATATCAGAGGTTTAAAATTGTGTTGTGTTGGTCTTTTTTTTCTAACTTTCTCTGCAGTCCGGCATAGTTAGACGGCTTCACGCATGATCTACAATCTTTGTATGGTTAGTTGAAATCATATGGGTCTCCTTTGAAGAATCCATCTGATTGATTTTGGACGTTAAAAAGGTTCATATCATGGAAGTTACTCGTATTAGGGGTAATTCGATCAGAAAGAAGCACTTGACTGTGAAAACCAGGAGTCTTTTGTTGTGTTTGGCAATAGGTCGACTTCGGCTCTGAGAATTCGTGAATCCTAAGGTGCTTACTTACGCTGATCGCCTGCTGAAAGAGCAGGTTTGTAAATCAATGAACATTTGTTAGAAAAGAAGCTCAACCGTAGGGTTCAATGAGCATTTTGTGATTTAGACATTAGTCCAATGAGGTATCGTGATTTTGTCCAATTCTCCATTCGTAAGAAGATGTAATCATCTGAGAGATAATCTCTTCCTAATGATGTCTTGTTTTTATTGAAATAAATTACTTAACTATCACATCAGGCACCAAACAAATGCAATCATAAATTTTCCGACGATTGCTTCGGCGTTTCATAGTTTATTGATTATAATCAGTAGTTTCGTTCTTCTATCGGTGTGCCAGTTTTCAAGATGAAATTTGTCAGGGGAATGTGGAGCTCAATACAGCTGAATTGGTGATTGGTAATGGCTGCAGTATTTCATTGAGTACAATCCCAGTCCACATCCCCGTGACAAACTTCAACTTGATCATCCGTATATAGCATCGATTGTTTCATGACTCATTAACGTATGCTGACGATGTACCCCGAAATATTCCAGAAAATCAAAAAACCTACGTGTTCTGTTTTTTTTGCAGGTGGTATAAAAACAGCAAAACCCACTATAGGTGCGATGTGGGTGTTTTCTGATCGACAATGATCGGTAGGTACCTAATTTGGAGTTGATGATGACTATTGTCGAGATTCAACATATCGTGTAACTTTTATGGTCGGTTTTTCGTATTTCAACTATTGTGAACCCGTTCAATGGTCTAAGATTGCTTCTGATTATAGTTGGATAGGAGGATGAACAACAAAAGATACGCAATTGACACCTAACCTTCTGCTCAGTGTGAAAGTTCTGGGTTTTTACGCGATACCCATTAGTGATTTTCTCAGTCTTTCCTGCATCAATCGCCTTTATAACAAGACTATGTTAAACTCAATCGGTATGAACCAACCTTGAACGCACGAGGGGTTGACCACTTTGAAAATTCGCTGCTACGTGTAATGTACCTATTTTTCTTTCAGAATTTCATAAAATTTTTGAAATGTTTTCAAATCATATTGAAGCATCGTGCCATTATCGTAAAAAATATATTTCGAAATCATGTAAACTTTTCTTTGACCTCTCATAATATATGTAGAAATAATTTCATTTGAAATCTTTCGAATATCTTCGTTCATTTCTTTAATTGGAACTGGAATAAACGAGATCTTTGTAAGTGCCAAAGTCGTATATGAAATCTTTCAAAATCTTAAAGTCTGGTGTAAACATAGACGTATATAAGTGATTGTCCCCCTCGTCGGTTGGTGACTATTATTATTATCAGACGGGTATCTTAAGCTAGGGAGAGTTAAGTCGGTACATCGGTTTTAACCGAATAACTAGAGAAAAAAAAAAAAACACGTATCTACTATGAATACGTATTAGTGTATGTCTGTAGTGTAGTACACATAATGGAATTGATTCTGAACCGGATGTGTTTGACTACATATTGAAAAACAATATCAATTTCTCTCACCACTAAGAAGAGACTCCAGATTCCCATGGCTTGGACTAAGCAGTGATTTAGGAACGGGCATTTTTGCGATCAGACATTTGATCGCCAAGCGCCACCTGCTAGCTTCTCTAAGATTGTCTTCGTATTTATCAAAGCTTCTGAATCTTAAAGTAAGGGTGCTTCTCTCCCGCCTCCTGGCGCCTTTAACCCGAGGTTTCTTCATGGGATATGCATAAATGTAGAGATAAACGGAAGTATCGTGTTCGTCATAGGGCTGAATGTTTTCATTAGATTCAACCGCCCGAAGTTGGTTCCTCGATGCCCCAGGGTGACAGACACAAGACCCAGCATTCCGCTTCTTAGATCGCATGCATCTGCACCCAATAATATCGTTCAATGCGATTGTTTCCGTCTTAGACGACCCATTGCTCTCTTTACGGAGGCTGAGACCCCTTTCGGTCAATTTGACACGATAAAATGTATTCTTCTTGGAGGTTATGTAAAAAGTTTCCTCCAGCACTGGATCCCCATGAATTTGCGCATCGCCTTCCATGGCAATCGAAATAAAAGACTATCACTTGTTACTCTCAAATTATTCCGCTGATTCTTTTATTTACTATTATCACGTCACTTGATTGTTTTTATTATTATTATTTGAATTACCGGCATTTTTCGAAACTGCAACAGGGCCGAAGATTTACCATCGTTTTGTCTCCTTTAGTCTAATAGTTTCTTTACCCTGATTGTCACAGATTTGAGTAGTATTTATCACCTACTAATAGGGTATTGCGCTTAAACCATTACACTTATGTTTTCATTAATTATTTGATTTGAGTTATCGGATAAAGTCTCTGAGTCAATAATCATTTCCTCTTATTCAACACCGATCAGATATACGATGTTTCTTCAACACTTAGGTATATATGAAGACCCTGGGAACCAGTTTCGTGTCAGATAATAGCAATAAAAGGTATCGTTAACGCTTATCACTCACACGTCGAACCTCAATTGTTTTAGATCATTCGTTGGGTGTAGTTAGGGCGCCTTTCAGTTAATATAAATAATAACATAATGTAAAGATGAGACAGACACGGGTATAGTTTTCAAATTTTCTTATTCAAATATTTGTATAACACATTATGTTTACATGGTTGTCTTTTTTTCTTTTTGTCGATTGATTGTTATGAATAAGTGAGGTTTTAACTCTGTGGCCGGTACGTCAATTGTCGCTCGCGCCATGAACCGTGACTCTCGACGTCGACGCTTACTGAATTACTGAATCTATTCTCCTTCTCTTCGTTTCAACCTGCCCACTCTCCACCCCACTTGTGGTATACGTCTGCAGTAGTCGCCTCCTCGTAGTGGTATATTGTGCGCTTGTTGTATTGTATGTATGAATGTGAGTATCCATGCATGTATGTATGGATATACGAAATTCACTGATCGCCGCAGTTTCACACTTCCACCGCCAACGCTCACCCATGCGCACCCTCGTCGAGATAACAGTCGGCCGCCGAAGCGTCGAGTTAGAGAAGTCTGAACTCCTAGCAGCCTGGATTGTGCGCTCTCTGGTGGCATCTACTATATTTAGCGATTGACCTACTTCGTGCCATCCATTGGGGATCGTGAAGCCTGGTTTACAGTTACACCAACAATGATGCGGAGCTCAACCGTAAACGCAGGAAAAATATGTATTCTTCTTTTTCTCTTTCCTCGGACTTTTCCCGTACAGCGGACGTAGCCAAGGAAATATATGAATATGTTTACGACTCACTGAAGTGCGCAAATGTTTAGTGTGAACCGGGCATTAACTTCGGATGTGAATTTGGTGGCGAGAACTTGAACTAAGAATATGGCGGGTAAAATAGGGAGAGATTTACCTACATAATACGTATGTCGTATTAGAAATTTGCTTGTTGCAGACTTGAAGAGGCAAAAAATTATACTTTTGATTATTCGTCAAAAATCTTCCTAAAAATATTGTTTATATTGGAGAAACAGATTCTCTAATCGACCAGATTCTTTGTCTCGGGCAAGAATCATGAGAAACGAGGTCCTGGTTGGTTGCTAATATGATGGAAAGTAATACGTCGATGTAAGCTTCACCGCGCGGCAAACCATTCGACCAATCAAAATCGTACCACCGTGCTACTGATTGGCTCAACGCGCTGCCGCACGCGTTTTACCGCGCGGCGACGCTTGCATGAAAACCAAGGGTTAGATTATCGTGGCGCGACATTGCATTGGGTGTCTATAAATTGGCTTCTATCATTTTAAACGTCGCATATACGCAAAATTTTGAAATTTTGGTAGAAACTCGACGTGCTGTGGGGTTCTTTCGATGGGGAATTTTTGTTTATCCATTTTTTTCTTCTCTTTGCATTTTCTTATGTGATTACTTATGCTGAATCCGACTCACTAGGTTACATTCCTTACACAGGAGATAAGCCGAAGGTTAAAAAAAAAAATCCGACCCACTGCCCTGTAGCGCACTGAGTGTACTTCTGTCGCACTCTGATATGGGAGATAAAAGAGCAGTGTAGTGAGGGTGCCGTCCCATGTAGGCCCGGAACGGAAAAACGGAACGGAATCTAGTGACCTTTCCCATGTATTGCGTGTATGTATACACCGACTCATACAACGTTCTGTTCCGTGATTCCGGATTCCGGCGATCCGGGCCCACATGGGACGGCAGCCTGAGTCGAATTCAGCATCAGTAGACTACCAAACTTAGTTCACATGTCATCATAGTTAATCGAATTACATTTTCGAAACGGTTTTATTCAAACGGTCGGACCAAAACAAGATTTCATTATTATTCTAATTGTATAAATATAAAATCTAGGAAATCTATGTAGTTTCGCGTCACACATGCTGAACACAGAAAAGTAACCGCAAAAAATAGTAACAATAAAGACATTAAAATTAAAGAAATTTATCGACACCATTCAAGTCACATGGTATGCTGTTTACTAGCATAAAAATGCTCCCTATATGTGTATGAGCGTATTGTTTTTTTTCTAAGCCAGGTTATTTTACTCACACCCTGCACATCGGTCGTACCGTTGTGCACACAGAGCATAAAGCGCGGTTGCCGCGCTTTAAGAAATCTCCGACAAACTGAAATATACGCGCTGTCACTCGTTCGGTAAGACACAAAAGACAAAATAGAATTTGACTACTAACTGTTACAAAACGGATGAATAAACATCATAGCTATTAGTGACGAAATATTATTCTGTTTAAAAATCATATTACCATAGTCTAAAACAGTTTTTAAAGAAACATAGGGTAATTTCAACCTAGGGAATCGTCACTGTTTTGACCGGAAGCTGATTTCTCAATCAGTACGAGCCCAGTGCTGCCACCTATTCAGTTTTCTTTTCGAACGCCGTTCACGCACAGCGGTGAAGGTTTCTTTTTCCGGTGTGTCAAAATGGTAAGATGGTAGACATATTTATTTCGATTAAAGGAATCCGCATACATCTGATAACTGCTGAACTATCGAGACTTGCGAGATCAGTGATACCGTAGAACAGGTATTAATTAAATGGATTTTGTGCGCAGGGTATCGACATCAACCACAAACATGACCGAAAGGTTCGGCGAACCGAGCCTAAGTCGCAGGACGTGTACCTCAGGCTTCTCGTCAAGGTATTTATACATTATACATTCTTCGCCCATTAAATGAATCGATTCCGATACATCATTAGTCATCATTCGTCTGCATTTATTTACATTAACTCTTACAGTTTACGAATTATCGACTCTCTTGGTATCTGTGCTTATTTTCAATAAAATATCCAATCTGGAGGTTATGTTCAGCCAAAGAGATCGTATTTGCATGCTGTTCACGACTCTCCAAACACGTGTCCAAACATTGACTAATAATCGAAATCAAATAATCGAAATTCGAAAATCCGTAAACTGAATTTACTTGTCGAACCGTATCCGAACGTGAAACAAACTATACACGTACCATATCGCGCCAAGTAAAACCAGTTTTCCGGCTGTAGTTTGTAATGTGTCATTGAGCTTTGTTTACTCGGTGTAGGATCCTGAAATTAAGTTTTGTCATGTAATCAAAAAAATATGATGAAAAACTTTTGTCACAGGTAGTAGTTTATTACGTGTCTCCTGAATTGTCACTATTATCACTTTGAGTCATTCTACCGATATTTGTGTATCAGAAAGATGCAAGCTTCTTTTTTTCTGCTTATTAGGATAATTTTTGTATATTATCATAATTTAGACTATTTGATGTTCAAACTTGATTCAAAACCTTTAAGAAGTTTCTATGAATGTTGGCTCGCTTCATTAACTATTTCTCAATTATATTTAAAAGTTCAATGGTTACGGTTCTTCTTCGCTTTTCTCTCAACTTTTAGTTATAAACAAGTCAGAATGATGAAATAGATGCCTGAAGCGGTAGAAAATATACGTGGTTATGACTTTCCCACAAAAGCGAATGCTCCGACTGTTCGACGTGGATTGTTTCCCTATTGGAAACAGATATTTTCATTACTGACCCTTAAGCTTGTGATTGAATAAAATTATGCTCGTTAGTCAAGAAGATGTCGGCTCAAAGACGTGAAGACCGCGATACTCCCCAAATTGCAATACAATCAATGATAGAAACCAAAATTCGGTAACGTTGCATAATAAATTTAGAAATGACGAAATAATTCCCATATATAGGCATATAAAAGTCTAGTCTGATGAAAATTCTCTAATAATATGATCAGCTTAGGAACACCCGTAGCTGCATTCTTGTTTCTTGAAATGTTAACGAAGAGCTTTATGTAGCAAATAATTCCAACTGCATTGAAGATCCCAGAATCTCTATTTGCGAACCGCACTCTGTGTCAGCTTACCATAAGCTGGTTCAATTTGAACGCTCGCTATAATAACATGCCGTCGACTTTCCTATTCAGGCTGTTGGCTTTATATGGTCAAAAGTTGCTTATAATGGTCGATACAAATCATCACCTTATTCACAGCTAGAGTGTATTAGATTCGTTGATTGAAACCAAACTATCAATCCACATTGACACAGAATTCTGCGCAAATTCTAATCACATACAACTATTTTTCAACAGCTGTACCGCTACCTTGCCAGACGTACAAACTCCAAGTTCAACAAGATCATCCTGAAGCGTCTGTTCATGAGCAAGATAAACCGCCCACCAATCTCTTTGGCGCGTATTGTCAGGTTCATGAAGAAGGAAGGCCGCAATAATCGTATTGCTGTAATTGTTGGAACCGTTACTGACGACGCTAGGATCTTCGATGTCCCTAAGCTAACGGTAAAGAGAATTCCTCGATAATTATTCATGTTTGTTTAGTTGTCAGCTAGTTCGAATCAGTCATTGTTACAGTTTGTTTCTCATTTCTCATCTCAATTATTTTCGTGGCATCTTTCATCAGGTTTGTGCTCTCCGCGTTACCGAGAAGGCTAGAGGCCGTATTCTGAAGGCCGGTGGTGAGCTGATAACGTTTGATCAACTGGCACTCCGTTCCCCGACTGGAAAGAAGACAGTCTTGATGCAGGGACGGCGCAACGCTCGTGAAGCAGTGAAACACTTTGGACCAGCACCTGGAGTGCCACACTCTCATACCAAGCCATTGGTTCGTTCAAAGGGACGCAAGTTCGAACGTGCTAGAGGACGCAGGCGTAGCTGTGGTTACAAGAAGTAAATCCATCATTCGCTTTTGCTTCGTCGCCATTTTTATCGCATCCAACACGAATTCTCTTCAAGTTATTCATTTCATTATTTTAATACCTTATGTATTGTTTATCTTGTACAATTCTGTATAAGGCTATGGTACGAAATAAATGGCGGTATTTACAACTAATCAATTTCTACCGTTTTCTTATTTTCCCCCTGTTATTTATTATTTGTGAATGAAACTATAACAAACGGCGTCGATTCACATAGTAAATTAAATGGTTCACAACGCTGAAATTCAGCTACATATACCTTGAAATCAATTTTCTTGTATTTTATCGGAATATTTTCCCCAAACATCGCATCTTACCGTGAATCAATATTTCTGGCATTTTGTACAGGATTACATGAAAACTATCTTATCTACAGGGTATAGATTCACTATACTCATTCAGTGCACATTCCCGCATGGTCTGAACTACGGATATTTAAATCGGTAGAGAAACTTGGATGATGAATACTGAAATGAGATTCTTGGCAAAAAAATTACTTCTCATGAATGTAATGCGATTTCCGTAGTTCACACGGTAGATCTACCTGCATAGAATATTTATGCGAAATTTTATTTACCCACCTACTTATTTTGGATGATTGGCGCGAAAGTAATCCTGTACAAATCAATTGATTATGGCCTCGCAAAAGTTCACTATCCTAATTAATCCAATATGCCGAAAGGGCGTACCTGAAAAACAGGAAATACCTGGTACAGTCAAGGAATCTCACTAGAAACCTGGAATTTAGTAGAAAGTACAGAAATAATTAAAAAGAATGATTCAACTATTACGACAAACTACTCACCACTCGTCCGAATAGACTACATTCGACTGTATTCATTATATGGCTATCGACTGACATGATTTTTTTTTTTTTTTGTAATTCAGAAGCAGGATTTATTATCTTCTAATTACTCGAAACCGTTTCATCTATGCCGTAAGATTTTCGTCGCATTTTATAAATAAAAAATCATAAATTCCCCCGGATAAAGGTACACAACTAGTAAAAGAATTCTGAAATTGTAAACGTGTAGCAACTATATTGAAATAAGAGAAACAATGAATGTCGGACATAATTTACAGCCAAATTAGTACGAGCTTTAATTATGTCATAATGCATCCTCAAAAGTAAGCCCAAAAATTTCAAGTCAAGGTGTAAACCCTTGAGGTGTTTCAAAATAATCGTCAAACTGCTACGTCAAAGTCTTTCTTCGTACTTGGAGCTAAAGAAAGAGAAGATTTTTGGACTAGGAAATATCGAAAAAATAGAGGAATTTTCGAATTTTTAGGTTCGTTGCATTCCTAATTAGGGAACTTCCCCTTATCTTTTCTTCGAACGGATATGTTGATTTCTTAGGAGATTCGTATTTATAATTTGAAGACATACTTTATTATCGTTCTCTATACATATTCACATCGAGCATCGATTACGCTGGATAAATCTTGTACTGCGATTACAAACTGTTGGTAAACAGTCATGTTGGCTCAAAAGTCCGTCCGGTCTCGTTGAGATTCCGCCAACTTACGATCATGCAGCAACCTTTCGGAGAGACAAACAAATTGTATATCATTATTAAAAACTTGACGATTGGAATAAACAGTTTTTATCAACATAATTATTTTCGTTCCTCAATAAGACGAGAAATAATTATCAGGAGAATAGGGTTTGAAATTAGTACTTGAAGGGGGTGAACCAGCGCCGCTACGAGTTGATTCTGCGAACTACACCTCCAGGGCCGAGGTGCCCATAGAACCATGTAGTGCTATCGATTACTAAATCTAAATTCTTGCTTATCTATTAACAAATCTGCAGGCCATATTCCAGCATATTGATTTTATTGGATTTTCCATCTTCGTAAACAGTTTGAAAGGGCTATATATATATAAATTACTGCGAAACTTCGTGGCTATGGCTAATAATACATGGCATATGCTATAAACTGAGTCAGGATATATGCTATGCTCTAAGGTCAGGATCACCTGAAATCATTTTTTGCCTGTATACGTTCGCGTGGAGGTCATAGCAATGGTCCTAGTCAGACAACTTCGAGCAGCAAAGAAAAGGATGCTAGTTCATATAGAACTGACAGCCCTCACTGACGATTCTACGCCCTTGCAGAATGTGTCTATTTTGCATTATACACATCGAGTTCATGTATACCTACATATCGGCAATAGATGGAATTAACAATTCAGTGACAGACAAACTTTCAATAAGCTTGTCCTTTTGAAAGGTCAGTATAAGTAACTACGGGCAGTAATTATATTGCGAATTGGTTTATTCCAATTGTTATGTCATATGTGCTATTAGAATAATCATATGATTATTCTAATGTAATGATCACGAATGGGCCACTGGGAATCCATTATTGAACATAACTGTACTATGTGCAATACCTGTACAATCATATTATAATTTCTGAACTTATGAAAATTGAATATTAAATATGACCAAAATCCGATTATTTTCCACCGGGAATTTACATTATACAATTACTTAACATTTAAATTCTGAAATCATTAGCTATCATTTAGGTGCTGTACTTTGTTTTCATATACCTTCAGACACAAGTAGTCAAGTTTCCGGAATCCTTGATTAACAAATTTTGAAGAACGAAACCGAACATC
Source organism: Tenthredo scrophulariae (assembly GCA_963978835.1). NCBI lineage: Eukaryota > Metazoa > Arthropoda > Insecta > Hymenoptera > Tenthredinidae > Tenthredo > Tenthredo scrophulariae. Next base: position 7,373,196 of record OZ022236.1, on the reverse strand, counting down.
CAACCGTATCCAGAATACGATTTTAACCCACATGAAAATTCTCCTCTTTCCCAATTCATATTGAGGATAATTTAATTTCGAAGATTGCATCTCCACATTCCATATTATTGATTTTATCATATTTTACTTATTTACCCGACACTGATCAAGATGAAAAGACATCGCTATCCAACAATGAACCATAACGACAACCATATTACTACCGACAATTGAAGCCATATTCATGATCAACAGAGCTTGCAAATACAAAAGGTAAGTGGGAAATTAGATATACCTATACTTGTAATGTTAGAGATCCAACGTTTAAATTCTCGTAAAGTGAATTTTTTTCCGTTACTCCCCGTCTTCCAATACATGCCTATTGTAAAGAGAGCATTTTCAACGTGGCGAAGGAAGCAAAGGTCTTTGACACTGTATAACCGATCGTGTGACCCGATAGGGGTTTTCAAAAATCTAAAGTGTGAATGTGGGTTTTTCTGTCAAAAATGGAATATGACTCGCCAATACGTAACACGGGGCCCGTTGTTGGCTACGAATTTCCGTCCCCCGCCCCCGTCCTGAATTCTCAGAATTTAGATTGCTTTCCAACTGGATCTGGACGTTGCGATCAAACTATTCATGCCGTAAAATCGTTATCCCCGAAGTAATCCTCAGTGCCCGGCGAGTGGAAGACATCGTTATATCGCCAAAATATAATTCCAGTCGCCTGACGCAGCGGCCATATTTACTGTGCCAACTGCCAGTGTGTATATCCGAGTCAGCGTCGACTGTTGCAACGAGACTTTAATAACATTTTATCACAACTCTAGGCTCACTAGGAGTCGACCAGAACTCCGGGTCATGAATCTTGTCCAAACTCATGGGGGTATTTACTAGCACCAAGATATGAAGCACCTGCTATATAAGTCAACAAGATCCATGACCCGGGGTTCTGGGCGACTCCTAATCAGTTATGGCTATCCTCCGCTATCGTCCAGTCGAACCTCGCTAACTCGAACCTCTATAACTCGAAAACCTCCATATGTCTTGAGATTCAGTCTGTTCCCTTGCAGAAACTTCTGTAATTCGAAGAAGAAAGAGAGAATAACTCGAAGTTTTCCGAACGTATCAAGGCCCATTATTTTGCCTCTGTAACTCGAGTTTATAGATACCCGGCCTCTATAAGTCAAAGGCTATACCTCTATAACTCGAGGTTCGAATACCGTGATCTCCACAACTCGAAGCGCTTCATGCAATTGCGTAAAGAATACATGTCACAATACCTACATCCCACGAGGTAATGCTTGTTAGTATATTTGGCGAATTTTTACGAGCCTCTATAAGTCGAATATTGTTTTGGTTAACCTCTGTAACTCGAAAACTTCGATAAGATAAAACCTCTCTTACTCGAAGAAATTAGCTCTGCCCCTGAGATTCGAGTTAGCGAGGTTCGACTGTGCGCACAACATCATACTCAAGGAGTCATTTCCACACAACAGATCCTTGAAATATCCGTTTATTATCGAGAATTATTCATGCGAAGAAATTCACACGATATCTCTCACAGTGGGACGCCCTTGAACACCCTTTACCAATGAGTTCAATTAACAAATAAATAAATGACAGAGGACAGGGTTAGAGACCGACCGTTTCCGCTGTCTCCGTGCCTGCGACTTGTCCATCGGGGTTCTCCTCCGCTTCCGGGTTCTCGTCGTCGTCAGAGGGTATTTCCTCTACCAGGCCGGGGGCTGGGAAGTAAATTGCGGCTTCGTCGATCGCTTTTTCGGGGCTTTCGCTCACATGGTAAGGCCCGATCCCGGCAAAGGCCAAAAAAGATTCACTGTCTATCTTTTTTACGACGCATATGAATACTTCGTACCTAAAATTGCAAGAATGAACGATATATCGCTTTCATATCCCGATATCATAATAATAAATGTACTTATAGGTATATTCATCCCCTGAGAATAATACAAAGAATATAAACTCGGAATGCAGTTGTCTCGAAGGGTTAATCACCTATGAAATCTGGTGTACATCCCTCCCCGAATCGCGCCTCAAAATTGAGGAGTGATTAACCCCTCGAGTGATCCTTACCTGAATACGCAGACAACAAAGAACTCGAAAAAAAAAATGTCTTCAAGTCCATAGGACATCCGTACAACAATGTCTTTCGCCTTTTATTTTTTTATCGTCTGGGTATATTGTCCAGGGATCTGAATCTTGGAATAACTTCATTTGATAATATAACCAACCCTGATCTTTCTTCGACCTTTTCTTCGAACTCATTGATCGACGAAGCGATACGTTTAGCCTCCGGGGGTTTATCGCGTTCGAAGACACCAAAGTTGATCAAATCTGACTTGTAATTGCTCAAAATCATTTTGATATCAGCCTTTTTTGTGCTGTCATATTTGAAGACAATTATCGGAGGTCTCGACATCTCGTGCTCGAACTGTACCACAAATAAGTCATTCAATTTCTAGTATTGTTCAACAAGATTTCACGAATTGTTTGAAAGAAATTTCTGAACTTAGCAAAAGTATTAATCATATTTGGATAATTTTATATCGACTGCACCTACACTTTATCATTCATCTCCATACTTACTGGAAAATTTTTATCAACGTAGTTTCGAAATATCAATTGAAAAACTGTAGCTTTGCTACGTGAATTTGGAGGTGCCCAAACAACGGGGTAAATATCATCCTTCGAACTGGGTGTAAATGCTGGCCGGTGGCGTTCTGCATAGCTATAAAAAATTGAAATTGAAATATCAATTAAGATCATGTTTCGATGTCATTTTTGTAGCCACGCTTTTGTGTCGCCATAATCATAAATGAAAAACATAGACTCCAAAATCAATCACAACAGTTATTCAATGTTCTTAGTACGTAATCATGTTCCTAGCTTAATACTGTACCGTGCTTAGTCGATTGATTACTCAATTCGAATGCTCGAGGGGAATAGAATTCGTTCTTCAAGACTAATCAACACCGTTATTCGAGAATTAATTCATTTAGGAAAAGTGAGGGTTCATATTGTTTAATTATTATCAGCGGTTGGAAAGTGGCTGATGAAGTTAACGACGTCGATATTGATCTTACCATCCTTCGACAGGAGGTTGATCAGGTTTTGGCAGCGATGGTTCTCCGAACAAAATATTAATTAGATATTTTTCAACGTCCATCTCAAGTTTCTTCTCATTTATCTTCAGACGCATACACATGCACTTCCCATCTAGCAACAATCTCTTCGCATTCTCTGTCATCTCGTAATCGGACTGCCAAAAATTAAAGACAATTGTTGCCGCTGTTATTTTACGATAGACAAACGATAGTGTTTATCATACTACTTAGATCACCTCTTTGAGCATATCATTGACCATTGATTCATCCAATTGTTTTCTAAACTCTTCAGCAATTTTGTAATTTTCGGGTAACAATTCTTCTATTAATTCCATGTAAGGTGGACTGGACTTTTTGTCCCTCCTGTGAAACTCTTCGTCCTTAAATACCCAGGGAAAAAGTATCAGGCAGGTTTCCTTACAGAGTGAAGACGTGAAGTGCGTCATCTCTGCTTCGTACTTCGCCTTTATCTCAGCCTCTGTGATATAGATCTGAATTATTGTTGGAAATAATAATAATCTTTCACAGCCGCAATATAGTGCAGAATCAACGCGCGTTCAACCTTCTTGTGCTCTTTTTGCAGCCTCCTTTGCCAGTCTTGTTTCTTCGAGAATCCTCAGCCTCTTTTCCTCCTCTGGACTTCGTTCTGTCACTGCCATAGAGAATCTATCGAGAAAAAATGAATCGAAAATCCGTTTTCAAAATGGTCTCTCTTCCGATGTTGTCAGTCAATCAATATATCGATTTACAAACTCACTCGGGAGGTTCTCCTGTCTGTAATCTCTGAAGCTCATTGTTCAGCACCCTTTGCAGTTCTGGGCAATCAGCTCCAAACAGCAAATTGATCATAAGCCCATTCTAAGTGAAAAATGTACAATTATAATGGATTCGCAACACATGACGTCGCATTGAGACTATTTAACGCTCGTTAGGTACTAACGTGCAGGAACATCCATGTTGGCTCGCTTTTTCCTCTGAATCGTTCTAGATCCCTAATATCGTCGCACTTGGCCTAAAACGATGATTTATCACACATCTATAGGTATCTGAGCCAAAAATCCAAGTGTATGAAATTTTACTATGCAAATGAAAGAAAAAAAGTGGTAAAGTCTGATCAATTTTATTTCGGATTCTATTTTGATTTTTTTTTTCTATCATTATGTGTTGCGGTCATAATTACAACAGCGTAGGTCAGCATGTCGCCTCCGGTCTCCATCTTAACTTTTTTCAAAAGACTGATCATCCCTGCACACGGTCCACTCCAACCCGAATACACATCAACCACTAGAAAGGATCATCTTAATTTCGATACCGTCTTCAGGGTGCTTTATTGAATAAATTACGGGCGAGGGATCTTCGAGGAGAATATATCCTTCCCAACGGATAATCGGTGCTCATGATTCATGAATATAGAATGGAGTTTTTACAGTCAGATGTCAGCGATCGCATGAAAAGAGGAAGCTTGAGAGTTCACAGTTGACTTATTTCTAATCGCTCGCTCACCTATTAGCCCTTTTCTCTCCAATATCTTCGACCATTCCTCATCCGTGTTGACCTCCGTTTGGAGAGCAGCTGGTGTACTTTTCTTGGCCATTCGTCGAGCGGCGCTGATTCCACCCTGTTTAAAATGAATTCCAATAAATTTCATTTTCTTCAATTGTTAATTATTCAATTCCAATTGTCATTCAAATTTTCCATTCCGTTTCAACCACAGCTGTATAGTAGAAATAATTGAACGCGTGACTTGGTGAATGTGCAAAATGCTACCCCAGAGGAACAGACATCGCGTTATCCAAGTATTTATTTATTTTCTCCTTTCCTCTATAGACACTGAAAACTGGTGATCAATTATATTCAAATCTGAATATAGCCAGAGATCATTCGTACCCTTTTTTTGCCAAGCATTTCGATTCGATTAGTTAGCTGGAACAGCTGGCTGTCCGGTGTGTATAGAAATGTGTGCTGTGAGCCGATAAAAACTGAATATCAAGGATATGGTATGAAGTTATAAAAGACGGAGTAGACGAATTAATTCGGTAAGAAAATTCCATGGAATCTGTCCCGTGCTATGGACGGGGCTAAACTGCAGTCGGAGGTTTTAACGAAAGCTGGTATACCTGTTGTAAGGGTTCATGATGTACGGGGACATCGCGATGTCGAAGGACACGCGAGGTCAAGCATTAGCAAAGTTAGCTGCACTAATACCATCGTGAAATAATTATCTAGTTTGACGGTAAGGGGGTTACGGCTTAGGGGAAAGTCGGGGGTCAGATAATACTGCCAACCCTTAATTACATAATGGGGTCGTAATTGATGTTGCGGAACAAAAACGATGAATCGGAGAAGGACCGGCTTCCAGACAGAAAACAAATAATATAGGTAATATAAATAATGAGGAATGCTACTGCGGCAGGCAGTTAAATCCTGCAGCTGTTGCGGAATTTTTGTTTTTTACCATCACTACGATACTCAAAGTCAGATTACTTCGTATACCTGAGTTTCACCGAATTTCAACGGAAATGTTTGATTCCCGTTTTAAGACTCGATCAAAGAGTTCTTCAGATCAATGCGAGGTCTGCTGAATTAGGATACAGCCTTTCCGAGACATTCGATTTCGCACCAAAGATGAAGATACTATTTTCTTTATCACACAGTTTCGGAGTTCTGTAGGAAAAAATTGTTTTTCCTTTTTTCTCCCCTATTTCATATCGAATTCTAACCGAGGAGATACCGGATGTTATATTTTCGTTTCAAACGTGTTGTTGAAGAAGAATTTCACGTTCTATTTTTTTTTTTTCTTCCCGCCTTAATAGCGCTTCGAGAAATCTGAAATTTGGCATACGTCTTCCCTATAGTCATAGGTATTTTACAAAAAATTAGGTGATTTTTTGAAAAATACCTATACGACTATAGAGAGGACCAAGAGTACGCCGAATTTCACTGCCTTGGGGGCTGCAGTACTTCAAGTTCACCTTGTCCGCACGAAATTTCGTAAATATCCTAAAAAGGACCACCCCAATATACATAGTAAGGCAAACATCGTGTATGGGTAAATATATATAAGCTGAAAGTTTTAACATGAATTGTGGAAATACAAAATTCTGAAAAACGTCGGGAAAAAACAATACATGAATTATTTTTTCCTCTGCATACATTTGTCACATTTTTTTTTCTTTATTTTTTTACAATCAAGAAGATTTGATTTTCAATTCTCTGAGGGTTCGGAACAGCGCTGAAATGGATGAGGCACGCAAAGGTGCCATTCACGTTTATAGCTTATACAGTGGGTATATAGGTACCTATAAGATTTACGTCACGTTCACAAAAGGATTATTATAATCTCACAATAGTACCATTTATTGCCTTGCAGTAGCGGTTGCTATCATCGCGTGCTTTTATCGGAAAACAAAAAAAACACACTCCGTCGCTATGTCATCGATTTATAAATTTTACCCGAATTTAGTTTTTTATTTACGCCAATGTACTACAACACCGCTTATACCCATGTATTATAATACATAGTATAACAATTTTGTTTTCATTTTATCTATGTCTGTATTATGATACATCGTGTGCTTTTTTTTCCTTATCATTTTCATTCTACCTATTTCATTCTGATTTTGAATCCCTTTTTTTCTTTTTTAACATTCTACAACGTATAGTTATTCATTTTCAATATAATATTGCAATCGCTACCAGGTTTTTTCGTTTTTTTTTCGCACTCAACTTACGGCAGTCACGTACCGTGAAGATTGCAGCTACGGTGACGCGGTATATCTATACGATATAGATATACCTGAGGAGTTCCTTGCCAACCTGGACAGCCTCTGACCCTGACCACTCTTGATTTTTCTCATGTTTCTTTCTGATATTCGGCAGACTGAAAGAAATGCCCGTGATTTACTTCAAATTTTTATCTCAACTGGTTTTCGTTTTACAGATTTTCGAAAATTTCCCATTCCTGACGATCGTCAAATGTTCAAACCACTGTATTTTTGGATTTATCAGTCGGATTACAAAATAATCACTGTATGAAATGAATCAGAAAGAAGTGCCACTTTTGAAAAAAGTACTTGTGGATAATTGTGCCTCGTCCGTCGTAGCAAATTCTTCGTTCGAAGATGTAAAATCGATTTTTCTCAACGAATGACAAGACGTTCATAATACTGAAAGAATTCTCGACAATACTTGGAGAAAAAAGAAACATTTCAAGCTATGGCCGATCGTGGCTATATCTATTTCCTTCTATAGTTGTTCTCAAGTTCTATCAATTTCTGACCCAAAAACCGCTCGTACAAGATCGCCAAGTTTATTTTCAATTTCAAGATTACGTGAATAAGCTTTTTCAGTGCGGGTGTGGAACTATATTTCATTTGACAATGAGAAGACGACACAATCAGTAATTATATATTATAACCGTCGTCATTTTTTATTTTATGTTGTGTAAGATTTGAAGCACTTAATAAGTTTTACGAAACTCAGAGTTGGAGAAATTCTCGACTATAAAAGTAGCATTGAAAATAAGATTAGTGATCTTACGTACAGGCGGTTTCTAGTGTGAAAAATTCAAAAAATTTGAAAACAAGTAAAGGAGCAATGATGACCATGGGCATTATCGGCCGTAGCTTGAGATGTTTGTAGGGAGACCGGGGCTAGAATTAACATTTTTCGAAAAATGGGCTTTACTTTCGAAGCTAAATAATATTTTGGTACAGCGATTTTTGCAAGTAATAATATGATCATTTAGTTGAAACATGAGCGAAGAAAAATAGTTTTGTTACCAATAGATCCACTCTGAAAAACGATTTACGGAAGAGAGCGCTATGTTATTTTTTACCCCGGGTTCGGGGCTAAAATTGACAGCTTAGGGGCAATAATTGACATACAAAACCTATATAAATACTCCTGATTATTTTGGTTTGTTTTCAATAGAAATGCAATATCTTAATTGTACCACGTTTTTATTCATCTGAGATCATGGACTTCTACATATCACATTAGCCAGGTACGAAAATCTTAATTGTATATATATTTATTGCTTTTCAGTTTAATTGTCTAACGAATACGTGATATTTCTATTGAAAATTAACGGAACAAATTATATTTTCTTTCATATTTTCATATAACGAACATACAATATTGCAAAACTTTCACAATTAATACATACAAATGCGGAAGCGTTACCCTTTACGCATTTTACGTGAGCCCACTGTTTACCTACATAAAAGACATTGCACCCACTCCTCGCCCGACCTAGCATTGCCATAGGCTGCAGCGCATACAACGCATAACCATTCTTCCTCGCTTTCAGAATCGGTACTCTCGGTTAGGATCCGCCTTTTTACTTTTCCTATTTTATTACCATTCTTCTTTTTTTCTGTCTGTCCTTTTCCTTTCTCTTTAGCTTCGACGTTTCCTCGCCGTTTGGACTGTCCATTCCCTTTATCTTTCTGTTTGAGTGTTTTTTGTTCCTTCCTTTCTCTTTCTTCAAATTCTGCTTCCAGTAAATTTTTCTCCGGTGTATCTGTGAATACAGCCGACTTTCTTGTGCGTCTTCGAGTGGTTGATACACGTGGTGGAGCCTTTGGTAAAGGTCTAATTTTTGATGGAGGAAAATCTTGGACATTTCGAATTCTGGAAGGTCCCGCCACTGGTTCGTCGCACGTCATCTGATTGATAACTTCAGTAACACTGATGTCTAATTGACGCATGGTTTGCAAAACCTCTGGAGTTTCTAAATTCAACGTCAGATCGCCGAGATCGTCTCCCTCGTTTGCCACAGACGTTTCAGATGATTCTGCGACTAGTGCATCATCATTTGACATTGGATTTGGGCGATCAGTTACAAAAGATGGCGCAAAGTCGCTTTCTTGGAATATATCTTCGTTCGAAGGACAAATGCCGGACTTCCTGAAGCCGCTCATGATATTTGATGGATTTAAGGCTAGGGGTAACGAGTCTTTCACAATCCCGGGCAAATCGTAGATGGTTATGGTTTTTCCTGGATTGTTTTGCATCCATGCAGTCTGATATCTATTCATGTAAGTTTTGAACGGTTCATAGACACCCACATCCAGCGGTTGCAAGCGGTGGGAGCAGTGTGGGGGGAAAGAGAGCATAATTACGTTGTTATTCTTCGCTTTATTTACCACCTGCAGATTGACGTGGGAGCTGTGATTGTCCAGCATAAGTAGGACGGGTTCTTCTTTCGTAGGCTTTACGTGCTTGATGAAATGGTCTAGAAATATTAAAAACTCTTTCTCCTGCATACAGCCTGAACTATTACCAGCACCAATAGAATCCGGCGGTCCATTTCGGATAAAAAGTTGTGTGTATCTGATCCTAGGAAAAATGAACATTGAGGGGGGGGGTGGGGGTGTCGAATTACCAGTTGCGTTTACTGCCACAGTTAATGTCACGAGGGTTCCTCTTTCTGCCGATGTGATCGCCCCCCACTTGTTTTTGACCACGTTGCGCGACAATTTTTTGGGGTTTTTGAACCGTTGTTATCCCGGTTTCATCCACATTCCATATTCTGGATGGAGTAAAATTATATTTATCTGCAACTGATTTATATTTCTCAAAAAATTTACGAACATTTGTTTTGTTGAATGACGTGGCTCTGCTTAATGATGTGGCCTCCGGCGTCCTGATAGCCAATCTGAGATTTCTTTCAAGGAATTTTGTGAACCAATCTGGTCCAGCTATATTATTTTCGTGCCATGAAGGAGGAATCGTAGTAATTTTTAGGAATATAGCACACTGATAGGCTAATTTTCTGACTTCAGTCGGAAGCAAACCAAAATATATACATTTTTGCCTCTTGCTCTGTTGAAAAAACGATTCTTGGTTTCGAATAGCCAACACAAACATCAGTAGTTTTTTTTTCATTTTTTTAAGAATTTATGCAATGTAACGTGACAAAGATTCAATTCCTTTGCGACTTTGCGTAAGCTGAGTTTATTTTCTAAAACTTTTTTTGCAGCTAGTTCGTAAACATCTATACTTTTTGTTCCCCTGTCTGTTTTTCGTTTATAATTTCTCATCCTGGAAACAAAAACCACAAAAGGTTTTATACACATATCAACTTATCTTCGGGGTAAGTATATTATCAATATATTGACAATGTTAAGACTTGCCCCATCACACTATTTTATAATTTAATTACATTGGAAAAAAAACGAGTTCATTTTTGTTCAAAATAACATGAGCAACTTAAAAGTAATTACTATAAGTGTCATACGAAACGAATTAAAGGACAAAATTAACATAAATATGGATAGAATTCAAAATATACATGTGTTGAAATATTACATAACCTGACTAAAATCCAGCGTGCACGCACAACCTTCCTCAAAGTCGTCCAACTAAACACTGCATGTGCTCAGCTTATGCAGAGTATTATAATATACAAATGGAGTCAACAGAAGCGCCTCGAGAACGAACCGGGCTATCATATATTGAGTGTTAATACTTACCCCTGTTAATTCTAGCCCCGGTCTCCCTACTTTTATCCGAGTATTTTTGAAAAAATTTTCAGAATTACGAATCATGCCATTCTTTGAGAAAAATTCATTTCACGTGCTCGGACGAAGAATTCGCTATGAAGGACGGGGCACAGTTATCCACGAGTACTTTTGTCCAAAGTGGCACTTTGAATCAAAAAATCTATAAATCGAAGACCAGTTGAGATGGAAGATTGAAAAATAGCACGATCATTCCTTTCGGTCGGCCGAATATCAGAAAGAAATATGAGAAAAATCGAGAGTGGCCAGGGTTGGAGGCTGTCCAGGTTGGCATGGAACTCCCCACTCATTAGGTATTATGAGCGAAGTTTCCAAAGCCAGATTGGCGTTATCCAGTAATAAGTTCATTGTTTCGATTTCATAATCTAATTATAGATATTTAGCTGAAAATTGCAGAAGTAGTGCAGTTTTAATGGTATAGAATTATGAGATAAATGTCATTTTATGAATTGTAACCACAGCATCTTTACTACCAGGACTGAAATTGATTTGAATTCACAAGAAAAAAAAAAAAAAGGCAAACACTTCACAATTATGGTGAAAATAATTTTATGAATTTCTACGAGTTATTAGGGAAATTGAAACTCTTCCTAGTTTTTTCATGAGAAATCGTAGTTTTTTTACTAGTATGACTGATAGGAACGACGAATTTTTCTGAAAATCTAGGGAAATCCACTATTTTTTATGATAGAAAACTACGAAAGTCTTTGACTATAGGTATACCTATGGAGTGCTAGTCCCTATCCCAAGTCTGTAGAGGCTCATGTACCCAAGATGTGACGCGACGTCACGAGGTGACGGCTGATTTTGATATTACGCTCGGTTGCGTGTGTTACGTAGGTGTGACGCATCGGTTGTGTTGGGTGCTTCTTAACATCTACGTAACACACACAACCATGCGTCACACCTACGTAACTCACGCAACCGGTCGTAATATCAAAATCGCTTTGCGGAAAATTCGACTAAAACAATTCGCCTAAAACAATTCGACTAAAAGAATTCGACTAAAAAACAATTCGACTAAAAAACAATTCGACTAAAAACAATTTGACTAAAAAACAATTCGACTAAAACAATTCGACCAAAACAATTCGACTAAAAAACAATTCGACTAAAAAACAATTCGACTAAAAACAATTTGACTAAAAAACAATTCGACTAAAACAATTCGACTAAAAAAAAATTCGACCAAAATATATATTGGCCTTTCGGAAGCCACAGCCGCCGCCTGGGTATTCCGCATGTGTGTGTGTGTGTGGGGGATCAGTGTGGTGGCCTAACCTATTCGAACCTTTCCGGAGCCACAGCCACCGGGTGGGCGGCTCGCCGCAGGTCACGCCGTTTTCATCGAAGTTTTGGAACCAGGTTGTTTCAGTCGAATCGTTTTTAGTCGAATTGTTTTTAGTCGAATTGTTTTTTAGTCGAATTGTTTTAGTCGAATTGTTTTTGAGTCGCATTGTTTTTTAGTTGAATTGTTTTTAGTCGAATTGTTTTTCAGTCGAATTGTTTTTTAGTCGAATTGTTTTAGTCGAATTGTTTTTTAGTCGAATTGTTTTTTTAGTCGAATTGTTTTTAGTCGAATTGTTTTTTAGTCGAATTGTTTTAGACGAATTGTTTTAGTCGAATTTTCCGTAGACGATCAAAATCAGCCGTTACCTCGTGACGTCGCGTCACATCTTGGGTACACGCCTGAAGTTAGCGGTTAGCAGTTCATAGGTATATAGTCAAAGACGAAAGTCTATACAAATTTTTTAAAGGAAAACTATGAAATATTGTAAATTTCGTAAAAGTTCGCAGGACTAGAAATTTCTACCAGGGAAACTGTACCTATAAGGGGCATCCCATACCGAATCGACCTGGTCCTGACCCTCGATCTCTCAGATCTGGCCCGCGATTTTTTGTATCATTCTTCTGACTAAATAGCAATTAGAATTTTTTTTTCAGATTTTTCAAAATAAATTTGAGCGCGTAATGAATTTTCAAAGTTTTTTTTTCAACAGCTCTATGGCCGTGATCAAAAAACCTGGAAAAATGCTCGAAAATTCTGTGTCATAAATGAACATTTTTCCACCAAATTTTTTAATGTCTGAGCTTTTGCTCCAACCTGTTTTTTTAGTTTTTTTAATGATAATTTTACGTTGGTATCCTAGAGATGAAAATATGTTTAAAAAAATCGGAAAAAATTTGCAAGAACCCTTGGGTATCGTTCGAAATATTCGAGCAGCAGTCCACGGTGTATTGATCGCCGCTTCTATATTTTCAAATTTTTTCTCCGGAAAAAGCTAAAAAAAAAAAAATAGATTGAAACGAGAATCCCAACATTATAAATTTTGGTTCAACAATTTTCATTTCTGACACAGAATTTTTGAGAAATTTTTCAGATTTTTCAATCTTCACCGGCATCGAGGTGTTGCAAAAAAAACTTTGAAAATTCATGACACACTCATATCTTTTTTGAAAAATCTAAAAAAAATTTCGATTGCTATTCAGAATCAGAAGAATGATACAAAAAATAGCGGACCAGATATGAGAGGTCGAGGGGTCAGGACCAGGTCGATTTGGCATGGAATGCCCCAGCTATAAACAGTTTCTTGTATAAATGTTTTCAACTGTTTGTACTTATTGTCAATTTTTTTTGTGAAAATAAAATGCGAGATAAGTGAAAAACGGCCTTCTTATCTGGAAGAACGGTATAACTCGAAAACTTAATTGTTTGTTCATTGTGAAGGGTTTGAACTTTTTTGTGGTTCTATTTATATAACCAGGGTTGCGATTCTGTACTTCTCCGCTAACTCCGCTAACTCCGCTAACTCAGCGGAGACCGTTGGTTAGCTGAGCAGCGTCCAATCGCAGATCGTTTCGGATCGGTCAGTACAGTCGTACGGTGGCGCCGTGGGCTTGGCCCGGCCGTTAGTCGCAATGAACGCGAGGCCCACTTACACTCGATATACATGCATATGTACCACAAAGGTAAACCTAGGAGATGAAAAGAAAGAAAGAGAACGAATAAATCAATGAATAAATGCAGTCCAATATTTTGATCCATTTATTCGTTCTCTTTCTTTCTTTTCATCTCCTCGGTTTATCCTCATGGTACACTTGTGACATGCATGTAAATCGAGTGTAACTAAGGCCTCACGTTTGTTACGACTAGCAGCCGGGCAAAGCCCACGGCGCCACCGTACGACCACCGATCCGAGACGATCTCCGATCGGACGTTCTTCAGCCAACCAACGGCCTCCGCTGAGTTAGCGGAGTTAGCGGAGTCAGCGGAGAAGTAAAGACTCGCAACCCAGAAGCATTATTATGTGCTACCGTGCTATGTTAGATTATGCCAGGATATGTTCAATTTATCTCAGTTTCCCACGTTTTTCTCATTTATCTCAAAACTATCTTTTCCGAGTTATATCGTTATTCCACCCATCCCCTCAATTGTACAATCTGAAAAAATTCTGAAAATCCTGTGTCAAATATGAAAATTTTTTAGCCTAGACGCAAAGTAGGTCAGCGTTCGCTTCATTTTATTCTTTTGGACTGTTTCGATAAAAAAAAATTGAATTATGGCCAACGATGTGTTCACTTTTGAAAATCATGATTAAGTAAGACAATTTTTGAATTTTTTTTCTTTCTTAATCCGAGTCGTTTTTAGCGTTGCGACAACAACATCAAAAATCGTGTACTAAATCCGAAAGGTCGAGGGTCGGATCCAGGTCGATTCGGTATGGAATGCCCCATATACAGTTTCAAATTCTGTTGACAATTTTTTTTGTAGCTCGATTCGTAAAAAAAATTTCTTCGGCAACCGGTGATTTTTTTTTCCCCAATTTTCTTCGTTCTCGAATTTTAGTAGTTGATTTACCTTCCCTAATACAACTTCCTGTCATTATACATAGGTATAGTTACTTTATAGCGTGTTATATTGGAAATGGGTAAAGGTAAACCAGGAAATAGGCGTGACGCGTGAGGTAATTTAGAACTTTTTTCATAAGATCAGCGGGCCTATTCCCGAGATCGCTCCGAACTTTGCGTCCACGAACAATTAGCAAGCAGCAGAAACGTGCACGTTTCGTGCATCCAAGGAATCGCTATCCTCGAACGATGTTCAGATCACTCGAATCGAGACTCGTATGCGCTTCTCTATCTAGTTAAATTATGCGTGGCAACGCGGCAAATCTCAATCATGTGATCCAAATATGCGCTTTGGCGGGGAGCGTTTGAAAACAAACGCGGGTAGATTGACGTGAGCCTCGAGCATCTTTCACCTATTTATCCCAATGTCGTTATTGACTCTTCTTGAAAATGACCGAAGATAAGCGAAGGTGCGGCAATATCACAAATGAGCAGAAGACACTTTTAACTGAGTTCATGGGAAAACACCCATTGTTGATCAGTGGAAAATTTAATTCTAAATTCACGCTGAAAGACGCGGTGAAATTGTGGGAGAACATCACGTTGGTGTTGAACGCTGCTGATGGGGCTGGAAAATCCTGGAAAGCGTGGCGTAAGGTATGTGTAATACAATCCAAATTAATTATCCGTAAATTTTGTAGCCCATCGTGATTGAATTATTATTATATTGATTGTTCGTCATCGTTATTGATCGACAAACAATAGTATATTGTGTACCAAGGAGGCAAAATATGTTTTTTCACGCCGAGCGTACATTTGCAATACGAATCGTAGACGAGTCGAAGACGAGTCAAAGTCTTTTATTGAAATCTTTCTCACAGTCCTGGCAAGATTTGAGGTCACGCAGCAAATCAAAGCAAGCCAATATCAAGCGCCACCAGTCTAAAACAGGGGGAGGTCCGGCTTCAGAGGAAATATTAACTGCTACGGAGGAACACGTTCTGTCGTTGATCGGCACAACAGCTGTAGACGGCCATGCTGACACGGAAGAGAGCCAAGTGAGGCTCGTGTCCATAAATGAGGTACAAATGTTCAATTAAAAAAAAATAATTAATGATTATTCAAATAATTCCTTGTATTATAAATGATTTTTCTGGAATTAGTTTGCTTATACTAACAATGAGGAAGAATATGAGGTTGACTGCTTAGACGAAGAAGTGGACCTTGCTGTAGTAGCTAATACGCAGATGACTGCGGAAGAAAACATGCCTAGTACCTGCACTCTTACTCCTGTTGCTTCCAAGACTACTGGGCAATCATCGCAGCTAACTTCCCAGCAAATAGCAAATAAAACTACAGATAAGAGCCCAAGAAAGCGTACTGCGTTGAGAAGGCTGGAGCACACAATGGATACTGCTGATGAATTGACAAAGATTTCAAGACTGACATATGATCTTAAAGCAAAGTATTATGAGCAAAAAATCGAGCTATATAAAAGAAATGTGGAAGCAAAAGAACGCATCGCTTGTGCGTTAGAGGAGATCGCAAATCGCGCTCAATCAATGTAAATTACAACACTTGCACACATACGTATACAGATAAACCGAGAAGAAGACACAGTGTTATTTTTTTTTTCCAATAATTCGCCGAAGTTCACGATTGATATAATTTCAATTTTAATTATTATTCTTCAATTCTCAAATGTTCAAGCAATAAAGTTTTAAATAATATTAATAATAATCAGGAATATTTATTTATCTGACATTAGGTATTTGGATATTTAACATTCTGTTTAAATATATTTTTTCGCAGTCCGATTCAGACTCTCGTGAAATAATTAGTGATCAATCTTCTTTGCACCAATTCACCTGCAGCAAGATCCGGATTGATCCTTCTCGCGTTGGCTTCGTTCTGGTTGCCAAGATCACCGTTGCGCACCATTCCAAGATCTAGGTTTTCGTCGTCTTCTTGAGGATCAGGATCTGGCACGTTGTGTGTTATACACATATTGTGTAAAACTACGCAAGTGTTAATTATTCTGGATGCGGTCTCAGGATTATAATGAAGGGTCCTATGCTTCAGTAGACAACGAAATCTCATTTTCAGCACTCCATTGCATCGCTCTATGATAGAGCGACAACTCATTTGCCTCTCATTGTAGCGTTCTTCTGGGCTGTGTTCCAAAACTTTACTCTAGTGATCCGAGTATGTTGTATCTTTCTCTATCGTCATGAGTGAAGAAAGGATAAAGACATACTCGGATCACTAGAGTAAAGTTTTGGAACACAGCCCTGGAGTATCTGGTAGCGGATCGGCAATGGGTGTGAGTAGCCATGGACGTAATGGATATCCAGAATCGCCTAAAGATTATACTTGCCTATAATTACTGTGAGAGAAGTGTAAATATAAAAAGACATCCACAAATTTCCCGGTTAGTCACCTAGTAAGAAGAAATTATGCTCCATTGCAGTGAGAACATTACAATTGTTCCATATGTACACATCATGGGTACTTCCTGGGAAACGTGCATTGACATTTAAGATTTTTAGCCGCCAATCACATACCTGCAGAATCATAAATAATGTGTTAGTATTCGGGTCCCAAATGAAATCCTATTATAGGTAAATATAGTGTTACTTACTAATTGTACGTTGAGTGAATGGTATCCTTTGCGATTTATATATAAATGCTCGGGATATAAGAGATCGTCAACTTTTGGTGGGGCTATTGCCACATGTGTGCAGTCGATGCAACCAATCACCCCTGGAAAATGATACTTGGCATGGAATCTGAAAGTCAAGGCACATAAATTACAGATACCGCGTTCAAGAAAATTATTCACCTGAACTGAATTTAAAAGATGTATCGTAATTCAAGAGATATTGTGTATATCTATGAAAGTTATTCTTGACGCAGTGCTCTAAGCTGAGGTAACGTGCTCGGGAATTGAACCTGATCGTTCATGATTTCTGGCCTCGTGACAGCATTGACGACTTCATGAATGCAACGTGAAACTGATGACTGGCTCACTGCAAAATTGACGTTCCGCCCAATATCCATTTGATAGCTTCCACTGGCAAAGAATCGTAGAGCTATCGAAACCTAATAAGAACAATGTAATTATAAAATTGCCTGCATGGAAATATATATATATATATATATATATATATCAACTTACATAGACCACCCTGTATATTCATGAAGTATGTATACTGACGCCTGCGTATGCATCAATCATAATTCTTATTTTCTATTTAAGTGAGCAAAAATATATTAAAAATTTTCAAATTACCTTTGTCGAAACATCCAAGGCAGATGTTCTTGATTGTAGAGACATATACGGTTCTACGGAATTTATCAAATCATTCACCAAATCTTTGGGAAGTTAGAAAAGCTTGACAAACTGTGCGTCACTCAATGGAAATGGGTCATCCCGCACATGGAATCGCCTATGAGGGAGTTCAGCGTCATATTCGGCATTTTCTACTCCATTTATCACTTGCAGATTTATCAAATCGTTTAATGCCATCGTCGCGACTCAAAAGACGCTTACGATTTAAAATAATTTATCAACGACAAACATTTGAAAACCGAAAGCGTATACGCAATTGGAAAGCGAGTACGCAAACCTCACTCGCTGCAAAGCGGTCGGAAAATTGCGCGCACGCTTCTGTTTCCTGCGTCGAGAATAACTGTTCAATTTTCCCGCTCGCAATTTGGCGATTGCGCATACGCTAGAATCTCGAGGATAAGCCCCCAGGAAACTGCGATTTTCATTGCCTGTTTTGTCAGTTGAAAGAGGCTGATTTCAGGCTAATGCCGTGAAAAGGTGTAACACATATCGCGTGACTAATGGAAAAAGGGCCTAAGCGACATGTTTATGCCCTTTTGTATCTCTTGAAGGCAAAGGGGCATATTTTCTTTCGTCATTCGACTGGAAAATCGTCGGAACAGAAAAATGCGTCAACATTGAAAAGTGAAAGAAAATAAAGGCAAAAGGGCGTATGAAAAACATAGTGGATGCTTTTCGTCTACAGCCAAAAATCGACACAGCCAGACACACAGCAATATGATTGGCTGAAGCCAACGGGAAAGACCAATCGTTTAGCTGTGTGTCTGAGTGTGTCAAATTTTGGCTGTAGATGGAAAGGACCCAATGTGTGACACGGGATGAAACACGAATGCAGACACGGGTGATGCCACCCCGGCATGCATTCACCTTGTTTCATCCCTTGTTACACAATACACAATATACTATTGATTGTTTCAGAGCGTAAAATGGAGAAACTATACTGGTGTGTTGATCAGATTATTATTTTTGATATTCATGAAATATAGTACACCCTGGTGAAAATGATTCTACAAATTTCTACGATTTATTAAGGAAATTGGAATTTCTCGTAGTTTTCTCTTTCATAAGAAATTATAGTTTTTTCTAGTACCACCGAAAGGACAACGGTTCTTTCTGTAAAATTATAAAAATCTGTAATTTCGAATGAGGAATTATGAAACGTTCCAGTTCTCTTAAAAAATTCGTCGTAACTCATAAAAGTGGAAAATTCTAACAGGAAAGTGCGTGCAGAATAAAAGGAAGTGGAAAAATATAAAATGTGTTTGCAGGTATAAACCAGATAACAACAGGCTTCTAAATAATAGGACGCAGATAAGATTCATGATCGTCAAAAATAAAAATTACGTAATTACGAATTCTATAATTCAGTTGTATGCATATGGTATATATGTGTAGTACGTTAGGGTGTCCCTTAAAAGGGGAGTTCTCGAATTTCATTCCTCCGCGTGGCTCAAGTGGTTCCGAATGAATTTAAAAAAAAGTCCCGTCACAGGAATTTCCCTAATTTTGATGCCCAGTGCTGCCGGTAAACTCATTCTTTTTCCCATTTAAATCATATGGGTCTTGAGTGTAAGTTTGGTTGTTACTTTTTCCTGAGCTTGCCGAGTGTTTGAAAAATCTGCTAAGCACGGTAGGAAGGCCGTTTGGATTTGGGTCGCTGAATCGAAATTCAAGAACAGAATTTCAGAATTAAAAATAGCGGAGTCTGAAACCCCAGAACACCCATTTCTACGAATATCCAACCATTTCCAACTTTCTATTCGCCCTGTTGAGTCCGTAATTTTGTATTTTGAAATTCTGTTGTTGAATTCGGATTCAGCGACCCCCGAAACCCACGGATACCCATTTTCAAGCTTTTAGCCGCCATACTGGATCTGCCATTGGGAATTTTGAAATTCTGTTATCAAATTTTGAGTCAGTGGACCCAAAAGCCCAATTCTTACCGTGCTCATCGGATTTGTTAAGCCTTCAGCAGGTGCAGAAAAGAAAGAAGAAAAAGATACCTATAAGCTCACACTAAAAACCCATGTTATTCAAATGGGAAAGAGAATAAGCTTACCGGCAGCACTTGGCAACAAAATTAAGGAAAATCCTTTGACGGAACTTTTTCCAACTTTATTCGGATCCCACTCAGCCACACGGTGAAGTGAAATTCGAAAACACCCCTTTTAAGGGACACCCCAATGAACGTGTATACATACAATTTTGAATTTTCATTTCCTTTCGCCATATCAACCCACCAAAATATCCATCTGGTGTAATATGGTTGATCAAATTGTAAAGTTCCCAGAATGAATGTAGCCACCGTTCAATGATGATTATATCTAACTGAATGCGTGCACTGAATTTCTATGGTAAAATCATATGCAACCCTTCTGCGCAGATCAAAGAATATACAATAAATATGTTATGGCTGGTAGCACGAATTGATATCTTTTCGACGGCAGTACCACGTATCAACTATTCTCAGGGTTCGAGACTCAGTTATCAAACACGTCCGATGGTACACACATATGCGCATAAATATACAAATACATGTATTACTATACATACAAAACAACGTGTCAGTCAGTGGCGTATTCAGAAGTTGGGGGATGCTATACCCTTGAAGCTTCACGAAAA
This sequence comes from Tenthredo scrophulariae, assembly GCA_963978835.1. Taxonomy (NCBI): domain Eukaryota; kingdom Metazoa; phylum Arthropoda; class Insecta; order Hymenoptera; family Tenthredinidae; genus Tenthredo; species Tenthredo scrophulariae. Next base: position 7,352,740 of record OZ022236.1, on the reverse strand, counting down.
AAGAAAGTTTCATTTGACGCCCGGAGTCTCTCCTCGATGTTTAAGATAATTCATTTCTATTTCAATTGAATAAATGCATCCGGGAAATTTCCACAATATCTAAGCTCATAGGGAATCAACCTGAGCTTAGATATTAAGGATGCGCCGGAAAATAATTAAAACGATTTGTTTTCATCAAGAGATTGGATTATTAGCCAGCAGAGCTTTTCTCTTCAAGATTGTGATTCACTTTCTTCCTTGATCACAGGCCGATTCAGATATATTTCCGATTGTTCAAGATTGTTGAAAATTTACGAATAATTCCAAAAATCGGCGATATTCTAAAATACTCTGTAAGAAGTCCCATGAACTCTGATTATCTCTGAAACTATATCTCTGTGAGAAGATTCTTGGAACCGAAATTTCGAGTATTATGTAGAGATTTTGCAGAAAATTTCTTGGGCATTTTCGGAGAGTTTTGAGAAAATTTTCGTAATAAAGAAAAATCAAATTTGCAGTTTTTTTTTCAGAATTCATCCGAAAATATTTAAATATTTTTCCGAGAAAAAAAAAAATAATGTAAATTATTTCATATAATAAAAAAAATAAACGAATAAATAGAAAAATATTTGAAATATCTACAATTTTTTATTTATTAACTATCTCAAGTCTGAAGTTTTTTTTTTTTGCAAAATCTCTAATATAATATTTATAAAAATTTTCGAGAATCTTCCGAAATATAAGTTTAGATATGATCAATAAAGTTTGTGGGGAATTTTCCACGGAGTTCTCAGAGTTATAATTATTTCGAAAATGGAAAGAAAATTGAGTATAATGAATCGATTTTTTTTCTTTTCCTTTTTTTTTCACCAAGGAAAGATCTAGGGTTGAAATATTTTTCTGGAAATATGATGCAGATAGAATTTATAGAATTATTAGTGTGTTTGGGGTTTATCCACCGATCAGAATCCAGTCATGTGACAGAGCTACATAATATATGTATATAGGTAGGTATACCAGCTCAGTGACATAAATCAAATTTGTAAAATATATGGGCTGCGTGGAAAGCTATATAAATTTGACATTTTCGTCACGCACGACGAGAAATAAGCTCGGCATAATATGTACAGTAAATACAAAAGAAATAACATACGCGATATCAACGCGCGAAGCGGAGGACCACATTCGCGTCAATATTCCTTGAATATTCCTCAGCCTATTTATTGTATAGGTACATATATGTCAAATTTACATAGACACATGAATATGTATGGGGCATTCCACGTCAAACTAGCAGCCCATTTTCCTCACCTCCTTCGATTCCTATCATTTTTTGGTATGAGGTTGTTACCGACCGAAAAGGGTCTCGGAATATTTATTAGATTTTTTTTTTTTTCAACCACCAGTGAAATCGAAACAAGATCGTAAAACCAATTCCAAAAACGCAATTTTTTTAAATCTGAAAAACTTCACCCCGATTCTATGATTTAAAATATGATTTTCTAGCACCGCACTACAATGGGATCATCCGGATCTGAATATTTACTATTTTTTACCAATTTTTCGATCGGTCATAACTTTCTCAAATATCAATGGATTTCAATTTTTGTTTTTCGAAATTTGGAGAAATCTCAGAAGGCCTGAATACAGTTAATACCATTTAAACTCTTCGTCTCGCATATCATCCAAGAAAAACCTTCGAAAATTATGAACGGTATAATAATTCGAACAAATTGAAACCCATTGATATTCGAGAAAGTTATGACCGATGAAGAAATTATAAACTCCAATTCCGACATGAAATAACGAAAAGCTTACGGAAAGAATAGTATTTTTGGAATCGTTTTTCCGATTTTTTTCAAATTTCACTGGTGGTTAAGAAGATCTTGAAAAAAACAATTCTGAAACCCTTTTGGGTCGGTAACAACCTCGTACTAAAAAATGATCGAAATCGAAGGAGATGTGGGTAATGGTCTGGTAGTTTGACGTGGAACGCCCCATATAAACTAAACACTCTGTACCTTGCGAAGCCCAAACTCTACAATAAGCTCTGCATGGCCTCGACCTTGTCACAAAAATCAACTTGCAGAACAAAGTGATATTGTTGTATGTAGTACATATAGTATACTCTGCATGGCTTCCGCATGTTCAATCACTAATGTTATAATCAATTGATTATATAAAATGACACAGAATGATAATTATGATGTGAAATTTTATTTCCAACATAATTTCAAAGAGAGAGAAAATATCTAGTCGAATTAAATTACGATATATATTTCATTCGGAATTTGACCATGACAATTAGTTATTTTTGAAAATAATTCTCTTTTGTTATATTCAAGAATATATTTGCTGATATTTATCTTCAAAGAAAAAAAAAAATTCTTATAATATCTGGGGTTTTCGTTTGTTTTTTTTTTCTTTTTGTTTTTTCTTCGAATTTTCTGTCATTGCGTCAAATTTTTTGAAAAATTGTGAAAACTTGGATCCTACATGTTGACCCCTTTACATCAACCATGGAAATTATCGATCCTCCTAAAACCTAGGTCGTGTATTATACCGCAGTCTCAATTAAGTAATATCAACTGTTTATATTTATTGTTATCGTATAATCAATTGCAAGTTAAAACTTAAAGCCAACCGAAGGAGTCGGTTCCGAATGATTAACGGTCAAATTAAATGTGATTTGAAAGAGAAACGTTATTATTTTAATACGATTCGTGACCATTATAGGTATATAGACGCTAGAGAACTATTTTCGATTTTCAATATGGTATATCATACGCATTGCACCCATACTTGTATGAATAAATGAGGTAGCTTATCGAAGAGACCCCTTCGCAGAGAATTGCTTTCACGTTGGAATATTTATCACGTATACCAACCATTCAACGCATAGGTTTCTACCTATGTTTACCATTACGTGCAATAACTATAAGAATATACGTATACCTAAATATGGAACTAATATAAGAATCGATGATCTCTCTAACTCTCGTTAAGTGTGTATTGGCGCGGTTCTCATTTAGGGCTCGTGCGATTTTTTTATCAGGTACCACCCAAAATCCGTTTCAAATAATTCATAAACAATTCCCTAATTTTTTCAGATTTTTGTCCCAACTCTAACCCCTCCCGCCAATTCCCCATTCAAAATACGAGCGTTTCAGCTATATTCTTGGTAGAGTATAATTTATTGTAAGAGTAATAATTTTCAAAAAAATCTGTATCTGCGAGATTTCATTTGATGAAAATTCACGTCATCGTACCAGGCAAAGGATACGAATTGCATACCCTCTGAATCTGACTTATTTATCAATTCGACAAAATGTAGTATCTGAATATGAAAATGAAAATGATCAATGTTTCGTGATTTTTGTTCTCTTGGTAGCACCAATGGCCACTAAAATCTCGCAGTTACAGATTTTTCTTTTTTAAATTAGTACTCTTGCAATAGAATATATACTGAGAATATATCCGACGCACGTGTATCTTGAATAGGAGAATGCGACCTCTTGGTAGGAGGGGTTAGAGTTAGGATAAAAATTTCTTAAATCTAGAGAATTGCTTTTTGAATTATTTGGAGCCCATTCGGGGGGCGCCTGCTAAAAAATTCGACCGAGCCCGAAATAAGAACCACCCTGGTGTGTGTTAATATATTGTGTTATAAATTAGTATAATTAATGTCTACAAATTATATTATCGACAAATATATTCGGCACATTATTACTTACAAAAAATATTTATTCAATCGTTTCTGCGTTTCTTCGTTTCATTGTAGTTTTATTTGTAAAAAAATATGACGTTTACAGGAAGGATTCAATACTCTCTGTTAAAAGCAAGATATTTACTCGTTGCCCTTGGATACGTATTTCGGGGGGGTAAATACGTCAAGTAATCGAAAATTAATATAGTAGTACATAAACACATTATACGTGTGTTATCAATTTATAACATTCGGTACTTAAAGCTTATACCTTTTCAACGATTTCTATGGAGTCTTGGAGGGAATGAGAAATCGAAGGTGAAGATACATTTTCATGCGAAATTTCCCGCTTCTTCGAATGAAAATATTCTCGTTTACTTCTGATGTATGGGGATGCTTCGACAATTCACTTTTTAAAATTGAATATCATTTCGACGGGTTCACGCAACTTTTATTCTCGATTTTATTTTATTTTTTGAAATAAAATTCACCTGGAAATATCGAGGACTATTTCGGACTGTCATCTCAAGAACTTTAGTAAATATAATCAATAGTTACTTCAAAATGGAAAAAAAATGAATCGAAAATCAATGAAGAGATAGGATTTCAAAAAAGTTACGAAAATCATGAATTCACGATAGTATATCTATACATTTCGAGAGGTGAAGAAAAAAAAAAGCTAAGAAAAATACTTTACGAGACCTCAAACCTGCGATAGTCATTTTGGGAATCACCTTTAGACTACTGTATGTTCAAGTTGAAAGTACATCAAGAAAGAAAAGTTATAATTGCTCAGAACTATTTGTCGTGATTCAATTCCTTAACAGCGATAATTATATGTACGCATATAAATTGGATAATAAAAATAACCAGCTATGGGGTATGAAACCAATACAAATCGTAACCTACATGCAATACATACGTATATAGTTGTTCCAGACACAATAATAAATATTAACGATCAATTCCGCTGTTTATAAACCATACGTTAGGCTATTACACGCGCAATAATAGCCGTGACTATATATCATATTGGAAAGTACAGATAGATTCGAGCATTCCGAAGAAAATCAGGATATCCGTGGTGACGCTAATCCCAATTCACGTATGATGGAGTAAAAAATGTTGTAATAAATTTACTCTCAACAATTCTGTATACTTTCATATGAATAATGATTGAAATGACGGTATTTTTACAGTAGGTATTAGGGTGTCCCTTAAGTGCATGCCTACGCAATCCCACCAGACCTGAAAACATTGGGAAAAAAGGTGCTATGCTATTAAACGGAATATCTCGGCCTAGGCACCAAAATCAATAAAACAAAATACGTCGCGCAATTCTATGTGCGACTCCGAACACGTACGGCCAAAAAAATGTCATTTTTACGCAACAATAGAGAAGATATCCACGCAAAACTGTTTTGAAACGTTGTACATGGATATATCTTCTCTATTTTTGCGTAAAAAAAAAACATGTTTTGGGCCGTGCGTGTTCGGAGTCGCACATAGAATTGCGCGACGTATTTTGTTTCATTGATTTCGGTGCCCAGGCAGAGATATTCCATTTAATAGCACCCTTTCTTCCAATATTTTCAGGTCTGGTGGAATTGCGTAGGCAAGCACCTTAAAAGGGGTGTTTTCGAATTTCATTCCACCGTGTGGCTGAATAGGTTCCGAATAAATTTGGAAAAAGTTCCGTCAAAGGATTTTCCTTAATTTTGTTGCCAAGTGCCGCCGGTAAGCTTATTCTCTTTCCCATTTGAATAACATGGGTTTTTAGTGTAAGTTTAGTTATTTTTTTTCTTTTCTTTCTTTTCTGCACCTGCTGAAAGCTTGACAAATCCGATGAGCACGGTAAGAATTGGGCTTTTAGGTCCACTGACTCAAAATTTGATAACAGAATTTCAAAATTCCCAATGGCAGATCCAGTATGGCGGCTAAAAGCTTGAAAATGGGTATCCGTGGGTTTCGGGGGTCGCTGAATCCGAATTCAACAACAGAATTTCAAAATACAAAATTACGGACTCAACAGGGCGGACAGAAATTTGGAAATGGTTGGATCCTCGTAAAAATGGGTGTTCTAGGGTTTCAGACTCCGCTATTTTGAATTCTGATATTCTGTTCTTGAATTTGGATTCAGCGACCCCAATCCAAACGGCCTTCCTACCGTGCTTAGCAGATTTTTCAAACACTCGGCAAGCTCGGGAAAAAGTATCAACCAAACTTGCACTCAAAACCCATATGATTTAAATGGGAAAAAGAATGAGTTTACCGGCAGCACTTGGCATCAAAATTAAGGAAATTCCTGTGACGGGACTTTTCTTTAAATTCATCCGGAACCAATTGAGCCACGCGGAGGAATGAAATTCGAGGACACCCCTTTTAAGGGACACCCTAGTAGTTCATGTGACGATACTATAATAGATAACGGATTGAGATATTATGTAACTATAGTACAATGATTGTAAAAATAATTGAATCCTTAAATTAAATTACAAGTCAGATTTCTCGCATTCATCTGAATTTCACCTATACCGTTTTGAAAATATCAGTTTAATATTCTGACTATTTGGTGAAAATGATTCCAAAAGACTTTTAGTGATCCGAAATCACTATATATATGACAGCCATAATATATAGATACAATACATAGTACAATATACACCCGGCGGGGTGACATAGCTAGTGGTTGCATAACACCCTGTATACAAAGCGATTCTGAAGAAAGTGGTTTTCCTGATGGTAAGGCAGTTCGTTTTTTTTTTCTTCAAACCGACGATCTATCTACCGACATCTTAGGCTGCCGTTCCATGTAGGCCCGAATCGCCGGAATCCGGAATCACGGAACGGAATGGACGGAAAAGTCACTAGAATCCGTGTTCCGCTAATTTCATTTCGTCGTATTTCTACGGAATGGTGGATCCGTCCGGAACCCGCAATTCATTAGCAGGAGTCACCAGGAGTAGGTTATCCACAGCAAAGAGTCTTTGATTTACAGTGCGATTATTAATCATGAGTACTAATACACTTCAGAATTCATGATTGAATTTGTTCAACAGGTGTAAACAGGTGTCTTTCTAGAATTTGCAGGGTTATGTTCATGTAGGCTCGTGTTCCGTTCCGGCTATTTTCATCTTCTTGTGTCCCATGTACCCAAATTTCGGAACGGAGTGCCGGAGGGTCGACTTGTATTTCATGAAATAATTAATTATAGTTACAGAATTTGTTCTTACATAGAAGCTAATTAGATAAATTATATATAATGATACAAGAGCTTTATCTAAACAGACAAATGTAGCCAAATAGCACAAATATAATTCGGCTCCGTTCCGTCGTTCCGTGCAATTTTGGTACATGGAACGGTAGGGTCCTTCAAAACTCGGAACGGACTCGGAAGTCCACTAGATTTCGTTTGCGTTCCGTTCCGTGATTCCGGATTCCGCCGAACCGGTCCTACATGGGACGGCACCCTGGGGCCTTATTCTAGAAACGTATCCAACTGTATCACAGGCGTATCGGCCGACTTTCCGCTTAACGCTGCTCTCCGATTGGTCCAAACGGCGTATACCACGCGCGAAACGATTCGACAAGTTTCTAGAATTAGGGTCCTGACATACTGTATCCGGAATTTTATGTATGACACAGAGAGAAATATGACATACACAGTATGTCGTCGCTACGAAACCCAAAGTCCCATATACATGCCACATTCGCTACCTAAGGTCCGATATACACAGGATATCGTGAATTCTTCTTATTATTATTGCATTGAATTCCTTTAAATTTTTTAATTTTAAATAGTGAATTTTTTGTATTATGAATTTATTTAAATAGTTTAATCAAAACATTGATTTGTGGAATCAAAAATATAATTCATTTATTTTAGATGATTTTTTGAAACATTTGTTTTATTATAACATGTTTTTTTATTAAAAAGGTGTCTGTGTATATCAGACTCTTAAGTTTCGGAAAGTACGATATCCTGTGTCTATCGGACCTTTGGTAGCGAACTTAGAGCATAATATTACGTAGCGAATGTGGCGACATAGTATGTGTATGGGACTTTAGGTTTCGTAGCGACGACATACTAGAGGTTTGTTCGTCTTAGCTACACTTTTTACACTCGAGCGTAGCCATTGCGTAAATGTAGTGTAGGTCCTCTTACGTGAGAATGAGAAGTTGTACACCTTTTAACGCGAGCGCCAACGCCAAAAAAGATGGCGCCGCCCAGTTGCAGCCAACCCTAACCCTATTCTGAAGTCTACACTTTTCTTACACTTGCTCCAGACCAGGGTAGAAAGTGTAGAGAAAACTGCACTAAGTGTAGCTACACTTTCTAGCGCGAACAGCACGATCTGTCGTCACTTTCGCTAACGCGAACGCTTTAGTGTACACTTTTCGCAAAAGTATAGAAAGTGTAGCTAAGACGAACAAACCTTATACTTTTACCAGATTTTACACTTTTCACTAGAAATTTACACCTCCTATTGGGCGAGTGTAAAAAGTGTAAGTTAAGACGAACAAACCTCTATTGACACAAACAACATAACCTCGACAGTTTCTGGCTACATTCCTAATCGGAGCTAAGCCATTGAAAAAAGGAGTTAAAAAAAAAAAAAAAAACCTCGACAGTTTCGTACAGTTTATAAAATGGTAAGCTTTCCAGTCAAAATTCGTCTGCATTAACGTATCAAATTCTCGAACTGGGAGGACTAAATATTCTTCGTACGAACGTTTTATTCCCTGACGGTTAACAGACAAACGTAGTCAACCTTCCATCGAGGTTGGATAATTGTAGGTTAAGCGAAATGAATAAATACAATGAATATTTTTTGCTCCAAACGATTCTCCGATATTATTCTCGTCCTCTATAGCGTTTCGAAACTCTTTTACACCCCTAACCATACAGAAAACATGGGGGCAACAGTTCTCAGGAATTCATTTGTTATCAGTAATCAACAATGGGTGGTAACCGTGTGACGATAGAAGCAAGAGTGGTGGTTTGGTCGAGTTTTGGAGACACGTAGCTGTAGCAAATAACAAATTGTAACAACCTCCCTAAATATTCAGAATTCGCATACTCTCACTAGAATCTCGTACTCTATAATCTTACATCCTGAGCTTGATCAGAGTCTTGGCAAAAGCCACCCTTGGATTTAATCGCGCTATGCACACTCGTATCAATTTTGGATAACATAATATGTTTTCACACAGCCACACTAAATTAGATACTTTACACTCCACTTTGGCATATTTCAAAGGTAATTGAACTGCCTACGGCATCATTTCGTCAATATTTGTAACATTATTTTCATTTGTCAACGAAATTCATCTTGAAATCTATCCTTCCGACTATCTAACTCCATTTAGCTGTTGAACTTTTCACTTTTGGTTATTTCCGGGGATACCAGAGATCGTATTAACCTTCCGTTCGGAATATAGGAGCTAGATGCTGTTGCGCCTAAAATCTTCAAGCACAGTACAATACCATGAAGACACCGACCGGTAAACAGCTACAGAGAATTGAAAAGAAACGTAAAAAAATGGCTGCCCTTATTCAGATAACTAAACTCAACGACAAGGACAGAGAAGCTAAGGCCCTGGCTATGAAGCAGGCAGTGAGTTAAATACTCATAAATTTGAATAACTAGTTAGAGTTGAATAGACAGAAAGTGGGAACAGGGGATACCTCGACATCAAATTTCGCAATTCTGCACCCATCACACGAATTTGTCAAACAATCTCAATATCTGTATGGAACGACTATGTCGAGCCTAAATCCATCAGGCGAAATAGTTCTCTTGTAATGCAGTCAAAGATGCAGTGTTTCTTGCAAAATGTTGATCAACAGAGAAGCATAAGAGAGAAGATACCCAAGAGACAAATTTCAGGCCTCTAGATTCATATAACGGCACAGGATTTTGTTGAAATTTCATTCATTTTTCAGCAGGAAGAAACGCAGATGAATACATCGGCGGATCAAGGCAACGGTAGTGGAGCTTCGAGCAGCGAAAGTCCCAGCAGAAAGAGACCGTGTACAAGGACACTAGACAATACAATTATAGAGAGCACAGATTCTCAGCCGTCAACACCGAGTATAGAAGGAAGCGAGGAGCCTGACTCAATGACCAACAAAAAGCCCAGGTTGTTATCGAAGGGGTGCACGAACCTTGGAAATAATTTCTTTTTATTTCTCTAATCACTGCTACGCTTTGAAGGAATATTCTATCCCTAGTATTGTGAGGAATGATCAGGAATTATTTCAGATCCCTATGCAGTATTTCTTTACTATTTTATCTGGAGGAGAAGCAGATTTATTTACAGTGTATCGGACCTTTCCTAATGTTTCAACAGGCTCAGCGGCGACGAGTATATCAAGATGAAACAAGAACTAAAGGAAAGGAAACAGAAGCTGAAAGCCATACCTAGATTCCGTTTGAAAAACGTTGGGGAAAATGCCAGTCTCAATTTAAATATCAAAAGCGAAGATAGGATTCCAATATTTCTTAGCGACGTCCAACATCTGTTGATGTACTCTTTGCTCGGTCATCATTCGCCGTATTTACCGGCAAGATGGTGTTTGCTAGAAAAGTACAATAAGGTGAAATTCGTTCAGACGATTCCAACAATTCAATCCTTATCTTTGTACTTTTGTGCAAACTTGTTTCCTATTTTTTTTCAACGCAGGTTGCACACACGGTGGTACTGGTAGTCGAGGGGCTCTCGTTGTACCATTTCATGGCTTATGAGTCAATATTTTCCCACATAACAGCAAACATGACGAATCGACTCGAAGTAGTTACTCCAGCGGCGTACGGCGGATCAGTTGTCGAGGAGCTTGCCGCTGTCCCACTCACTGGCACTCAAAGCGATCGGTTAATCAAACGTCAGTATAGATATGAACATGGTTTTCTAATTTGCTTTCGAATACTTGAGCCAATTTTCTATCATATTTATTATTTAACAATTTGAACTTCAGAAAGGATTTCACTAAGGGGGTTAGAGAAGACTCTGTTGATACTAAATTTAAGAAATTAGAGAAGAAAGAGACTGGAATTAAAATTGCTTCGATACGCTGTAGGACTGACAATTTTATATTACAAGTCTTCACAGGATTTCATGGAACTTGACAGATTTCCGGGGACCTCAGATTGTGCTTGAGCTAAAAGACATGGGGAATTTGAAAATATTTCATGGAACTTCGTGAGATTTCATTGAATTTCATTAAATTTCATTAAATTTCACGAATCCTAGAAGATTTTACAACGCTTCATAGATTTCCTGGGACTTTGCACCACCGAAAAGCGATTAGTACCTCGTTACAGATAATTTTTGAGTCGAAAAATGAGAAAAAGGTGTGAATTGACGGTAATTGCCAGTGAATTGGCTTGTTTCAGAATTCGGTTCCCTGGAAGCAGCTCTCCAGAGCACAGGGGATCTTGTTAAACTATTGAAGACAGTGTTTCCTATGAAACCAGCCAAAGATCCAGATGGTAAAGAATCGAGTGCCGAATCTTACAAAGACATACCTGCCACAGACAAGTTTCCACGAACTCAGCTATTACTCTCCCCGTGGCAGTTGGTTGAAGAAAATTATCCTCTGCCGCTAAAAGGCGAACTGGCGAAAAAGTAAGAAACCAGGTTTCCCTCCGACAAATTCAGATATCTCATATTTATTCTGTTCCATTCCATTTGAAATAAATTTTCTTATTTCGCTCCGAGTGACGATTCTCTCATTCTTCAGATACCAGACATACATTTTAACCAAGGATATGTACCTGGAGGCTACTCCAAAATCTCCAATGTTTGGTTTGGATTGTGAGATGTGTAGAACAACGACCGGCTTCCTGGAACTCACTAGGATATCTGTTGTCGACGAAAGGATGAATGTAAGAGGTTTCAAACTAGTCGGGTCGAGGATACTTTGAGCTACAGAGTTCCTGAAAAGTATCAATTGATCGGCAAGAGAATGGCGATTTGCAAAAAGTTCGATATCTTAGCGGAAAGTCAACTTAAAAAACTTTTTACACAAAAGTTTGAAGGATAGGTAACAAGCTTTCTTTCTGTCCGGTACATTTGTCCTAATTCATATGCAATTCAATGATACTGAGTTTTATACGAATATTGAGAGAGGTATTTTACGAGTTTTCTTTTGTCATTTTTGAAGGCCTTCATTTTCACGAAAAATCATCGTATGAAGATTTAAGAAACAGCACCATCTTGAGTTTTCAAATGCAACCTTGAGAATTGGGCGGAATTGTGGTCACAGATCTGTAGCGTTTTTTTTCTTGTTCAATTGGAAAAAACTATACAGCCCTGTGAGAAAAATTCCAGTCCAGTTTGCAAGGTGGTATTTTGAAACCCCATGAATTTTGCTTTGTTTTGCATTTTTCCCCAAACCGTGTACGATGATTCTTCATGAAACTGAAACTCGAAGATGACGAAAAAAAACCGCAGAATTGCCTCTTCTAATATTCTTATAAAACTCATTGAAAACAAAATCAACACAAACACACCAGACAGAGTAAAAGCTTGTTACTTCTTCTTTAAACTTTTTTTTTTTTTTAAGAGTTTTATATGTTAATTTTCCGCTGAGATCTCGGACCTTCTAGAAATCGGAGTTCTTCTGTACTTACAAATAAATTTTACATTGGACAGTAGGATTCATGGATTTTCCAAGTCTCTTTTATGTTTTTTTTTTTTTGTCTTTTTTTTTTTGGGCTTTTCTGTCTCTCATTTTTCCACTTCTGTGTTCATTGATTACAAATCGCGTGACTAATGGCAAAAGGGTGATCGTAAGCGACGAAAAGGGTGATTTTAGTGGCAGAAGGGCGTATCTTTTTTTTTCGTCATTCGATAAGAAAACTCTCAAAACGAAAAAAGCCGATGTTTTTTTTTCGAGTCAAAAACTTGAAGGCAGAAGGGCATAAGCGCCGCTGATACGCTCTTCTGCCATTAACCAATTTTCGGACTAATACCAAAAGAGCGTATCCACCAAAATGAAAGTTCAACAAAGAATTGAATATTTTTGGTTGATACGCCCTTTTGGTATTAACGTTACCGAAAAAATCATGTTAACTAATGCCAGAGGGGCGTATCCGCCAAAAATGTTCAATTCTTTTTTACACTTTAATTTTGGCCGTTACGTCTTTTTGGCATTAACTCCACAAAAAAAAATAAGTCAGCTAATGACAGAAGGGCGTATCCGTCGAAAATATTTAATAATGATGGTGATGATGACGATGACAATAATAATGATGATGATAACAATAATCATAATAATAATACGTATAATTATATAATACGTATGATTGTTATTATTATTATTATTACATAATACGTATTATTATTATCATTATTATTATTGTCATCATCATCTTCACCATCATTATCAAATATTTTTGGCGGATACGCCCTTCTGGCATTAGCTGACATAATTATTTCCGTGGAGTTAATGCCAAAAGGACCCATCAGCCAAAATTCAAGTTCAGAAAAGAATTAAGTATTTTTGGCGGATACGCCCTTCTGGCATTAGTTCATCTGATTTTTTTAAACAGCTAGGGGCCTACCCCCGGCGTTCACGTCCTTTTGCTTTGAATTTTTTTCAGTTTTCAATATCGACGTCTTCTTCCGTTTCAAAAGTTTTTTAGTCAAATGACGGAAGAAAAAAATTTTATACGCCCTTCTGCTTTTAAGAATTACAAAAGGGCGTAAGAGTGTCGCTTACGACATTTTTCCATTAATCACGCGAAATCATTGGCCCCTTTTTTCGATGCTTGAATTTACGTGAAATCCTTCGAAATTATTCGAACTTGCTTAAAATCATCGTGTAAAATGATTTGAAGTTTTGGAAATAATTTAGAATCCTCTGAAATTAATTGCAATCATGTGAAACCCTTCGAGATCATTCGATAATTATTTGTAACCATTTGAAATCATTTGCAATGTTGGACATTTTTTGAAATCATTACTAGAAATAATTAGAAATCTGTTGATATCTTCTGAAACATTTGTAATCCTGGAATCGTGGAATCTTGAAATTTGTTTTACACCGAAACTTGTAGACGTTTGACGCCTCGTTCTCCTATAATCGTATTGAGTAAAGCCGAGTGTATCCTGTAAGAGCAGCCCCTGATAATTTCCAGCTATTTCTTGATCAGAAATATTCAACTTTATTGAAATCCTACATAGGTATTCACTGTTATCCACCAAGCTCGGTTGATGTCGATAAACTAGGCAACATAGCATTCTAATTTCCGGAGTTAACGTTTGAATCACTTCGAAGGTGAAGAGAATTTTAGGGTCGCACTCAAGATCGAGAAATGAAACCCAAATAATGCCATTCTAGTCTGTATATAGTTTCTTCTGAATATGTATTCACGCACAGGTTTTAGCCATTTTTTTCTTAAATTGATCGATTCTGTTCTTCTTTACGTCGGAGAGTCAATGAAACTTGTTAGAACTTGTAAGAACTTGTAAGATTTTGTTATTCTCATTCGATGTTGCGAAGCACAGAAGAAGTTGGGTGAGAAGAAAATTGGTATTGGCATCATCGCCTATACGTGTTACAGGTCATTTACGAAAAGCTTGTAAAACCAGAGAACAAGATCACAGACTACCTCACCAGATACAGCGGAATCACAAGAGAACTATTAGAAAATGTTACCACAACTTTATCCGAGGTTCAAGTCGCCCTGAGGGAATTATTACCACCGGATGCTATTTTAGTTGGTCAAAGTTTAAACTCTGATCTTCACACTCTCAAAATGATGCATCCTTACATCATCGATACATCTGTGATATATAATATCACTGGGGACAGGTAATCAATGATTCGTAATAAATTGCTGGCTTTTCGGATACGAGAATTCGTTACTTGAAGCCGTTTTTTTTGTGTTTTTTTCGTAAACGTTGAGAAACCAAGGGTGCTATGTGCTCACGGTGATAGAATACTCTATATGTTATTAGCTTACCCCGAAATCACATGATTCTAGAATTTCTTTGGTAGACCGAATCTTTACAAGGTGAAGTCTATAAAATCTGAAATAATTTCTAATTTTGTCTCAAAATGCAATGAATTATCTTTTAATCTCAACTGTGTGACACCAGATACAGAAAAACCAAGCTTCAAACATTGGCGAGAGAATTTCTTGATGAAAGAATCCAGGAGGGTAGAGGTGGACATTGTTCCGTTGAAGACTCAATGGCGTCATTGAAACTAGCGCAGTTGAAATTAGCGAACAGCGTTGATTTTGGGGATGCAGTATTGACTGGGCAAAGAGATATGGAAATTCTTAAAATGGGAGCAGAGAAGAGGAAGTCATTGAAAACAATCGACGCTTCGGAACTAAGAAAGTACGCAATGTCTATCTTCAACCACGTCACTAAAGACCAGAAGACTGCTGCTATTGTCGGCAGCGAAGGAGTGATGAACGAGTACTCTAAATACCTGAAAGACTCATCTTTAAGCATAATGGACGACGATAACTTTGATGCAAAAGACCAGGTAAGTTCATTTGCGAATCTGTTGAGGAGAATTTCATTTTCCTTCATTTCTTTACATTTTAATATCTTGACAAGTTGAATTTCATTCGATTTGCGTGAGAAACTCAGGTACGAATTCGTTTTCATTCTGGTCCATTTGTACTCGAGACCAATTACTTTGACTCCAGTCTAAACTGCAAGTATAAGGAATGTATCGACGGAATAGGAACAGATTTAGCCAGTTACCCGAAAATCTCCTGTATGCAATTCTAATTTTACGGAATTAAACACACTTTGGGAAGTTTTTTCTTTCCAAATCACTGATAAGCTTTGACGAACCATTCCACTGACTCGTGTCGGCACTAGTATTTTGGGACGAAATTCGAGATTATTCGAGAGTCTATGGATTTTCCTTTACATAGATTAAGTCTACTGAAGAAAAAGTGGTCGTTGCGGGATATGGGTCGCATAGTTGATCCAAACTTTTCTGAATTCGAAGGAGGTATTCCAAAATGGTGCGGTCCCTCGAAATCTAAAGAAGTTTCACCTAATGATGGTACCTGTCCCCCACGACAATCACTTTTACTCCGGTTTTATCGATCTATGTGAGGCAAAGCCCCATGAAATCTGAAATAATTTGGAATTATATCTCAAAATGTTATCAATCAGTTTTTCAGAAACCTAGCCGCTATAATATTTCTTGACAAATCAATTATTTTAAGGTATAGGTAAATCCCTCCTAGCTTAAAGCGTATTTCTATCTTCTCTTCTAGGTTCGTTTAGTAGTTGCAGATAGCAACAAAGAAGCAGTATCGAGGGCTTCCAACATCCTGATGGAACACGCGTTCACCCTTTGCCACATACGTGTAACGGAAGATGAACTGAGTACCGATAATGTAGAAAAGACATTTAGATCCGTGAATAAATGGGTGGAAAAACTGTGGCAGCACACGGCGATACATGGTTTGGGTTGCGTTGTGTTTGGAGGTGAAAATAACGCTTCTAACGGAGCCTGTTTTCTCGACGTAAAAACGGACGCGACAGTAATTAAATCCTAGCTATATTATTGAAAAAGATATGAAAGGCGAAAAAATATGTAAATCAAACAGCAGGGCGTTAATAAATGCGCTAAAATTGTGACTATTCACCTGCTACAGAGCGACATGATTTCAAATATTCAAACTGAGAGGTAGATACTTATTCTCGAATTTTGATATCTACATAAGTACGTTTGCTAGCAATGTACACAAACACATGTGTTGTTAATAAACATTTTATATTCTGTTTATCATTAATTATATCGGATATTATATATTGTTCAGAATTTGGCATAAGGTGTGACCTTTCATTTTGCACCTATGCACCTGTATAGTTTCTATCAGTGTTATTCAGAAAGGAAATCCAACTGCGATTATACTCTACGGTCACAATTAGTGCGGTAAGGAATAATTTAAGTGGGACGAACCACGACGCCCCATCTAACGAGTATTCCGTGTTTATTATATTTTCTTGTTCTAACTATAGGTGTAATTAAAATATGTTCCAGCTGTTATTCTCGCCGATGATTATATCCGCAGGTTCGTTTGTCACCACAACTAACAGCACCACTCTACGTACACCTTTTCCACGTATTTAATTACGCTATGGTCCTTATTATGAGAAGTAATTACGGCTAAATGAGAACTGCCGGTGCAGGTATACGAAGACGGAAAATATCGCTCGGTGGTATTGCTGCTGCTGTTGGTGCAGTATATTGTAGTCGTGACCTTTCTACTTCGCGCTAAACACCGTTTAATCTTAAAAGAGAAACTCTCGCTGCAATTGAATCTCATTACTGCATTGACTGCTTCTTCGAATTCATTCTCTCATATTATTCCTCCTTTTCTTTCCGTCGCCCGTCTTTCACTATGCGCATAGTGGGAAATGGTTTTCAGCGCAACTTTGTCGTTTGTTTAAATAAATATAAATACCATATCATCTTTTCTTTTCTTCATTTCTTTCTCTTTCTATTTAATTAATGCCTCACAATTTTCCACTAGATATACCTGGTATGGATTGTTTTATTTCCTTCGTGGCAATTAAGAATATAATAAGAATAGCAAGCTTATATAAGGAAAAGAAGATGCAGAACTTCCGTCGTGTAACCGGTAACATTAATGAAGAAGTTCAACTGCGAGTCATTTCCTATTCGATGTTTTGTTCATTTTTTAATTTTACTGCCCGCAATCTCCGTCTATGACGCAAATTTGTGGGGTAATTTCCAAGAAATGATTTTTTTTTTGCTTCAATTCAACCTTCTCGTTTGGTTGGAACTCGTGTTCACTATTAACAAAAAAGGGAATTTTGCAGCGTTCTAAATTTCGCCAATTTGAAAAATCTTTATAAAAATACAAGCAACTTAATACACTGGACAGAGATTACCCATGAGTTTTTTTTTTTTCCACGGAACCTGGGTTGAACAAAAAAAAAATCACAACTCGCCATCCACCTCGAAAAAACCCCTAAAGATAGGTACTGCCTAGACCGATTGCAGCCGACTGCAGCCGAAATTTGATTTCAAGGCATCGGCTGTTACGAACGAAGAAACGGAAACGAAGGTCGCAATCGCGCCCGTAAACAGTTGATATGAAAAAAATAATGGAAAACAGTTAAGAAGTTGTAGTTAAATGTACTTAGGATAATAAAAAATTTACGAGATGTTAAATTTTTGGAAATTTTTTTTGACGGAGTACTCAAGTTTTTTCATTTTTCATTTAAACAGTGATATCTTGGGAACTTTCGTAATATTTACCAAATTTTTCAGATGAAAATATTTTACTTGTCAATAGCTATGATTGAATCATTGAAAGGAAAGATGTGAAGTTATTTTGTAACATTTTTTAAAAACTTTTTTTCCGTTTGTAACAGTGAATTTTTGTTCCCTAGACAAAATAGTCGGTTTTCACAAAAAGAGTACGAATTTTGGAACGCATTATTGATTGTGGAAGCACGATTCTCAGCGTTGTTCGACTTCCCGTTTTTGAATTCTGATATTGAGATGTTAAATAAAAAATAGAGCTAAAAATTGTGTCATATTATCAGATTCAAAAGAAGAATTGACTCGTTAAAATCCAAGCGAAGCGTGTGTAAAACGTCCATTATCACACTGACTGGAGTAATGTACTATTTTTCAATAATTTTTTACCTGCAAATTTACTTTTTTATCCGCAAAATCACTTTTTCTTCTCTCTGGTCAAAAATCGGTTAGTTTCTCCCTGCGTTGCAGGGATGGAATAAGGTCATTTTATCGTAGTCGGGTAAAATTAGTACATTACGATACGAGCGTGGTAAAACTTTTTCTGACGAGTGTGAGGTTGCAGCAAGAGCCGAAGGCGAGTGTTGCAATCAGACGAGATCAGAAGATAAGTTTTTCCGCCGAGTATTGTACAAAATTTGACTTCATGAGGTGTGAAAATGGGGGTTTTACCCACGCGGAGCGTGCGGGAAAACGTCCATTATCACACTGGGTGAAGTAAAATATCGTGTGATACAAGTGCGGATAGGCAACATCTGCCCTGTGTTATTACGGCTGCAAACGACACTCGTCGGATATTGCCTATCTTCCGCACTTGTATCACAATATACTAACAAATATATCTATATATTGAAATTTTTTGCAAGTCGAAAATAGAACCGTCGATTATGGCTGCAGTCTTGCAGAGCTGCTTTTAAAATTGTGCGATTATTAAGCCTTAGAGCTATTCTGTGTTATTATGTAATAACAATGATAGATACAGCTACTAAAATCCAAATGTCCTCCGATTAATATAAATTGTATAAATGCGAAAGTATGAAATATTCTCGCTATAGATTCTTATTTCATTATTTTACACTTAAATATATATACGCAGATATAGTTGTATAATTGTGCCGATTATATGAAGCAATCATCTGTGTTTATCAACTATAAGCAACAGCACGCCAACAACTGTTTGGAAACAATTCAATCATTTTATTTGCAGTTTCAGTTTCTACGAAACTGATTTTTTATACTTTAATTTCCGAAGCATTTCAGTAAACAAAAATAAATTCGCAAATCCATTCTATTCAATTCTGTAAGATTAGAGTGAACTGAAAAGATTTTAATGCCTAATAAATTCTCCTTTTTCCCTTTTAAATCCAAAATTTTGTAGGAAGTGTACGCTTCACCTATTCATCGAAGTTCATCAGATGTCAATATTCGGAGTTTGTTGAAAACTTTTCAAATTTACCTTGGAATTTATATTCACCAGACTGTCTAGGCGGAATGACGAATCGGGGATGTCGTCTTTCGAGGCAATTCTACTGCGGAATGACCCTGCACCTACTGGTCGCAGCTTCATTTCGCTCCTTTTTTTTTCCGAATATGTGCTATGGTGTATCGCGTAATTAATGGCACAAGGTCGTAAGCGCAAAAAAAAAAAAAAATCGTTTTTTTGGCGGCAAAATCTTTTTCATGCAATATAACATCTTTTGGGCATATCCGCAAAAAAATAATTTTTTGGCGCTTACGACCTTATGTCATTAGTCACGCAATATCTGTACTTGATCGTGATTCCAGATTTACACAACGTTTTATGCAAATTCGATAATGCACTTGACCAGGATTAATTTTATTCTGTATTTATGCTACGGAATATTTTACCTCCATCCACATAATTCGATGTAAAATTTTACGAAGAATCTGATTTCTGAAGATATTTAGACGGTGGAAATTATTTTCGGAAAGATTACTTGGAGTGTTCTAAAATTGGAATAGAAATGGGAAATATTGTAGAAAAAGTTCTCTGATAATTGATTTATTACTTGATAGGAAAATTTTGAACCTGCAAGCTTTTCAAGAGTTTTTCCGAAAAATATTAATTTAGACATTTTTTCAACAAAAATCTGTCGATGAAAAATGTTTTTGACATGAAAATTTTCGTTTATAGACAGGAACGTTGATTTCCAAAGAAAGCTTGATCTGGAAATCACTGCAATGCCTATATACACATATTCAAACCTTATTGGAGACATCCAGTAAATGAAATTATTTTGAAAAGAGTTTTAGTTTGGAAGTTTGGAAGAAAAATATTGCCCCATATTGATGATCGATGAACAATTTGTCTGAAACATCCCAATCTTAGATATACGTCTTTTGTCCACTGATTTCGAGAATCTTTTGAAACATATAAATTTAATAATTAGAGTTTATGGGATTTTCTTTAGAGGGTTTCAGAGTGATTCCGAAAATTTCAAGAAAATAATTAAGTATATAGTTCCACGAGGGATACACCGGAGTACAAACATGGCGTCGTGGAGTTATAGAAGCACCGAGATTTCTTTTGCAATTCATAGTTGTGCAACGGTTTCGAATCAAAAATTACACAATGTCGTCAATTCTGCAGATGATAGAGAAGTGGAAAATACCTGTATCCAGGTCAATTTGGATGCTGGTTGACAGAACGAGTATGTTAAAGTCGGGAGGTGGACCGAGGATCGAACAATATGGCGGACACGTCCAGCATTACCTCGTACGTATTTATTTTCACACTTATAACTTGAATCTCGAGCGTACATTATAATCTATACCTCACTGCTGTAAGTATATGGGCGTTTGTAGCGAAAATGTTATTTTTCCTCTGAAAAAAGTGCTGTCAAAGATTTTGAGGCGCATCATCCGAATTTTTTTAGTAGTTTACTTGGATGTTGATCAGTGCATTCCATAAGTTGGCCCGCTTTATTAAGCTTGCGCACGAGGTACAGTCTGGTACAGATTAAAAAAAATATATATATGCGTATCGTTCAGAACGAATAACGCTTGTCTAGAATCTAGACTCTAGATGATTGTTTCATGAGGCGAAAACGACAAGGCGGAACACCTAGGTAACGAAAACTACAAAGCGGAATACCCGGTCAGATATTTTTCCGTGAAATCATCACTTTCAGAGAGACATAAGAGAAACATCGAATATCCGATGGTAAAAACGCGTGTGAATATCTCAAATTTTGAGGCACACTGTTGAAAAAAAGGTTTGTACGTCATTTTTATGGTGGCTCATTAAAATAAAAATTGTAGTATTTTCCTTGGTCTTGCGCACGACAAGTAGGAATACGAGCATGTCGGTCGTGACATTATCGGTCGTACTATTTTTTCCCTAAAACAGCAATGAAAAGTGTGCGCAGTTCAAAAATGACTCGAAATGATTTCGTACTCCTTATGAACTCGGTTTCAATTGAGTCACGCATAAATTTTCCAGTGTGCCTGTCGGAGGAAAAAAAAAAATGCTCTTTCGGTCGTGACATTTTTCGAGAAATATTCATTCTTACGAACTTTATGTCTGCATAGTATTACTCGTCAAATATTGTTAGCACATCGGTGGCCTTTATGCACAGTATTTCTAACGCCAACCTGAACCAATGTAGGCTATGATAAAGAAAGAACTGATTGCATTGCGCACAACTGTGGCATACGATTAAGTCGGTCGTGATAAGTATATTCCAAAAGCTCGGGACACATGTTCCATGATTTATTTTGAGGGTGGAATATTTGGCACATCATTAGATCGAATGATTCCATATTCTGTATGGTTAGCTGAGGCCGACTGAATTTTATGCGGTTTGTTTTTAAGCTGCGCCCAAGCTCCACAATCAGCAGAAGCAATAAATCTGTGCGTCCGGAGATACGTTTCTCAGGAACACTTTGTGTCTTTCCAGAAGACGCTGTAACGTAACGTAGCTAAAAATTATTATAAAAAGTTGTTTTTCGGGTACATTACACTCATGTGTAACAGCTCATGCTATAGGAATTCGAATTCATACGTTGGCACGGGTTAAAAACCGCGAGGGACCGAAAAATGAAATTTTCGCTAGAAACGCCCATATACAGATTTGAATTGGAATACAAAATACCTGCAGAGACTATCAAGACGAGAAGTGATTTTGCTTTTTATTATGACGTGAGATCGAATCATTGACCTCAATCAGCTCTCGCCTCTTACAAATTGCAAGAAAGACCAGAAGAAGTCCTATTTTACCCGCATATACATGTGCGTGAATATACAAGCGAATATTAATCGAATGAACCTATATATACGTTAAATAAATTATTACTTTTCGTGCGAATTTAATCCCAGCGTCAATTAGTTTCTCTTGTTCAAAAGTATTATAAATATCTGGGGTGTAAATGTCGCGGTTGAAGGATGCGCGATGCGGAGGACCAGCGGTTATCCAGTTCTTCACGTCCGCGAGAAACGGCCTTTACGTCCACCGAAGTAGAAACAAAGATCTTCCTCTCGTCAAGCGGAGGGATCTCACTGTAAAGTTTGTTCTCTGACCTTCGCTAGAAATTAAATGATACTTAGCTATCCCACTTCTACGATAATTATCCGTATAATTATGCTGCTGCAGGAACCGCGATTTCGTTGCAGTAATTTGCAGCCAGCCATTGGTAAATGTTTCGCAAAATGTGTTTGGAAAAAAAAAAAAAAAAAACTGTTTTTCATAAAACTTCGAATTGTCGGAAACCTGCAACAATGAAAAGAAATTTCTATGGATTTCCATGTCGTATTCTTTCACTTTTCTCAACTCCTAGGATCTAGATTGAGATTTGTGTCTCAATTGAGCGGCGAAAACTTACATACATATACGCTGCCCATATGCGGCCACATACGAGACATCCCTAAGTATACTGGCAGACGTAGTATGTGTAACGTGGTATGTTCACCCGCAGTAATTGCTTGTAACTTTCTTTTACCTTCTTAGATAGGTATATCTCCAACGTCGCATTTGCGAATTATATATGGGACGTTCCGTGAGAAGTTTTAGCTTTTTTTTTCTTTTATTTGTTTTTACGTTCTTCCTCTACCTCTGAAACGCCGTCGGAAATTATTCAGATCCCATTTTATCCAAACCGTTTTTGAGTTGTGAAGTGTGAACATCGGTATCTACACTTTGTAAGTCGATCGTTCGTTTGTCGAAGTAAATTTCTCACTGAGAAACGGACATGGACGATCGGTGAAAGGGTTTTTCGAGTTGATATTTCAAACAGTACGATTTTTACAAAAATTCATTCTCGATTAAGGTCCTTGCCTACGCAATTCCACCAGACCTGGAAACATTGGGAAAAAAGGTGCTATTAAATGGAATATCTCCGCCTGGGCACCGAAATCAATGAAACAAAATACGTCGCGCAATTCTATGTGCGACTCCGAACACGTAGGGCCCGAAAAATGTTTTTTTTTTACGCAAAAAAAGAGAAGATATCCATGTAAAACGTGCCCAGGCAGAGATATTCCATTTAATAGCACCTTTTTTCCCAATGTTTTCAGGTCTGGTGGAATTGGGTAGGCAAGCACCTTAACAATAAGAATAAGTAAAATGAGTCCTGCAACAGCCGCATATATGCGATCTTGGAGAAAGTGTTTTGCCCATCTCCTATGAAGCTGCTTTTCAATTTACCGTCTCGTATTTACTATACATTTATACAGTTGTTACAAATAATAAATTATTGGAAGATTACACATCCGAGATCTAGGTGTACATATATAATTCAGTTAGAATACCTTTTTGAATAGTTCTCGTGTAATTGGCATAAGAGAAATATGATTATTCACTCGAACTGACGAATTCTTACCAAAATGTGGACTGTGATAAAATTCTCATGCCCCGATTTGGAAATAAAGTATTTTTTTTTTTTCCAACTGCATAACTGCTGGTCGCAACCGTAACAAAAATGTCCATAATGCATGTATTGATATTGCAACAGAGTGTTGTGTGTACACAGAGGAACGGTGATTGATTGTTTAATTTATTTTATTTTTATTTTTTTGCGATGTTGTATTTCTTTCCACCGATTAAAGTTTCGTTGTATGCGATGGAAATTCGAGTAACTTTTATCTAACATTTATAATCAAAGCGCAATGAATTTTTTCATAAGGTGTATAAAAATATGTAGAAAATCATTATATCAATTTTCACATATGGAGAAAATGATTGCAGAAGTCAATCGTACCCGCGAAGAAAAATTAAACAGTATACTCTTATTTACAAATAATGAACGGTAAAAATATCGCCTTCTTAAGTATGTATATTATATACCTATATGTTTTGTCAAGTGTCCTACTTTGCCAAAAATTTCACGATCTACATTAATCGTATACAGCGGTGCTTATTTTTTATAATTTTTTTGTTTTCATTTCACTGAGTGTGGTGGCTGATACCTTTATTCAATATTAAGTTTCATTATTTCTGTTTTTTCATTAAAATTACCAGAAAGATGGACCACACTTATAATTGATTTTGAAAAATCTTCGATTGGCGATGTTTATTTTGAAATTGGGAAAAGCTAGAACATTTTCGTTCGAAACTCCGATTACATATAGGTAGTAGGTACTTACAAGGTATTACATAAAATTGAAAAGCCTTTTGGAGAATTAAAAGAAAGAAGAAGTGGAAAAAAAAAGCAACAGCAAAAATGTGCAAAGTCATAAATACTCATTATTAGGTAGTATGCTAATGTATGGGTACCAATGATCAATCGAAATGAATTTTTCTGCAACTTGGAGAAATGGAAGAAGCAAGCTTTCTCACGCGTTGTTGAAAGGTTTTTAGCGATTTCACTCTGCAGCGCGGGTTCATTTGTTTCCATTCAAATATACTCTATAGTATATACCTACATACTATTATCTGTATACATATAGATTAGATATATATATACATATAGATAATACACCTATGACTGACACTGGTGAGAACCACGTGTGTATATACATTACGTATATGTACATGCATGTATGTACCTACGTCTCGACCAACTTCGAGCCTAATGACACAACGCTCTCATATATTGCATACAGGGTGTCTAGTATCTACGTGTCACGATTATGACTGTTATTTCTCACAGTAGACATCTTCTTCCTAGCTGCTACAGAACACAAAAAAAAACTATTACTACGTATAACACAAAATTCAAACCATGTTAAAAAAAGAAAAAAAAAAAACAAAAAACAAACTAGGTTCACAATAGTTATTGAGTGGAACATTCTTTTACATTTTCATACTCAGAAAAGTCTCAATTCGTGGATTTTTCGATATTTTATCTGCAGAGCTAAAGTCAGTAGAAAACCATCTGATGTACAGTTTTTCCGAAATTTCCTGTTATCCAGAATTGGATTTGTTATTCTGTAAAATAATTTCGGAAAATTTTGGGCAAAAAATTTGCGATCTTATTCATAAAGTTTTCGGAATAAAACTGTACAACAATTCGTTTGAATTTAGAAGCCGAGGTTCGCGGTTGCGAGACTATTCTTTCCCTATTTGAGGCTTATACTTCGTGTTACGCAACGAATGAAAGAGCCGAAGTAATATACCTATGCAGGTATTAGATATATACCTATATATAACCGCAGGACAAACAGCCAGCTTCCGTGCGTGCAGTTCTTCATATAAATTTTCCTACACATGCTCATGTGTGAATAAGCTACAAAGGTACAAAATCCGCGTGTAAGATATAGGTATATCTACGCTGAGGATAATATGTCATCAACATCAAAATTCATCTCTTCCCACGCGGCTGTGGTAATTGCCCATGTATATATATAATACACGATGTATCTATAATTTACTACGCTGTATCAAATTTTATTGTATCATAATATGTTCAATGGTGAGAATAATTCTGTGAATTTACAAGAATTATTAAGAAAATTCGAACTGGTAAGAAATTGTAGATTTTTTGTACAAGGACAACGAATTTTTCACTAAAAATTACAAAATTCGACAAATTTTTTTATCGGATAACTATGAAATATTAAAAGTCCGCTAAAAGTTAGTGGGAATTTCTACCAGGGCATGCTGCACTGCAGCGACGTCGAAAGAAGTCATATTAACGGACAGACGTGATTCTGACATCATCAACTATATCCAAGTTTCGAACAGTCGAATTACTCCTGAATCATTAAACAAGAAGAAGAAGAAGAAGAAGAAAGAGGAGAAGAAGAAGAAGAGGAAGAAGTCGTAATCGAATATGGAAAAACGTAAAGTGTATGAAAATGTTTTATACCCTGCACAGTTACGGTGCTGGTGAATGTTGATGGTTTCCCGACACTTGCGTAAATACGCGATATACTAGTGTGCACGTACGTTATGGTTCTTGTTGGTGTCCCTGTCTTCGGTTTGTTGGTCGTGCAGTTAGAAAGTCAGCGTCCGCGTACCTACCGTAGTGGTACTAACCATCACCGAGTGCAACGGTTGGCCACCGTCCGGGGCCTAAGAACAACGCAAGAAGAACCGGCGAGGTTCGAAAGTGGGGAAGGTGAAGGGGTCCGCTAGGCTAGCGGGCCGTTAGCGTTGGGCATCACACTGCTCACCCAATCACCGAGCAATCAACTTCTCGACTGCAGCGGTTACAAAAAATTCTCATCCTTTACATACGAATAGGTTGAGATTCATTTTTCTACCTGTTAGAGATATAAGAAAATTTCTTTGAACGCTGCAGTCAGTTTGCGTGGTTGACTATCTCGGGGGCGTACAGTTCGCGCTGTAAAACTATCCGCATAAATAAACAGAGAAAGAATAATAGTAGTAAAGAATAACAGTTTTCGAAAAGAAGACCCAAAGATGGAAAAGGATCAGCCCGATTCCCTGGCCACCGTTGCCGTGGGAGGGAAGGAGATACCACCACCCCACAGCCACTATGCTCCCAGCGAAGTTTACTCCACCGCAGAACCACCACCGGTAAGAGATTTTCAACAGGCAAATACAATTAACGGTAATTACTGACATGGAGGACAGAAAGTATACGTATTGTCGTATGTAATTATAGAATAATCACTGATTTCATATTCATCGTGATGATAGTATTAACTCCCAGATTTCGCAGCTCTATTATTTGCCATTGTATTCTATTATACTATATATATCTGTATGTATATATATATATATAGTTGCGTTGTGCGAATCTAATTGCGGGTGGAAAGCGTCAGCCTTTTTTGTTTTGTTCTTTGTTTTTGTTTTTGTTTTTGTTGTTTTTTTCGTTTTCTTTCAAATGTTTGCAAGTACATGTAATCGGAGAAATGAAAGCTGTGATTACAATATACTGGGAACGGTGTTGTATACGGTAATGGGAATAGAAATTCGGTTCACATTAACTCTACAATTGTATAAACGCAGAGATATACCGATGTAAAACGTGATGGGTTTTTCCATCGTCCAGGTTTTACCGAACCGTAGCGAGTCCAAGAAGAGAAAATGGATCGCTGGCGGATTATTACCATTTGAATGATCGTTGTATAACTTCGAACGCGTTTCTTATTGTATACACAGTAATCATAGAATCAGAATTTCACTAAAGACCGTTGTAATTCTCGATTAGAAATCTACGAGAATATAGAAACACCGAGGACTGCATTACAGAATGCGACTTGGGACTTACAGTTTTTTCGACTTATCGTAAAAGTATAAATTATATGGTTGAAGTTTAGATGCAGCGTTAACGACCGTCCCGAAAGGATTAACCGGATGATTAAGATCAGTTATCAAAAGTGCAGACTCGATTCACTTCAGTAAAATTTCAGGCTGTTGGATAAACAATCTCTTAACAGATCCATTGAATTTTCGTCCCTCAAATTAAACGACTGAAAACCTCGTTCTGATTTCCGGGTTTTCAATTTCGTCGAGTTATACTCGCAGGCCCCGGTTCGCACAGATCACAATCAGTCCTGCTTCATCGGTTGTGCCTGATTTCCATCACGTTCAGACGCCTCGTCGTGACCATGTCTAAAATAATAACAATATACCTACATATAGGATTCTAGGATTCTACTAAAAGACTGTATAGCTATACCGAGGTTCAGAAAATTAGCGCGCCTCGAAAAGATCGTTGTTATTCATGGATCTCATCTATCTTCGCCAATATAACTGCTGCGGGGGCCATGCATACTTTATCTACCGCTAATTGTTGTGAGTCGACATGTATTTGACTTTACCCGGGAACATTTGAAGCCTGAATTGTCCCACAGACCTTCGTATATTATTATATACCTACCGTTAATTACGAATTTCGAAAGTACAAACTCATTGTCTACAGTTTCATCTACCGTTTAAACACACAGGGCACAAGGATCTACTGACTCCAATTCGCAATTTTCACGCCTTCGAACCTCAATCTAGGATCATTCTAGCATTTTTGGGCGGTGCTGTCGCATCCTTTCAGCACGGTTCCAGCATCGTTCTAGCATCTTCTTACCGTCTTCACAGCATGATTCTAACATCTCTTCAGCATATCTCGAGGATGTTTCTAAGACCCTTCGGGCATCGTTCCAGCATTGTTTCGGCATGTGCTTAGCATAACTTGAGTAACGTCTTGGCATCTTTCTAGAAAAGTTCGAGCATCATTTCAGCATGTTCTTAATATCGTGTTAGTTTTTCTCGCATCCCTAATTATCGAAGGCCGGTAGTACGATCGGTCGTTCTTTTCAATTAATGCAAATGAAAGCGGGGGCGGAGAAAATATGTCTTCAGAGTACTACGGTATAATGATTCATTAGATAGGTAAATTAATGCTGCAGTACTACTCAGCTATGATCGTAGATTGACCCCGATGTTGATGAGCCGTCGGTGGGTAAGAGCCAGAGGCCTCCGGGAGATAGTAGGTCATCATCAAAGCATCTCCCTTCCTCGGTTTCTTTTATCCCCCCTTCATCCCCTTCCTTTCGCTCTATGTGATACCTAATACGCCGATCTTCGAAGCTTGACTAATAAATCACAGCGTTGGATCGCGAAATGGTTCGTTTTGCGGCTCGCGAGCGTGAAAACGATTCTTTTCTTTTCTCTTTCTATTTTATCTTTTTCTCATTCTTTCATCCAGCCTAGATCACTCGGAGAAATTTTACACGATTCGGTTTTTTCTTTTTTTTTCAACCTGGATCCAGATCTCGCGACGAATTTTGTATACAGCGATTAACGGGTTCTCTTTTCATCATCGTCATATGCATTGCGGTAGAAGAAAAAACCACAACGTTCTGCGCAGTTCGGCTTTAAATATTTCATATATAACTCTCGAATAATATCGTTGAGAGGCAAAAGACATAAATCTTTCCTTCAATTTTATCGTTAAATTTCCAAAATCGTTAACCGATCCTAACGCATAGGGTTGGCTCGGAAATTTCGGATACCCTGTATCTAGGCATAAGAGCCGATTGCTGTTGATCGCCTTGGTTCCAGCACAACTGAGTAAACGTAGGAATTTAACATTTCCTCGCTAATGAGGAACCGCAATGTTCCTGTAGCCGTCCTATCGATAGCCTTGCGTACCCCGGCTGCAACTACAAGTCAAGGAATATATTTCTTAGAAATCAGTGTTACCAGAAATGGTTGTGGTGTTTCACAACCTATGATCGTCAAATCATTGACCTTATTAGCAAAGTTCAACCATTTTTTTTTCTTTCTTCGTTTTTCTCAAACTTTATCATTCAAAAACGATAATAAGTACCCAGAAAATATTTATTACTGGCAGCAGCAATCGGTATAATAGGTACACACTTTCACCAGGAGTTAGAGCCATATACGTATATAGCTGAGTATTGCCTGTTTTTGCTTTACCAAAAAACCTTCAGCTCTGCGGCTTTAATAGAGTTTTAACAATCGTTTGAGAAATCGCTAGATTGATGCACGATTATGCGATTACGATTATTCGATCCTTTCTCCATTCGCCCATCGACTTATGCTTGAACTTTGTTGTATGTAAAGTAATTGGGTCAGAATAGTGGCCGATATATATTTGAGTAGCCGATTTTTGAGCTGCCATAATAATTCGGCACATATACTTTCTCTGAGTATCGTCTCTTTAGCATCAGCATATTTGAACTGTCCATATAACATATTGTATACTGTGTGTCACGCGCTCTCTTGCAAGTGAAATAATATTTATTTACGGTTTATCTTCGAACGAGCTTCAAACCCGACGTTTGTGACGCTTTCACAATTAGCATGACGATATTCTCGTTCCTCGAATTCCAGAATGCATTAACGCGGTTATTACCTAAATTTCAAACCATTATATCGGTACTGAAAAACACGCCGCAGACATTACCAGCACTGTCTGGAAGATTTCTCGAAATCTTTGCATTGATAATGACATGATTGTTCGCTATTTTTCAACGTCCCCGTCGCCTTTCTTATTTTTAAAAAGTTCACCTATGCATAGCTTTACCAGACTGATACCTATTGAAAGTACAAATCTAAATCATGCATATGCCAGTGTGGTAGACAACTGCTATGCTGGCTCGCAGATTTTCAATTAAATGAACAAAATAATATACCAGTTTCTTGTGGTTTTATTATACCGATTCCGGATCCGGTTTCCGATTCGGTCGAACACCCCCAATTCTTCGTTAATTTACCATTATTTCGTTCACCGATGATATATTCGATGCGACATTATAATACCTGCAGTAAAGGGAAAAAGAAAAACGCAGAAGAAGTACACAATAACGGTTTATTTCTCGATCGTTCGAACACGATCTGTCCGGTGGCTGGTTATGTGCCTTCTTCGAGGCTACTCTCTTTGTATAGGACTCGTTCATTTGATAGGATTATATTGCAGTGGTTTGCGAGGTGAGGCATAGCGGGGACAGCTGATACCGGAAACTGTAGACGGTATAACACTGCATCCTGTACATTGGGCAGCTGGTGAATCGCAGATAACTTATCCATGGTTCCGCCTGCAGAGGCTCGCATCAAATGATACGCACACACACATATCCCATATACTGCGTATATATATATATGATGGAAAATCACAATCGTTTGATGATTTCGGATTCTCTTTTCGTATCCGAATAAGGGAAAGTATGTACTATCGGTAATAATCGTGTACCTATGCAAGACAATTTTAAGTCAAAGAAGGCGCTAGTTGTGTGCAACGATTGCTTTTGTGTACATGCGTATATGTGTTCATGTAATGAAATAAAACCTCTATAAAGAGCGTTGCGGCAATACGGTAATCGACATGTGATGTGAGCCATCTTGCGTAACCGTGTTGACAAAATTGCACATAATTGGCAGACCCGTTACAGCTTTGTAGCTATAATATACCTACTTTGGAATAGTTGACGAGTATCATTTTCACCGGTATTACCGATAAAAGTAGGAAGGAATAAATTTTCATAACAGTCGTACCGCGAATTATACCATATTCGATTAACCATAACGCGGTTATGACTCCCGCAGAGAGATCGCGTCCGCGAGATAAAGCAGGTAATTATTTAATTAACGGTTGATTAACTTACGACGGAATTAAAATACATGGTCATTTTCTAGTATCGTTCATTCTCATGGTTCTTATATCGTCCTTCGGCTAATTTGACCTAAAAATTAAAATGCAATATAATTAATGAACTGTGAATTGAAGACTGCTATATAAGAGTATATACCGTTAATTTCTTGTCAACTTTTTTCATGTAATACACTTATGAAGCTAAATTCGCGACAGTCTGCCGTTGATTATTCGAAACTCACTGGTAAAGGTTCATTCGGATTACTTATTTACAATCTGAAGTTAAGATGAAAAAATTCAGTGTGACGGATCGAAATTATTGTCGAAAATTGACCGGGCCACATGAAAACCGCTACTCCCCGTTTTATTGCCCATCAATGTGAATTTAGTCATGTTGTTAACCTTCGAATACCAATTTTTATCCTAAACATAGTCTACTTCTTGAAATTTAATCTATGGCGACTTAAAATCTGGAATTAGTGAGTGAAAATACCCGTCCTAAGTGAATTTCGTATACCGTGAGGAAACGTGGAAGGAGCCGAATATTATGAGGGACGCCAATTTCCGACTTGCCACGAATATCCCTAGAGTCCGTCTGCTATTCGTTTCCGATTGTTGTCAAATACAAATGGCGGCCGACCGTGGCAGGGACAGGTTATGTTTGTTGTGAATCTAGCAGACGACAGAACTAGGGATATTACTGGAAAGTTGGTGGAGTTGCTAGCGCGATTCTGCCATCCAACGATATTCGAATAAATCAGCGCCTGCGCGCTTGTTCCAGGCTCTTTCCACGTTTCCTCGCGGTATATCGGGTATTAGGAAAAGGGTAGGCTCCAAAAATTTAACTAAACACACACAGGTGGCTTGCACTACCACGTACAGTGAGATATAAAGCTAATCTCGTGGGAGGATTTGTTTTGCGTCGAAAAGCGTATAGAGGATGTAAATGTTGATTTTTTATTCATATATACTAATCGTTGTTCGTATCGTGTCAAAAACAAGTAGTAAATGTCTTTTTCGCTTCGTTTCAATAATAAAAATATTGAGACTACATGTTTTTTTGTAATAATCATTTTTTTCTTTTTCTTTTTTGTTTCGTTTATCTTCGCTGTATTATGGGTAATCGCATCTTAGTTGAAAAAATAAAAATAAAAATATATATTCACCAACAAAATATTCGAATATAGTTAACGGTTATAACTGAGCAAAAGTATGATGCAGATATAATTGCGTGTGCTGATTTGCGAATGGGATATAATACCTACGAAGAATTCATTTGTGCGAGTGTTGGATAATAATATAGTTAATAATGAAATTCCTGTTTTGCACCTCGCGGTCTTCACTTTTCTGAATGATTTTTCACCTGTTCAGTATATACACCGAATGTATACACATCCATAAACTAACCTAACAATATAAAGAGAATTATAAGGTATTTTAAAGAAACAACCGAGCGCTAATATGTACAGTCGGGGACCTCGGCTCAGTTGTGTATCGAGCGTGACAACCGGCTGTTACCGCCAGGGCCCAACAATACAATATCTCCTTGTTAGGAGCGGTTGAAATAGTAATGGCGATTCAATTTATTCAAGAGATACCTGGTCTCGATATATATATATATATATATATTTTTTCCCTTCATTAGTAGTTTTCGAAACTACGAATATAGCATCGCGATAACCGGTTTTCGTCATATCTTGACATTTTATCTTTTGCAATGCTATATAATTATTTATCACATGTATAAGGATTCGTTGCGCACAGTTGCAAATTAAATTCCCTATTCTATTCCTGGTACGAAGAAAAAATATGAAAGAAAATAAGAAATTTGAACTAACGTTTCAGTAAGGTATATTAAGAAACGTTACCGCCATTTTCACAGCGTTTCCGCAAGTTCGACGAGTTATCTTTCAGTTATATTGACCTGGTCACTTGTTACTATGAAACATTGGAAACAGAAGGATTCTGGAATCGTATTTCACCAGATGTAACACAAATATTGCGGAAAATGTTAATAAGGTTGGCCTTATGCCCTTACCGAAAAAATAGTTCCGCGTTCACCGCTAAGTGAAAGTCGCGCGCAAGGGTCTCCCGGAAGCAGAAGTAAGCCGCCTGAGTAAAACACGCGCTACATGTTGCTGGGATCTTGGATCTATCAATGTACAATATTTCTGTGACAATTCTATGACGTTGTTGCTGGGTTAGCTTTTAACTTGGATTATAAATAAAATATGAGAAATTACAGATTAAAAATGTCACGAAGGCGGACATTTTCACATACTTTATATACAAGTAGTATTGTTATGTTTCTGGAATGATGAGATTGCGCGACGCACAACAACGGTTCGGAAATCTATCTGAAACGTTTGGTATCGTGTGGGATATCTTTGAAATATTATAATAACTTTTCGAATTTTAGCTTTTCGTGAGTAATTACCTGATCGAATTGACTCTAGCATCTTGAGCACTGCATAGTTATACCTGCACAGTGTGCCCATGAACTGAACAAGTAAATAAAAAAAGCAATTCTTTTTATAGGCGTACATGCGGCCAGCTAAAAGCACGGCGGTTCAAATCGCCCGTATTGCAGCACTGACTTTGATAGCGATGTCAGTCGTATTGGGAAGCTTTATTCTTGCGTCCTCCTACGTACAGGCACGAGCTTCGTGCACCCCAGAAGCAATCGCTGCCCTCCAGGCCGAGATGAAGCTACAACAGCATCAGCACGAAGCTGCTCAGTCACAGGGGGAGTTCCTGAAACATTTGCAACCCGAAGCTTTGGTGCAGGTAAGGATCGTACATTCATTAAAATTAAAGTAAAATTGAAAAATAATGAAACAGAATTGCATTTCGAATACCTGAATCGGGATGAAAATAGTATATTGCGAGACAAGGTGCGAAAGGTAGGCACTTGTATCACAAGATATTTTTTTGTAATTCCCTGCGGAGAAAGTTTCATTTGAGAGACGAAATAATTATTAAACTGCAACCTCACGTCGTTACTGCCCGCCGCCATGACACAATGCGTAAAATTGAGTCATTTTGAAGTGCGCATGCGCTGACTCTTCTTTGCTCCACTCTTTGGAAATAAGGTACCTTACGCACGCTGCACAGGTCTAGAAAGTCAAACTTTCGGAGCAGCTGTTGAAAAAAAAGGTTTTGTGGTTTAAATCTCGGACAGTGCACCGGGAAACTGGATTCTATGTGCGATTTTTATCCGATTATTTTTGCAGATGTAATTGCGTGTCATTCGGTACCAAGCCGAGTTATCTTTGTCTACTGTAGTGTGTAATTATATGCATATGTACGGCAACTGTACTTATCGGTATGCGCAAATGTAAGTGTGGTGCGTTAGTTATTTTTGTCAACTTCATGAAAACCGTTAATTTTCACCATTTGAAATTGCATTTCCCGTTAGCGAACTAGTATTAATTCATTAAAATAAATTAGCGACGGTTCACG
This sequence comes from Tenthredo scrophulariae, assembly GCA_963978835.1. NCBI lineage: Eukaryota > Metazoa > Arthropoda > Insecta > Hymenoptera > Tenthredinidae > Tenthredo > Tenthredo scrophulariae. The sequence goes on along the minus strand of OZ022236.1, from coordinate 7,317,836 downwards.
TCGCGCTATCCCATGTAAACTGTAAACCAAAAATAAAACTTGGGACGTATAAGCATATATCGACCCGGTAATTGGTTTTAAACCAAAATTCAACCGAGTGAAGATGAAAAATAAAAATACCAGACGTCATTTTACCTTGGTTTCATCCATACATATATATATATAGGTATGCGCGAGGAAGTTGACCTAGAGATTCAATAATATCGCAGTTAGGTTGTGCTAACTAACTAATTTGCTAATACAAATATAATATCTGAGCTGTTTCAGCTGAGTCTCGAGCATCGAAGTGCTTTCAGAGATGAAATGAGAAAAAATTTTCCTTTCTTTTGGGTTGGGAAGTTTTTTTTTTTTTTTCCAATATTGGATCAGCCTTCGCAGATAAACCATGATCACAAGTCGCTGTACCAGGTTGTACCCAAGGTGAACCACTGCCGGTGGTTTACGTAATGCGAATACTTAGTGCTCGTCATAAATATAAATTGAAACGATCACTGCACACGTGCCCAAAGTCGGTAGATGTTTTATTTTCCAATGTATTAACATACGTCAGCACATTAAGTAGTATAATTATATATGTGTATCCAAATAAGTAAATAGCGTCTGAAGGACTGAAAGATCATCCAAATTGCCAAATGGGTAAACAACTGAATAAATAAATATTTTAATGAACAAATAAGTACCTGAGTTATTAAACCAACTCTCAATAACTGATTGTGAACAACAAAATAACAACTGTTGATAAATTATAACACATCCTATTTCCGAGATTTATTTATCTTAGAAACTGAGCTGTGCCTGTGCATAATACTTTCTAATCCGTACTTCATATTGTTATTATATTTACACTGAATCAAGTATAACATAGTGAAAATCGGAGTTCAGACGGAAAATATTTATCTTTTACTTTCAAAAATTCGTATTCTCTCAAGAATCAAGTTCTTATAATAAGTAGGTACTTTCGTGCACGCGATACCGTTTAATTATCATTTTCACAATTACTTTATTTATGCTCTTGCTGGCTCATCAGATTATTCAGCCAGCATCCCTGTTGTATATAATTTAGCGAATTTCTACAAATTGTCAGGTAAATTGGGAATTTTCATAGTTTTTCATTCTAGTATTTCTCCGCATTTGATTGACAGAACCAGGGAATTTTTTTTCTCATGAAAAAATATTTGTATGTAAATTGTTGCCATTATTTTACTCTTTCTAGCAACAACGATCCTCCGGGTTTTCAAAATAACGATCAATAAAAATCTGATATTGGGCCCACCAGTTCCGTCTTCATAATAGCTTGAGCTACAAAGTTTTAGAATTTATATGGATGGAGAACGATACAGTTAGGCTAGGAGAGAAAACGTAATAAACCGTTCACTTTGCACAGAGTCATGCAGTAACCTACTTCCCGGGCTCTATGAAGTCGTGCCTTTCGACCGCCCGCTACTGCAGCATCTTCGAATACATTATATATAGATACGTATAATATACACGTATGTATATACCTTATATACCTAACCATCGTGAACAGCGAGCGAAATGTCGGGAGAGTTAACTTTCCACCGACTCATGTATTGCATACAATATCTATACCTATATATATCTGTACCATGCTCGATTATTTTAATGCATCGACAATAATGACTATCGTACAATTGATGCATACACATTAGGTATACTCTATTTACATAATATTTTAGACGAAATTTTCACCGAGTGAAACTTGACGGTCATACTATAACTTATAATGTTTGATTCATCGATCTATACGTGTCATTAGAGTTGAACATGAATATATATTGCAGATACGTGCTGGTTTTATTTCAAGCTTAATTTACGCGCGATATAGAAAGTATAGTGTCGATTTCCAGCTGACACTATTATTTCGTGGCAAACCTAGGGGTTAATCACTTTTCTAAGTCCTATAAAATAATCTGCGAAGACGTACCTTCTGAAATATTTCGAAATCCGTGAAATCCCATCGAGTCTTTTAAAATCCCTGTGTACGTATAAATTTTATGGAATCCTATGACATCTCATCAAGTTCCATGATATGATTCGGAGGTTCTCAAGCCTTGGAAGTTACGTGTGATTTAGGTATAAGACTCCCTGGAAGTCCACGGGGTCCCATTAACTCCGATAAAATTTCGTCAAGTTTTTTAAGTCATTTTCAAATTATTCTCATGACATATCACAAGCCCTTGTGATATCCGTATGAGATCTCACAAATTCGGATGATTTCTACGAAGTCTCTCAAGGTCATGTGTGACGTTCATGACGTCCTATAAAGTCCCGCGAAGTCTTCTTAAGGTGCTTCCCTACCCAATTCCACCCGACCTGAAAACATTGGGCTGAACGCGTGCAGAAGGTGCTATTAAACGTAATATCTCTGCTTGGGCATCGAAATCAAAAAAACAAAATACGGCGCGCAACTCTATGTGAATTGCGAGAATTTCGGTGCCCAAGCAGAGATATTCCGTTTAATAGCACCTGCACGCGTTCTGTCCAATGTTTCCAGGTCAGGTGGAATTGGGTAGCGGAGCACCTTAAGTTCGTATGAAATTTCATAAAATCCTACGAAATCATACGTCTCGAACGTAACAGGAAATCGTTTCCTTTTTTTATTTTTTATTATTTGTTGGTTTGTGAAATCATGATATTCCAATGCATTATGCATACAGCGAGTAAGATTAAGTTTCTAACGATAACTAATAGCAGTTATCTTGAAAATAGTATCTGCTAGTATCAGTATGTAATGGATAGGTAGCTCGCGCCGGTAACTGCAATGTATAAAATACAAAATAGCATTCAGAAAGCCAGGAAGTGCACTATCGCGGTGCGTAAGAAACTTTCTTTAGAAATTTACACTCTGAGAGCCGGGAACGTACCTAGATACGTATAGTGTATATGTTTTATGTACATACCCATAATATACGGGGTGGCCCAGAATTCGTATCGAGGAATTTACAGGGTAAATCTTGATCAAAAACGGGATCGAAATTTTTTCATACGAGTTCTGGGCCACCCTGTATAATAGATAGTTTAAGTACGAGGGAGTATGGATTACTCTACGACACTTTTATCCATTACCAAAACTAGAATCGGAAAACAATGGTAAAAACTCGTTGATAACAACCGTGGTAGAAATTGCTCACTCCCATAGGAGCTTATACGGGGTATTATGGAATTTAGATGTACTGCATAGTTTTCCATTGAGAAGAGAACCAGAATATGGACTTACGTGGTTTGTCTGAAAAACATTCGTCGTTTTTGTCAATCAAACCAGATGAAACTGAAATTTCTTACGAAAAAACCTAGGAAAAGTTTAAATTTCCGTATAATAATTCGTGGAAATTTGTAGAATCGTCCTCACCAGGTATGGTTACTTTTTGAAACTAGTTCTAAAGGTATTTCAAAGCGGTGCGATCGGGTCTCAGAAGCAACTATGCCAATTCAAAGTTACTTCAAAAAAAAAAAAAAAAAAAAAATGATGCTCAATCATTATAATAGTAGTCTGAAACTTTGGGAAGACCTGGTACCTAACGTAACAGTGGCATTACCTACACGCGGGTATAAAAGAATAACGCGAGGTCAGTGACTGGCGGAGACCCAGAGGCCATGCTAACTGGAAAGTTGTCACTCATACTTACTTGACGAACATTCTTATACAGCCGTACAAGTACAGAAGCTGTAACCGCCTTTCTCGACGACGATCACGTGACGCAATCAATGTAGTACATGTATCTACTGTACCTCTTACTTACTGTCCTCGTACTAACTGTAATTGCCTCAACTTATCGCGATTATAATAATAATAAATTTTCCTATTTTGTACTATAGTAAACTAGAATAGGATGAATAAGAAACAAATTCATGTTATAATACACCTACTTTTTTTTTTTTCGTTCCTTCTTATTTCCCACCCGGCTAAACGATTATGCGCCAGCTAACTCTGTTCTTCATCGATCATTATTCGCTAGTCATTATATAAATTATATTAGTATATTGTTTGTATCTGTGCGAAATAATATACATGCATATATGTATTGGTATACCAGGGATATTCGTTGAAAGCTTGATAGGAGAGTGAAAACGCCTGCATACAGGCAACTCAGAAGTCAAGCGATTAGGTTTTGTTTGGTATATTGTGTGCCCATTGGCTACGTGAGAACAAAACCTAATCGCTTGACTGTTGAGTTTCCTGTATGCAGGCGTTTTCACTTCCCTAAGGAGCGTTTCCACGAATATTCTTGGTATAATAAATAGCCTTAAAGTTATACCATCTTCGTAATCATGTATAGTAGAATCATTATACGTCCGTGTTTTAGAGTGAAAGCAGCCGATCGTGAGCTCGTGGCTCTTAGTGTTACGAAGGCGTGTAGGGATTTCCGTGAATCAATCTCAGATACCGCATAGAAATATAAACCCAAACCTTCAGATAGATAATTCCATCCGTCTTTTTTATCTACTAAAGTTCGAGTGTTCACCTCGAAAACGCGATTCGTAGTTTCTCCCATACGACACAACCGATCGGAATGAAACTTTTGGGATTACTGCGTGATTTCGGAAGAAAATGGTCAAACGTTTCGTTTTTTTTTTTTTTTAATTTTCGAATTTTTTTTTTACAGATTTAGTTATCATCAGGGAAATCGTGGAATTATTTACAGATGCATTCGATTCATTTCACTTTTGAAATACTTAGCCACTCGGCGGTGGCAAACCACACATTTTTAACACTATCCTATCTTATTTGGTAAAGAAATGACCGTGCAACTACGATTTTGCGTCTTGTAAAAAAGAAAAAAATTAAAAAAATACTGACGTCTTACGGAGGCGACAACTTGTAGCAGCATGAGCACGCGGTAAAGGTGGCCCGCGTCGAAGTTCCCACGCGACTACCAAAGCCCCTTAATCATAGCCTGGGAACTGCGATCGCACAGACTCGAGGTGCATAACTAATTCCTAAGTCTTAATACTGCGGAGATATGAAATATGCAATGGTTTCCGACCTAACATCGACGTTTTCAAAAGGCATCAAATAGTTGCTTCCTGAAAGTGGTTTGAAGGATCGATTTTCGAAATCTCCCAAAAAATGTAACGATTGTTCGTCGTTTTTCAGGTACCCGTCGAGCAGACGGACTCCTTGCAATCTCTGACCAATTCAATCGACAAAGAGGTCCAGCCTGATACGAAAGACATAAAAATCCAGAAGGAAGAAGACGGAAAAACTGACAACGATAACAACGACACTGACGAAGAAGATGACTATGATGACGACGAGTTTCCACCTGTTCACATAAAACTACCGCTTGAATTGGACCTCGACGACATTGCTGGGGTAAAAATATTTTCAATCCAGTCACTCGGAAACAATATATAAACGTTTTATCGATTTCTTTATTCTCATATTTCATTGGATTCTGTAGACTTTGATGCAGCAGGCGCGTAGCCGAGTATCTTGCGTTGTTGAGCGTAAGAGAGCTGATGAAGTAGCCGACGGATCTGCAGACAACAATGTCACCGACAACAGCACAGACCCTCAGCGTTTCCAGAGGCTCAGTGGAGAACGTGTTGCGATATTCTGCGAGTCTGGAAACCTTCAGCAGGAGTGAGTGTGCCTTTTGAATTCATGCGTTTTTTTTTTTTATCGTGTCAAGGAATTCTAAATGATGGTTACGAGTCAAACGAAATATCTTTTACGTCGCAGTGCTCAGGACCAGGACATAATGACACCGATCATAGTTCCTCTAGGAACCGTTCAAATTCCGCTGAACCCCCAGGATTCCAACGTCTTCAACCAATACCAAGTCCACACCCAGTACCAGGTCCCTGATATGCAACAGTTACCATTGAGTGATCCTAGAGGACTGAACCACATCCCTGCTGGACTCTTGCCTCCCGCGTTCAGAGGACTTCCTCAACTCACTGTCGACATGCGACCACCTCGCATGGGACCCCAACCAGGCATGATGGGCCCACAGGTAAGAGTCCTGAAAATGTTTTGTTCGATGATTGGGGAAAGGCTCATGGTGTCAAATTGGGTTGGGAACAAATCGAGTGGAAGATACATGTTGTCTAGCCGAGTGAACAGGTTTGAGGCTTACTCGATCTGAGTAAGTCAAGGGTGAAGGCATTGTCACAGCATTCTTCACTCGATTTAGGAACACAACATTACATCACATTGATTTCTTGATTTATGATCATCTCCAATTGTTGCTATTCATTCTATTTTCAGATGGAGATGCGTCAGATCCCATTCGACTTCCGTCACTTCCCGATGGACCCAATGCGCTCCATGCATCCCCCAATGCCTCAACAGCCCCAAGAACAGCAACAGCCACCAATGATGCCTCCCCGAGGAGATCAGCCGATCCATATGTTCCGTCCTGAGCAACAATTGCCGCACATGATGCCACCCCAACATGATACCGAAATGCCAAATGTTCGCTTCTCCGGTGCAGGACATCAGGACCAACAAACACCGCCTATGATGCCACCGCAGAAACAACGCCCTTCAATGATTTTGCCCGTTCTGAATCCCGAGCGTTCTCAATCACCGTTCCAAGGCATACCCATCGAAATTAGAAGAATAATTCAACAGGTTCCTCTCGAAATTAAAAACATCATTCAACACATCACCAGCGCGGGCGATTCAAAGCCCTTCCCAATTCCTGACGGACCACGAAGAGAGGTATGAATAATTGAGAGTGTAATTCGTTTGCTTTAGGAGGGGGTGAATTCTCTTCAAATCATCAGAGCGCTTTGAAGAGAGATTCTATTGGCTCGGTTCTTTCACAACTGATCACTTACATTTTAAGACATAACTAGAAATTATTTGAGATTTTATGGACCTCGCTTTACGTAGATTGAGACTATCGAATGAAAAGTGGTTATAGCAGGCTGCAGGTTGCAACGTTCATCGAAACTTTTTGAAATTTGAAGGGAAGAAGAAATGAAATTCGTCGATGGATGTGATCCCCATACCCGACGACAATCACTTTATCTTCAGTACCTACAATCTATCTATGCAAGGCGAAATCCATAAAATCTCGAATAATTTTGGATTATGTCTCGAAGGACTAGTAATAAGGTGTGAAAGAACTGAGTCGATGGAATAGTACTTCACACTGTACGGGGGATTTGAAATAAAAAACGTTTTCAAAAATCTGATTTAGTATTGTGAGAATTTCTTAAATTTGTTTGCCCATCTTTTCAGGCTATACAGGAGTTCAAACCAATCCCTCAAGGTGGTCGTCCGATTCCGCTAGGACCTTTCCCACTTCCGGTTGAGGTAAGGAATCTTCTGGAGCACGGCAACATCGAAGGTCGTCGTGAGCAGCAGATGGATAGCAGCGAAGAGCAGCAACAGGATGCCAAGCCTTTCCCAGGCCCTGAAGATCAGGGCGAGGAAGCAGAAAGGGATTTCCCTGTCCCTGTTGAAGTCCGTAACCTCATCCACCAGGTATGCACATTGATCCCGAATTATTCTTCATTTTAAAATCGCCTCCAGGGTCGTCAGGTCACTACACTGTGCGATGAAAAATTCGGACATATTTTACCTCGAGATTTCAAAATTCTCGCCATTTTTCGCAAAGATCGTAGAAATCAAGAAGCTCGGTAGAAATTCGCGCTAAGTAGTACATCGGACATAATTTTCGAGCGCGACGCGAAATTCGACTGGATGGGTCTCTATAGGTATACCCGCAAGAGAGCTCTATGGCCTATACGGCGATTATATTATCCTGATTTTCTTGCAACTCGATTTATATTCGAGATTCAAATATTTATCTTAGAATATGGGTTCAAACAGCTTTCATCTAAGTCCAATTTCTATGCAATCGGTGTACGGAGAGCTGAGATATAATATTCCGATTTATAGAAATGATCAGTTTGGTCAAGAATTTTCGCCGTGGTCTCCGTGTTGTCAGCGATGACGTCACGACGCAGTTGTATTATGGATATACCATGACATTCTGTAGATGCGGCACACCAGGGGTACCAACCCAAAAGGGGTGCTATTTCATGGGCAATAAGCTGCAGCAGCAGTTTAGTAACTTACTAGATGTTTATAGTAAAATCACTATAGAAATCTAGTGATTTCTAAAGATCTAGTTCTGAATCTAGTTATCTAAATCTAGTGATCTCATGAAATCTAGTTATTTCTAGTGATTTTACCAGAAACATTGTCAAATTGTCAGTTCTGCATATTTCTGGATCCAGATGAACGAGAAAATTTGTACGTTCCAAGTAGCGAGAGTCGTAGCACGGGTTTTTATGTTTTGCCTACTGAAAAAATTATCGTGTGAATAAGTAGCAACAGAGGATGAATGTAGTAGTACGATGCGAACAAATAGTTGGCCGAGATTCGTACAAATATATATACCTTGATGGGAAACTACGCACGACATCTAATAATAAAAATCTCATAACGTAACTTTATACGTATTGTTATGCGGGATGAAACACCCTTTGTATATACAGGGTGATCCAGAATCCGGTACTTTTCTTATACCAGTGGATTCCCCGTGAAAATCTAAGTCGAGAATTATCAATACTAAAATGTCGAATGGGGAGCCGTTTTCAGGTAGGAGTCGTTTATACGAGAGCAGATACAAGCAGATACGAGACTGGCTCACGGCCGCTACCGTCATTTTGTCAGTTGGCGAGATCGCGGTGGCCGATGACGCGCGCGAGAATCGCCAGGCCGGCGGTGGCGGCCCTGCGACAGCTTCGTATCTACTCGCGTATTGGCTTACTCTGAGCGGCTCCTATATGTAAACGGCTTCCCATTGAGTGAGCACCTCTTCTACAGATACAAGTTCTGCAGAACGACAGTTCTACAGAAACGTTTTTACAGATACTTTTCTACGTAATACGGTTCTACAGATTGTATCTAGGTTTGTTTCCACAGCACCCTACGTAAAATAACCCACAGGTACGTTTCTGCAGAAAAATTATTCTACACGGTACAGTTCTACAGAAAATTTTTTGATACGTTCCTACAGAAAGTTGCTAGCGACGTTTCTACAGAATGCCTCTGAGAACGTTGCTACAGAAAAATTATTCTACATATTACAATTCAACAGAAGAATTAGTGAAACTTTCACAGTTCTACAGAATAAGTTTCTACAGAATACGTTTCTACAGAATACGTTTCTACAGAATATGCTCCTACGGGCGTGGGGTCGATTCAACAGAAACAAGTTCTACAGAATACAAATTCTACAACAACGAGGTCTACAGACTACAAGTTCTACGAAATGGTAGTCGGACATTTCTTCGTATGACACGTACCTATTAGTATGACACTTATTCGTATCTCATTTCTTCGTCTCCCATTGCTTCGTCTGGACACTTCTTCGTCCGAGACACTTCCTACCTATTCTAGCATTTTGGGAGCCACAACCACCGTTTGGGTATTCCCCATGTGTATGTGTGTGTGGGATCAATGGGGTAGCCTAACCTATTCTAGCCTTTCGGGAGCCACAATCACCATCTGAGTATTCCGCATGTGTGTATGTTAACCCTGGGTTACCCAGGGGGTGGTTGTGGCTTCCGAAATTCTAGAATAGGTGGAAGTGTCTCGGACGAAGAAATGAAAGACGAAGAAGTGAGATACGAATAAATGTCATACGAATAAGTGTCATACGAAGAAATGTCCGACTACCATTCCGTAGAACTTGTATTCTGTAGAGCTTGTTTCTGTAGAATCGACCCCACCCCCGTAGGAGCATATTCTGTAGAAATGTATTCTGTAGAAACGTATTCTGTAGATCTGTGAAAGTTTTCCCATTCTTCTGTTGAACTGTATTATGTAGAATAATTTTCCTGTAGAAACGTTCTCAGAGGCATTCTGTAAAAACGTCGCTAGCAACTTTCTGTAGGAACGTATCAAAAAATTTTCTGTAGAACTGTAACGTGTATAATAATTTTTTTATAGAATCGTACCCGTGGGTTATTTTACGTAGGGTGCTGTGGGAACAAACCTAGATACAATCTGTAGAACTGAACCGTATTATGTAGAAAAGTTTTACTGTAGAAAAATATCTGTAAAAACGTTTTTGTAGAACTGTCGTTCTGTAGAACTTGTTTCTGTAGAAACGATCCTCTCCCTCCCATTCGGCATTTTAGCATTGATAATTTTCGTCGACCTGCCGTCGACGTCCAACGACCAACATTATTGTGAAAACCATCTTGTTCCAACTTCAGTGGGGTAGCTACACTTTTAACGCCCTAGAGCAAAATTCTTCATGCTCCCACTCATAGGGGCGCTTGAGGAATCATACACAAACCTCCAGATGAATAATCTGGAGGTTTGTATGTGATTTTTTTTTTTCAGTAATTATGATTTGGTAGAAGTCGTCGATCCGCTATTGATAGAAATTCAGATTATAAAAAAAAAAAAATCATCTCCGAGGTGCCTCCCAGACCCGGCGCTCTGGAGCAACTGCTCCCTCCGCTCCTCGATGCTACGCCACTGAGTCTAGTACAGATGTGTATTTTCTGAATACAACCCGTTTTTTCTTTATCCACTTAATTTCGCTTTTAGTCCACTTTATTTCTCTCGGGAACCAGAAATTAATGACTATTTTTATTGCAAACACATTTCGCAACAGCATTATGATCCTTTTTGAAAATAAATAAGTTGATGAAGATAGATCGAAGGAATGAAAAAGTGAACTGTGTGTCTGTCACATCGAGAGTGATCGGATAATTTATACAATTCATTAGGAACGAGAATGATTAGTAAATAAAATTCTACAAAAAGTAGTGAGATCCCCAAAAAGCACCTCCGGTGCAAAAACCTTTTGCCAAGTACAGTAACGTGATATTGTAAAAAAGAAAAAAGGTAAAAGATCCGAAATCGGATGCTACTATACCAAGTACTTACCTGCATCATATTTAATTTTGCTCAAATTGATGATTAGGCCTTCCATAACATGATTCCTACAGGGTGACCCAGAATCCGTGTCGAGGAATTTAGAGGGTAAATCTCAATCCAAAACGGGATCGATCGGCTGGATTTAAAATAAGTATAACGAAAAATCTAAGCATTGCCGGAAAAAAACGGCTAAGGAAATTTCGATCCCGTTTTTGATCAAGATTTGCCCTGTAAATTCCTCGACACGAATCCGGGGTCACCCTGTATACTCTCAACACCCAAGACATAACATCCTGCATGCATCCAATCTCACAGCCTCTAATCAACGGAAGTTTCATCCTCACATCCTTACGTCCGTAAATAAGGAAAAAAAAAAAATTATCATAAAAAATCAATTTATTCGGCCCCACAATTTAGTAAATTTTGGGGCCCAAAGTCATTCGAAGGTCATGTCATTACACATGGTTGAAATCGTTTCGATGCCGGCTTCCTCGTAGTGAGTGAGAAACAGGTAGTCCCATTCAAAAAATACGTTGCTACCGCCCAAACCTCAGAAGCTATGAGCTTTGGATGACAATCACTCCAAAAACTTATACCTCCCCTTCAGATGCAACCACTCTTTCATATGACATTTTTCTGTACAATTGATGATAACCAAATTATTCGAGGTGGCAGAGTTAAATGGACCACCCTGTATAATATCACATTACTGTACTTGGCGAGAGGTTCTTGTGTCGGATTTTCTATACAGTCAATATCTTACGAAAACAGAATATGAATTTCATGTTAAATTCGGTGAAATTCTCTAAAAAAAAAAAAAAAACTCTGGAAAAGATGTGTAGAAAGTTTTTTTTATCAGGAAATATGGCCGTCGTTGTCTGCCCGGGAGTTTGGCGGTCGCGTATCGTCGAGCAATATATCGCAGGTGATGTTTGGTCTGTTCTTTAGCATCTGCTCCACAAATGAAACTGCGGTCTAACGTCTATTTCAAATAAAGTTAGCCAGATACGATCATGATTCTATTTCGGGCATATGCAGGCGACAGACCTAGCCTTGATTTAATCCGTCCCCATGCTGGACATGGGGTAGCGTGGCCGAGCGGTCTAAGGCGCTGGTTTAAGGCACCAGTCTCTTCGGAGGCGTGGGTTCGAATCCCACCGCTGCCAGGTTTTTTTTTCTTTTCAAATCATCGCATCTCTTTTTCAAATCGCCCAGGTACTTTTCTCAGCTGCCATTTCATTTTTAACGAAACAGGTAGTCGAGGGCCGAGCCTTCCCTATTCCGAGGTTCCCGATACCAGCTATCATGAAACCAGTCGAATCCCTTGAAGTTCCGGTCGAAGCACGCACCGAAGTCTCCGACGAACAGTCCATGGAAGAACCACGGGATCAGAATCAACGTCGTCAACCTCTCGTTCTTCAACCAGAACACCAACAAGAACAGAACATCGAAAACCGTCCACACTGTTAGTACATTATTCCATTCTCTATAATTATTGCATTTTCGTGGGTAACGAAAATTATATTAGTACATCGTGCAACACGTGCGTAAACATTTTACGTGCGAGTTTCATATGATGTTTTTCGACACAGTGTGCGTAAAATGCATTTTACGCACACTGTATCGAAAAAAATATTTTGTATCGATAGTTCATGTTCGAAAGAGTCACAACAAAGTTTTGTTAATTATCATTATTTTGTAAAGTCGAGAAAAAAACATGTAAACAATTTCCCCATTGTATTAAAAAATGAGAAAATGTAGATTCAATCATAAATTTTGAAGAATAAAAAACGGATTTTCTTTCTGTTCACAGACGTTCAACCTCGGTCAGTTCGTTCGGTTCCAGAGCCGTTCGCCCATCGTCGAGAGAAGCGCGTGCGTCGCTGCGCGTGTGACTGCGCTTGTTAATTCCGACGCTACTGCAGCGCTAATTCATATATTCCGGTTCGACGATCGGAATAAAAAGAAGAAATTCAAGGTAACAGAGTAAATGGTGTCTCGCGTGAACTATGCAGGGATAATTATGAATTAAAATTCTACGCATAAGAAAGTTATTCTTTAGAAATTATAATGAAATAAAATAACTTATAAATAGGATGTATACCAAAATGATAAGATATCGAATCTCAATTACGTATCCATGATCTGCAAGGATTGGAATTATATTTTGGTCTCCATTCTTGTTTTCTTTTTTCATCTTGTTTTTCTAATTCTTTTTTGCTGGTGGTCACCATTTGACTAACGGAATCCTATACATATGACGATTTGGAAACTTCAAGAGAAAGGTTTGAGAGAAAGTTTTAGTGCGGTATATCACATACATATCGATGGACTAATACCATATAGGCGTAAGGGACAAAAAATTTTTTTTCGCGGATATGCCCACAAGATTCTGTATTGCATGAAAAAGATTTTGCCACTAAAAAAAGGAAATTTTTTTTTGTTGCTTACGCACGTTGGGCATTACTCCATCGATATTATAATATATTATCTATTTTATTAAACGTATACCCACTCATATACCGCTATTCAAATTCAAATTGAGAAACGAATCGACCTGGTCTTTTATATGACGACAATTGTTATTATAATAACAGACATGAACGAAAGCGAAAAATGAAACGTGGAATTGGTCGTGATTAATAATTAAGTTTCGTCGTCTAATACATACCTACTTATATATATACCTAAAGATGGATACAAGTGATACTTTGAATAATTTTGTACAGCTAAGAAAGAGAAGCGAGAAAAATAAATAAATAACACGTTTTAAAAAAAGAAATTCCTATACATATATATATATTATATACTGCGATATCGATATAACACATATACATATATTATTGTAGCTGGATAATGATTGACAAAATTAATTTCATCTAGATTTCGTCAGCGAATCCTATACACACCTATTATAATTATAGCGCTTTGATTTTTTTAGATTTTTTCTGTTATATAAATGCTACATGTGTTGGCGACTGAAACAACGTGCTTCGATAACCATTTGACAGAATGTCGCATAGATGCTATAAAAGTACCGTATTATTTAAAAATAACAAAAAAAATAAAAAAATAAAAAAAAAAAAATAAAAAAAAAATTAATAAATACAAAGAAACAAACATCTGCGTAGACAAAACAGGTGCCTAATGCATAACATGATTGTGTAGTCTTTATTATTGTGTGTACATTTTATTAACTGTAATATTCTAATTAAGGAATGATGGACACTTTACTTATCTGTATTATTATGAAATTTTTTTTTTTTTCGTTTTCAAGAAAATAAAACAGGTCATTGGCTTATCGAAATTACTTTTCCTTTTCCGTTATGTAATAGAATTATGATTCATGGACAAAGGTATTTCTTTTTCCTAATATAATACACATAAACTTGTAATGAGTAATCATATTAGAGTGTTGATCATGCCATTTGGGCATGTTCAGGTAAGTAAGTATTGACTTCCGGGTGGTTACATAGACTTTTGCATACCATTTCAAACGATGATCTCAGAATCGCGGCCAATGGCCTCTCTCATCGTCTATATGATGAGTCATTTATTTATCTTTGTGTTTTTGTAATTTGCATATTGCATGTCGTTCTATGTATACCTGAATACATATGTTAAAAATGAAGAAGATGTCATAATAAGAATATACATCTTTTCTTTAGTAATAAATCAAGATTTCATTCGCACTTTTTTCTCTCTCTCTCTGACGTCACAAGTCACGTACTGCGATATGGCGGTTATGATGGCTCAGCGCGGCGCGCGCCGCTGACGTCAGAAATCACGTGTGTACATCGCGTTTTCGTGTCTCGTAACTCATGCGCGCGCATGCTTCAATTGCCTTTGGCTAGAGGCGGCTCATTTCGATGTTGTCTTTCGGGTAGTTGATATCGCGCATTGCAGATTGCGCAATACGCGAGTCTTCGCTGATCACGTCGCGGGTCTACATTCTTAATCGGAGTTAAGCCATAAAGGAGTGTGAAAAAAAATCACGCTGCGGGTCTCGGAATTGGATTGGACTTGAAAAACTAAATCTTAAAAAAGCGAAGAACAGCTGCGTATTGAATTCTAATTCAATTCCAACAGAATTCAACCGGTGAGCTAACTTCCTTATCTCTTTATTGTTGTACTTGTGTTTGTTCGTATATGTATATTGTTATTATACGCGTTTTTCCATATATCTATATATGTGATATATAGATATACATATACGTATATATCACATATATATGTGTATGTATGTTGGGAGTATTCGTGGAAGCGCAACATGTAGAACCGGTACATTAATCGAAATATCGATTTTGTTACGCATATCGCGTGCTCATTGGCTAGATGGGAAATGAAACCTGATCGTTTGACGTTTGAATTGCCTGTATGCAGGCGATTTCACATCCCTATGTTGCGCTCGCAGGAATACTCCCGATATATATATATATATATATATATATATCTATGTATAGTTTTATCTGACGCAATAGGTAGTGCAAGCTTATCATCACAGGCGTTTATACAATTCCACAGCGATATATTTTCGTTATATTATATAATAACGGAATAGAAAATTATTTCGGGACACAATTATATGTTATTAGTTTAAATAATCATAATAAATGAGAATTTTTGATTTTTTACCCCGTATGGAAACTGTGTGATACTAATTTTTCAAAGATCAACTTTTATTGGGATCAAGATTTCAATCTCGTCGGTTTATCAATTTCATGAGAAGGAACATTCAAAACGTTTTTCAAAAAGCCAATATCATGATTATATCATAATGATAGGACGGTTTTTCGATTTCAACAGGCTTAAACAAAGATAATCAAACTAGATGTAGGTATCAGTGATAAGCTTTTTGCCTCGAATAACTACTAATGACAATTTTTGCTGTTATTGAAATCTGCAAGTGATCGGGCAGAATTGCATCTCCCACAATGGATGACATCTATGGGCTTGATCAATTGACCCATGCTTGTGGTTTGATGCGAATTAATCAAAATTACTCACTGAGCAACTGTAATAATGGATTCAACGACCATGAAGACGACCCACTGGGTACGTATAGGAATGGGAATGAACATGGAAGCACGAATGTGGAAATTATTGGAACGCGATTACTTTGTTAGGAAATATAAATTCATTCTATTGTTGAAAGTTTTCAACAATGTCTTCCATAAAACTCTGTATCTATATAAGCGTATAATCAGTTCCCAGATATGCTGGACAGTTTTATTTTCACCCATGTAATAACGAATATCGTAATTTTATGAAAGAAGAAATAATTAATCGATTGGGACTAATTCCGGGAATCGAGTGCACGTTCGAAAAATATTCCGTCCTTCAATTAAATAACGGAGATATTTTTCTAAACGAAACTTGTGTACGTGATTAATTACATAACGTAACATACATATATAATATATATATATATGTCATAACACATATATGTATATATTGAGAAAGATAGTGCGCCATAAGCTTCATTTCCAGTTACTGATAAGCATATAGGTATATGAACGCCCGATAAAAGTATAAAATTGTGTATATGTTGCTGTATACTTTGTCCTACGATTTCAATATATACTTAGAAACATTTACCTACTCGGTGTGTATTAAGAAAAAAACATAAATAAAAAAAAAATCAATTATTATTATTCTTGTGCATTTCGTTGTCATTCTTTCCAGTCTATAGTAGCCACTTTTGGAATTTTGTCCGAGCCCAACGTTCGTTTTATCTTTTTAATTGATTGTATCTCACTTAGCTATGTGTTGTATAGGTATATTAATATATATATATAATAGAATGTATATCTCTGATATGAATTTTTTGTTCGAAAACATTTCAGGGCGTCCAGAAATTACTGTTAAGATTAACGACGATTGGACCGTTTCTCCTGACGAAAAAGTTTTTCATACCGTTGAATACGAGCCCGAAGACACCGACGAAGATGAAAATGAAACCGAAGTATACACCCTAGACGATAAAGTTATAGACTCTTTTATCAGCGATATCGTATCTTTGTCCCAAAGAGAAGTCAGCTCTGACGAAGACGTGAGTATTTATTCTTTTTACAATTAATGGCATATGATGATTTTGGGAATTGTTACGAGCTAATTAAGAACCTGCGAGCATCATTTCAGGAACAAATAGTACCTTCGAGTGCAAAGATCCGGAAATTATCGCTCGGCAAAGAATTGTCCTTGTCAACAGATTCGGTAGCCAGCGAAGAGGTGAGAAAATGCGAAAAAAAATTGGGAGAAGTAAATGGAAAAAAAGAAGGAGAGAGTGAAGATAATTCCGATAAGGAATCAAGGAACAGGTCTAACGTCGAGGAGGAGATTGGGAGCCGAACTAAACCCCAACCACCGTGAAGACTCTCAACATTCGATAGTTGGAGGAAATATTGTAGAGGATGATGCAGCTTCTGCATTTAAGAATCGACTAGAAATTTAGGTATACCTATACCTATTTGACGGGGCGTTTATTCGTATCTCAATTTTGTTCTATGCTTTTGGCTATTCAAACGATACGTCGGATCGAACTTTACGATGCTTCGTACTGCAGAACTGACAAATATTTCATAGTTCAGGGATTTTTTTACTAGCTAGCTTTCTGACGAAGTGATTTCAAAAAGCCTTTCGTAATTCCAACAATCTCGAGAAATACTTACCCTCCAGCTTTCATTCCCTACTTGATAAAGAATTTTGTTAGGGGCCATCCCTAGTTGCCCACCGTCTATTGGTCGAAAAAGGGGTGGGGAGCGACACATTTCGATTATTATCCAAGCCCAGGCGTCAAAAACACAAAAACAAAAGGCACAGCGGCAATTCAAATTCAATGCCCAACGCATACGTCCGAAAACATGTTCGTTTCGTGCGGAAATAGAGTCTACAGTTTGTTTCTACGTAATTAGAATGTAGATTTCCTCGGCGAATTTCGTAATAACAATCTGTAGACTCTTTATTTTCGCATGATACGAACATGTTTTTTTTGGACCTATGCGTTCGGAATTGAATTTGAATTGGCGCTGTGCATTTTGTTTTTGCGTTTCTGACGACCGTGCCTGGGCTCGGATAATAAACGAAATGTGTCACCCCCCCCCCCCCCCCCCCCCCCCCCTCATTTTTCTACCAATGGAGGTGGGCGACTAGGGATGGGCTTTAAATATGGTTTCTCGAATATTTCATCTAAAATTTTGTCGAAAATAGAACACTGTAACAATATGTCGTCGATATATAACAACGAAGTTCACGAACACTTTGGCTCATATAATCTTACGGATATAAGTATTTCTCGATTCAGTGAAAAAAAAAAAAAAATAGTTGCGAGAAATAAGGTAAGAGCCCTGCCATCGCAGTATTATCTCGACTTGCAAACTTGAACGGTTTTTCAAATCTTTCTAAAAGCTGATATGCATAATTGCCAGTGCCAAATTTCTATTAAAGATTCGAGCCCTGAATTAATTTCATCACATCACCGGCTCTTTCTTTTCAAATACAAATATTCTAACTGACAGAACTTCTCCTTTCAGCCGCCATGATGGTACGACGGTAGCGCCGGCATCGGTAATATCCGTACTCGTCACCCCGAAATGCATAATTATAGTGGTTTGAAACTTTATTTGTCCGACCGTTTGTAGTTGTACGTGTTCCACCCTGTGCCGTATAATATATATATAGATAAGGTGAAGTTGCAATAATAATAATAATAATAATAATAGTAATAAATTAATGATAATAGTAATAATAATAATAATAATAATAGTAATAAATTAATGATAATAGTAATAATAATAATAATAATAATAATCTTTAAATATCTAGAGACTATACTATGCACATTCATATAATTTGAACAAAATGTTAATCTGTATACCCTTTCGATAAACTGTTCAAATCTTACAATGTAGTGATAGTGTAAATGATACAGCAATATTGACATAGGATACAAATGATGACCAATCATCTTATTGTTAGATGATTAAATTTAATAATATACAATAAAGAATGATCTCGGTAATATAGAAACGCTGTGCTTGAGCTGGTATAACCACCAGCTAGGATAAATCTTCAATTGCCACAGTTTACCTGATAATGGATAGTCTCAACTAGTGCTGTGCGGGTACCTGAAATTCCGGGTACT
Organism: Tenthredo scrophulariae; assembly: GCA_963978835.1. Classification (NCBI taxonomy): domain Eukaryota; kingdom Metazoa; phylum Arthropoda; class Insecta; order Hymenoptera; family Tenthredinidae; genus Tenthredo; species Tenthredo scrophulariae. The sequence continues at coordinate 7,298,814 of OZ022236.1, read as the reverse complement.
CGAACTCGGGTTCGGGTCGGGTTTGCATCGGGTCGGGTTTTTTGGCAATCCCGAAATCTTCGGGTAATCCGAAATCTTCGGGTAGTCCGAAATCTTCGGGTAAAAAATTCGAGAGTATATTTTTCGGTGAGCCTCTAGTCTGATTTTCTGAGAATAGAACCTCCAGAACTCACAATTCCAGACGGCTAAGAAATTGTCCTTCAGATTCTCCAGGATTTCGAAAATGACGTAAGTCCGAAATTCTCGAAAAGCTCTGTTCAGTTTAGAAATCCCGGTATTTTTGGAGAAGCGGTAGTATTTACGGTAAACCAGAGATTTTCGAGGAACTCAGGATTTTTGGGTAACCCGAGATTTTCGGGTAACCCGGGATTTTCGGGTAACCGAAATTTTCGGGTACCCGACCCGAAAATAATCCATTTTACCCGACCCGACCCGACCCGAAGAATTTCAGTACCCGCACAGCCCTAGTCTCAACCATATTTTACGTCACTTAGAACCTTGTCTATATTTAAGTTAAGATATATTTGATATATATTTTTATATTTTTATGCATGACACTTTGTTATATTAAAACTAAAGCTTCTGTGTTTTAATTTTGTTCGATATATTATGGATTTAACATTCAAATACTGTTGCGATGAACATAAAATGAACCGTTTAGCAACATTCAATCATCTTTATAAAGAAACGGAATGACCAAATCGTCTCTTTTGAAAAGCTATTTCATGCGGTTATATCCACTGATGATGAATCGCGGTCAAGTAAAGTTTTTCTTTTTCATACCATGACTTAATTCTTATATTTTATTGACGGCTTCCGAGGATTAGAAACTATAAATAATATTCATATCAGGTAGAGATTTAAGATATCGTCATCTATCAATGTGAGATAATGTCAGTAGGTATAAGTGAGACTAAAGTATAACTTATAAGGTCCTCTTTTTCGTTTCATTAATCCTGTTTCATTCCAAATTAATTAACACTCTCCGCGCTATTTGCCACAGTACGACTCTCATCTGTCGTGGTCCAACTCTATAACTATATTAATTACAAATCCAATTTGAACTAATTTCGTTTTTTTTTGCTTCTTTTTTTCAGATTCCAAAGCTCAAACCTCAGGTGACATTGATACACCTGGTACTACGTCACTCGACCTGTAGTCCAATCATCTCTGACTTATAATCTAGAAATGTGCGCGCGACGACATCTCACGGGCGTTCGGAGAACTAACATCATGACATTTAGCGGTCATTACCGCTCCCAGCCTCTGACAATCGCGAAAATTACCACAAAAACGTAGAATACAACTGGCCCCTTCATCGTTGTCGATACCAAAGATGTTTTGGGATGGTTGTGTTCGGAATTCCCTACAGAATCGGGCTCCCGCGGTCGATTTTGCATTTTTGATGCGTAGGCTTGGATATAAGTCGACATAAATGGCACGCCAACACTTTTCGATCAAAAAATTCGGATTTTATTCGATCAAACGTACCAGTTCGAACTCATTACTCGTCGAACATCGGCTGCCAAAAGGACAAGTCGATTGATAGCCCCGTTTCGGAGATATTCGAGAAAATAGACAGGCCGGTAACAAATCGAGTATACCCCCCCCCCCCCCATCCCTGCTCCGCCCCTTCGTTTCAAGACCGTTTAACATAGATATCTTCTCTATTTTTGCGTAAAGAAAACATTTTTTGGGCCCTACGTATTCGGAATCGCACATAGAATTGCGCGACGTATTTTGTTTCATTGATTTCGGTGCCCAGGCAGAGATATTCCGTTTAATAGCACCTTTTTTCCCAATGTTTTCAGGTCTGGTGGAATTGCGTAGGCTAGGTTACTGGGCAAGAAATGCCCCATATGTCCTCACTTGTCTAGTAAAAATTATCGGACTTTCATAAAAGGTTGAAAATTGATGACTTCCTGGAAAAGTCATTGTCAAGTCGGGTGAGTAATTATAGGCGTTTAGGCGTTATGTATAGGCCTATAATCAGTAATGAGCGAACCAATCTCAGACTAGCTTGGCTGCGAGTCAACATGCCGCGGCAACGGTTATCAGATAATATTTATCGACTATTTGTACTCGATATTATACACCAGATAAATTTGTTCACCTTGATGATACCAATTGCTCTAAAACAAAAAGAAAAAAAAAATAACGAATATACCGAGAAATAGGAAGAGTCGCGTGAAGAGACAAAGAAATATAGTTTTCACGTCCATAATAAGTCACTTCGTATAATTTGTCGCCTGACGCAGAATTTATATTTTTTTCTTTTCTCCGTACTTATGTAAGAACCTAAACTTTGGGATATGGCTCGTTACGTAATTAGAATGGGTCAGTGATGTCAGCATTCTGTCTCTCCCCGTAAATAAAGAATTGAATAAAAAATGATTGAAGAAAACCGTTATCCCAAAGTCGGTCACTAGTGTCTCGGCTCTCTGTATAGTTATTTTGTTTTTCATTCATCCTGGAGCAGCTGCACTCGATGTAGGTGAGGGCATGCGCAATAGTCTGTAACATACCCATAGAAACAGCTACAAACGGAACGATCAACGATAATATAAAGTCAAAATCGATTTCATGCATTTTTTTTTCAAAAACTTTGAAAATTCTCCACAAACCCTTTGTGGATGAAAAGGTTCTAGAATCGGAATGCTTCGACTTGATCAAAGAAACGAAAAAAAAGTAACAAAAAGAGGAAAAACAAGACAGCGAATAAAAAACATAATGAATTATGAGAACTAGTTGAATCTTGAGGTAAAGCCACAGAGATATAAGAGATAGAGTATACGTGAGTCGGCCCATACTGGCCGATACAGCCAGCACGGAATAGAAAGAGAGAGAGAGAGCAAGTAATACGTCGGTATTTTCTGTCTAATGACGCATGCGCAGTTAGTAATTGATAGGTTATGTTCACGTCAACAATACTGCGCGTGCTGGCGCATGCGTGATTAGACAAAGAAATCCGACGTACTACTCGCTCTTTCTCTTTCTATCCCGTGCTGGCTTCCACTTGTATATTATACTGGTGCAAAAACCTTTCGCCAAGTACATTAATGTGGTCACTACCCCTAAAAAACCCACCAACAAAAATTCCTCCTAAAAAAAAAAAATGGTACTATCCAAATGTCTACATACAAAAGCATTGAAATCAGATACAACTGCCAAGTACCTGTAGAATAATGAAAGTTTGGAATTGAAAAATTTGTTCAAACTAAATAACGTTGTACTCGTTCGCTCGCTGCGCTCGCTCACTCGATTGGCTTATGATTATTGGTTGAAAAAATAATTCGGATGAAGAAATTGATAATGACAACATTTATCAAAAAATATTCACAACGAAAAAATAATTTGAACAAAATTTTAAACAAAAAATTTGGAGTCCGTGGTATGTTGGTGGGCCAATGTTTGAATGGCTATCAGATGACATTGACATGGTTCGCAATTGATATTTCATAATTCTGTTTCTACAAAAGGCCCACCAAGTACCACTACCTCCAAATTTTTTGTTTAAAATTTTGTTCAAATTATTTTTTCGTTGTGAATATTTTTTGATAAATGTTGTCATTATCAATTTCTTCATCCGAATTATTTTTTCAACCAATAATCATAAGCCAATCGAGTGAGCGAGCGCAGCGAGCGAACGAGTACAACGTTATTTAGTTTGAACAAATTTTTCAATTCCAAACTTTCATTATTCTACAGGTACTTGGCAGTTGTATCTGATTTCAATGCTTTTGTATGTAGACATTTGGATAGTACCATTTTTTTTTTTTAGGAGGAATTTTTGTTGGTGGGTTTTTTAGGGGTAGTGACCACATTAATGTACTTGGCGAAAGGTTTTTGCACCAGGGGTGCTTTTTGGGGTTGATATCACCACTTTTTGTACAATTTCGCTTGACTACCTAATAATTGTGCTCGCTCGCTACGCTCGCTCGAATGGGTTTTCTTATATATATCCTCACCTGCGAGGCTTGCTCAGTTGTCAACATTCTGCCAATTGTTCCTATGAACATCTCAACGTATGTACGGTGATGCATTTTGCATCATCCGAATCCCCCAAAAAGCAGCAATGTTGAATGTGGTAGTATAATTTCAAACGAATGAAAATAATGTTAAAATATACACGTATGCTCATACTTTCCTGTGAGCCTTAAATTTCTGTGGATAGACGTAACATGTGTTCTTTTATTAAGTTCTACGAATTGTTTCGTTAGAATCCCGTATAATTATATATATATGCGTGCAACGTGTGACCTTACGCGCAGCCCTCCTCCTGTCTCATCTGGGCTTGGGACCGGCAATGGCGGAGGTACTTGCGTGCAGAGTTATAGTTGCTGCTCATGAATAAATATATATATAAATATTAGATATATGTATTGCAATTCTTAGGTAGTTTTTTTTTTTTAATGCAGCTAGGTCCTCTGCAAAAAAAACATGTACGCGTCCCGTACTCATAACGTCAACTTCAACTTCGAGTCTGAACAGAAAGTATCGAAAAATATAGAATTGGGCCTATTGATGCAAGACTAGCGTAGAGCATAAAATGGAAGTTTTTGAAGTCAAACACTTGCATTCTGCTCTATTCGTTTGACTCTACCCCTTTTTTTTATCAAATCACACCATCCCGATATCTTGCAACTTCAGCGTTTTCTCTCATCATCCTCTCTTCTCAAACGACGGCCCGCTACAAAATTGAACAATCCATGAAAAAGGTTTTCCTCCAATAATTACATTCATAAGTAAACTTACGCCGAGTCTGAAACGAATGAATAAATATAGATGAGAATCATCTGACAAAGAGGGAGTCGATCGATCATTTCTTTCATAGCGAATAAGTATTTGCATTCAATTTATCTTGCTAGCACTAATCTGAATCCATAAAAAAGGTTTTTCTCCAATAATTACATTCAGAAATGAAATTACGCCGAGTCTAAAACGAATAAATAAATATGGATGAGAATCTCTATCATCTGAAAACGAGGGAGGCGATCGATCATTTCTTTAATAGTGAATAAGCATTTTAATTCTGAATATCTGTCGTGATAGCACTAATCTGGATTTGAGAAAAGCTCAAGAGAGACGAACATACAAACACAGGTTGCATACCAAAATCAAACGAATTTATGTACAGTAGACTCTATAATTCGCCGCATGATAGATAGTAGGACCGAGAATACACCGGGACAGAGACCAAGAGACATATTAGAACGTGGGTATCGATATATAGTTTGTACTATTAATTTACATGTAATCATAGATGTTTATACAGACTTTGAGATCGTTCTGAACGGAGAATCTAAGCTGTTTGTAAATCATGGATTAAAAAATCATCTCCACCGAAGGTCAAGGCACTACGTTGACGTGGAGTGTAGAATAAAGCCTATCGGAGTCCGAAACACAACGTCGACTTACAGTCTCGTTTTGACTAGATGATACGGATACAGATCATAAAACTCGTCGGAATCCTACGTATAACGTTGACTCAAAATTTGAGTCTGAGCAGACGGGCCTTCGGAGATAAGCTTAACATGGAGCTTGAAGTGAAATGCGTTGCAATCCAACGCTTGAACTCAGCTTTATTAGTCTGGCTCCATGCCGTTCCTTATATCAAATCATGCTATCCTCATATTTTTAAACTTCAACATTTTCTCTTGATTTTCTATCGTCAGACTTCCTCAGGCGGTAACTTACTACCAAACAACCGTTTCCCCCGATAATTGAATTCATAAATGAAAATAAACCAAACCTAATCGTAAAATTATCCGATCACAATTGTTATTTTTTTTATGTATCACCATGAATTTTACACGTCAGTTGATTCGCATAACCTCAAAATGTCGAGATCGTAGGATTCAAGATTAACCTATCGAAATATTTTTGTTGGTGACTATCACATTAATGTACTTTGCGTGAGGTTTTCGCACTCGAGGGGCTTTTAGTGGGTATTCACTAGTTTTGATTAAGCATTGCTCGTATGTTTTTATTTTATTTCCTTCATTTGGATTTAAAAATATGAAATAAAAACACGCGTCTGCTAGTGTTGCAGACGCTTTTTGTCTGCGATAGTAGCGCCGACTACGTCGTGACTCTCCTACTTACGCCACTCTATACAACGTTTGTGTGGATTTATCCCTTCTATGTCATGTTTCCAGATGCGTAAGGACGTATGTTCTGTGTATGAGCATAGGACATACGCCGTGCGTTTAGCGACGCGATGTGATTTTATGGGAATGGTTTTAATGGGATGCATCTTGGTCTGAATTTTTGTGTCGAGTTTCCTTTCTATGTCTGTTCCCAGATCCGTAAGGACGTATGTTCTGTGTATAAGCGTAGGACATACGTCCTGCGTTTAGCGACGAAATGTGATTTCATGGGAATGGTTTGAGTTGGCAGAATCTTGGTCTGAAGAACAGGAAAGAGAAAATTTGATACGAGGAAACGAGGTTTCAGAAACGGTAGTTACTTATATCTCAGCACTCCGGACACCGATTTAATCGATTTAGGGCTCAAATGAAAGCTTTTCATGCCCACATCTTGGATAAAATTAGTTTCAATTCGTGTAGTATGTGAGGTGAAAGAAAACGAGGATACTAATTCGCGTTATAGGTTAGGGTAGTTGCCTCTCGGGTATATAGACTCGTTGAGTCTCGCGCTTGAAAAAAATTTTTTTTTAATGTACTTGGCGCGAGACTCTACCGAGTCTCTTGATACCTATATACAAGTATATAGGTATACGCTCCTATGGCTCACGTACTCTATCTCTTATATCTCTATGGGTAAAGCACTTTGCTAGCAGCTCAAACCTTTCGCTGACGATGCTCGCGATATACTAGACTGAATAGCAATTGCTGCGAAAGTTCAATGACTCTATTTAGAAGGAAGGTTATGTTTGGACTTATAAGTACATATTTCATATCTTGCGTTGCTGCACTTCCATTTATTATGTTGTTATATAATTGTTGGTATTATCATTGGTTCATTATCGATCACCAAATGCGGTGGCTGCATATTCAAGTTCGTACTTAACATTCAACATACAAAAATAAACCCAATAAAAAAAAAACAAAATTCATCTGGAAATATTTGAAGTCGTTATATCTAATAATGGAAGAGTTCGATTGAAAAATAGATGTTGAGTAAATGCTAGAGAAAAATCGTATCATTCGAAGATTTGTTGAGGAAATAGTTGAGGATGAATTCCAGAGGTACATATGTATAACTATAAGAGTATAAGGGGCATTTCATGCCAAATTTATGGGAAAAAATCCTAACCATTATTTCATTCAACTATGTCAGATTTTTTCGACTTTTTTTATTGGTAAAACGTCGTACGGAATTTTTTTCAGATGTTTTTTTCGAAACCGTTTTTGAGTTATGAATTATTAAAAACACAAAACTCAAAAAAAAATTTCCTGCCTCCTCTTTGTATTGGTTAAAAAAAAAAAGAGAAAAAAAAATTGAAGGTGAATGAGGAACATTATACCATCTCGTTTCTATTTTAGTTTTTCCCTTTGATGCGAGAAAAAGTGCATTAAATTTCATCGTTTTTGAACTATATTATTGAGTCTAGTTGCAAAATAGAAGAAATCAAAACGATACATTTTTTCAAGATTTACAGTTTTTGTAGAAAACATTTTCCTGGAAAACGCACTGTTTGAAAGAGAGACTCCAAACATCTTCTTATAAAGAAAAAAAATTATCGCTTTGATTTTTTTCATTGTTCTATTAGTCTCAAAAGTTTAGGAGAGAAGTTCAGTGCTCTATTTCACATGGATGATAGCTGGCGAAAAAAATAAAATGGAAAGGAAATGGATGCCTGCATTTTTTCTTTTTTTTTCTTTTTTAAGGTAGCATAACGTTTCTCATGGTTTTTTTTTTTAATTTTTCGAATATTTTTCAAACCGATTAAAACATGATAAAAAGGGCGAAGCCATGAGTTTTAAAAAATTCCTATCCCAAAAATGGTTGAGAAAAAAGAAAATCTGGAAAACTTCCTGACAACTTTTCGAAGGAAGAAGCACAGTATCGAAAATTATCGATCAAATCGACTATGGTCAGGATTTGTTCCTTCCGATTTGGCATGGAGTGCCCCCATGTATGCATGAGAAAACAGACTGATTTGATAAAAAGCTCCCATATAATTAAAGAAAATAAATAAATAATTAAGAAATGAGAAATCAGAAAATTGTTTGACTTAGGCCAGAATTTGAAATAAAACCTACAACTGCAATTATTTTTGATAATATACACGGAAAAAACGAATCCCGTTAAGATAATGGTGACTCTTTTATCAAATATTTTCGAATCATCCTAGTGCTGAAAAAAAAAAAAGAAATCACATTCAATGTTCTTCGCGGAGCAGCTGGTAACATCTATGCAATTCATCCAACTGAGATCCTTGATACACCGCAGTGTGCAGGCCTTGTGTTTAGGTACTCCCGTTCCGTAATAAACGGTTCAATTAATTCGAGTTTCAATTCAACTTGGCGAAGCCAATTTCCTGTAAGATGTTATCTCTCCCGCAATGATTGCGTCTTAACAAAAATAATAAACGGCTCTGGCTGCACTTTCACTTTCTTCTCAAATATCCCGACTCGTATACATTATTCCTTCGGAAGTATCAACTCACGATTAACCGTGCGTATTAAATAAACGATGCGAAGAAAATCAGAAAAAAAAAACGAACAAACAACATTAGAAATGGAATAAACAGATAAGATACTTTTGGAATCGTCTCGATTTTCTATATAGAAATAAATATTTCGGGATAATTTGGGAACGTAATTATTCTACTAAGTACATAGATCCGATCACCCCATAAATAAATGTTAAACCCCATACTCGTCTGAGGGGGTAAGCTAGCGCCGCTAGATGGTGAATTTTTGAAATACACCTGCAGGGCCGAGTATATAAGAACATAAATATGCGGTGTTTTTGATTATTTCTCTGCATCCATATACCTATGTAGTGTACTCGATATAAATCATAAATGTGTGGGACCGCGTGGGTGAGTTGGATGGGACCCTCAAATATTTTTCGCAAACTATGGGTCCTAAAACGAAGCCCGTTATCGGCTACGAATCTCCGCCTCTTGAATTCTCGGAATTCTGATTGCTTTCCAATCTGGAATTGTGATTAAGTAATTCCTGCCGTGATATTGTTGTGCGTGAAATAGTCCTCGGTACCTGGGGAGTGCAAGAAATCATTATATCACCAATATGTAATTCGAGTCGTCTGTCGCGGCAGCCATGTTTATTGTGCTGGTATGAATATCCGTTTGTCAGCTGCGATGACGTGTTTTTGTCAATATTTCATGAAAATTTCAGACTCATTTGTGACTGACATCCACTATTTCATGAATAACATTTTTATCCGCAAGGAAGTATTCATGCCCGGAAAATTTTCGACGTTTTTATTCATCCTTGGGAATTTAGCGGGCGAATTTAAACCGTAGGTTTGCACATATGTATGTGCTGTTGCCTTATATATCTTCAAACCTGAATTTTTCGAAAGCAAATTCACTGCTTCCACTGCGCAGGTCAGTTTAATTAATTTGACAAAGTCGCATGTTCCGAGTTGGAAGAAAGAACACCAAGTTCAGTTGTTTATCTATGTGATTGCGACGAGCATGAATTATCAAAGTATATGTAATGGCTGATAAAATATGATGGTATGTATAAGGGTGGTCGTTAATTTCTAACATATACTTGCCAGCCCTTGAATCAATAGATAATGACGCCAAAACACTGTGTATTTTTTTTTCAGATTTTTGGCATGATTGGAAAGGGTGCCGAAATCAATTTAAAGTTGACAAAATTTAAAAAAAAATTTCCTCAATTTTCGACTTGAAAATAAGGAAGCTAATGTTCTAATATAAAAGGGATGAAAATCTGAAAAAAATTGGGTAGTCGTTTTTCGATGAGGACTTTCAGCTCAAAAAATTTCAAAAAGATTTGAGGGGTTGAGGCCGGATTCGACGTCCAGAATTGGTGGACTTGCTCACATATACCGGGCGATTATGTGGAAATTACAGGTTCCAAGCGCGCAGGTGCTGATTTATTCGAATATCATTGGCCGGCAGAATCGCGCTAGCAACTCTACCAACTTTTCAGTAACATCCCTAGTTCTGTCGTCTGCTAGATTCACACAAACATAACCTATTCCTGCCACGGTCTGACGCCATTTATATTTGACAACAATCGGAAACAAATAGCAGGCGGACTCTAGGGATATTCGTGGCACGTCTGAAATTGGCGTCCCTCGTAATATTCGAATAAATCAGCGCCTGCGCGCTTGGAGCCTGTAATTTCCACATAATCGCACGGTATAATTATGACATCCTAAACACAGTGCCGTCTTTAGGCATGGGCCTGAACCAAGGGCCTCGGGTTCTAGGCGGCCCCGATTGGTCAGCCAGAAGACTGTCGGTGTCGATGTCAGTCACATTCAAATATTTGACGCTGTAATGATTCATTTTTTGTTTAATTTGACAAACTCAGAATATTATCGCAGCGCCACGTCTGCTGGCTTAAGTTTTTCAGAACGTCCGTGAGATGTCGCCTGGTACCACGTGTCTCGACCTGTAGTCCAATCATCTCTGACTAATAAGTTAAAAATGTGCACGTGGCGACATTCTAGGGACGTTCTGAGAACCAACATCATGACATTCAACGGCAATGGCCGCTCCGAGCCGTTGACAATCGCGAAAATTACCACAAAATCGTAGATTACAACTGGCCTCTTTATCGTCGTCGAAAACAAAGATATTTTGGGATGGTTGTGTGCGGAATTCCATATAAAATCGGGGTACGACGCGACGGCCGATTTTGCGGTTTTGATGCGTAGCCTTTGATACAAGTCGGAATAAATGGGACGCCCACACTCTTCGATAAAAAAAAAAAATCCCGATTTCATTCGATCAAACGTACCAGTTCGAACTCATTACTCGTCAAACATCGGCTGCCAAGAGGACAAGTCGATTAATAGCCCCGTTTCGGATAAATTCGAGGAAATAGACAGGCCGGTAACAAATCGAGTAGACCCTCCTCCTAAGACGGCGCTTCTCAAACGGAGTGGGTTAGTATTAGTTTTCCGTTTATATGTTTATATCACCTAAATCTTCGCTGGCACCGATTGTAATATACTATGTATCGAAGGCTAAAGATCAAGGTAAATTTGTCTACGATGAAAATACTGTGGAAATTTTACAAATTTACAAATTTACAAATTTTTTTTAACTGCTAGTATTACAATTTTCTTATTGCAGTTTGAAAGTTCGTGAGATCCCATGAATTTTCGTGGCAATTTACGAAAAATTTAAAATCCCGTTCAAAAACCTGCAGAAATACGAATTCGTGAAATATATTTTATTAACCCTAGCAAGCCATACCCATTTTTAGCACTTTACTTCGCCACACTTGGTCTCTCAGGCACAAGAAATGTTGATGAGTGATCTACTCTATTGATGAAAGAAGTAGCCCAATGGGCACATGAAATGTCGTATAGGCAACCATAAGATATGTCATTGTCACATGGATATCATATGTACGTCGTTTTTGTTTACATGCGATTTGTGCGGAACGCAAAAATCTAAAATAATCTAAAGTTCATCCCTGGAATTCCCATGATTCCGAACAATAGAATCCTGCGATATCCCTAGCGATGTATTTGAAATTTCACAATAATAATTTCTAGAATTGCATGAAAATGATTGAAGTCCCTGCGGAATCTAATGACACACGTGTATGTGATCGCATAAAATCGGTTCGAAAATCTAAAAAAACATGTGTTTTGAGGCAGCAGGCTACAGTTCTGACGTGGGTAGGTATATGTGTAAAAATTCTCCTGCAGGTGTTCGAATTCCGACTAATATTCACATCGGAGAAGAATTTGTCGATTAATTGCATATTTAATTAAGGAGGTCAAGTAACACAGAAGCAAATGCTAGCCGTAATTAATTCCTGGTACTTATACCTAAAATTAATGACGCAAGGGTGATTCGTGAGAGGAGGGGGAAACACAGAAACACATGTTTCCAAATATAGTTAGCCACCGCATTCTGAAGTTAAAACGAAAATGCAGACGATTGAATTTTTCGAATTACGTACTGAGTACACGTTGCGTTACACCCGCATCGGAGCTAGCTGCGGCGAAATGCATGCCTTCATACATCTCGAGTGACACGGTGTTGCGTGTGAAACAAGACCTTCCTACCAGCTCGGTTTTAGCTGGGCAAGGAATAGCGAACAGTAAATCTGCAACGCGTATATAGGTGTCAAATTTCTAATAAGGACAACAACTTTTCATTTTCACCACAACTCAATGTCGTTTTCAATTCGTTTCGTCATTGCAACGACTGACATGGCACACCGGTTGCAATGCAAATCTTTATCAAGAACAAACTATTACAATCACTTCTCACCTGGTTTGATTATCACATTAGTTTTTACTTCGCATTCGAGGCTCAGATTATAGAAATTAATCCAGACTTCAAATCAGCCCGTATTTAGCAATTCCTTATGTTTGAGGCGCGTCGATACACTACGCTCTGATTGCCTCGAAAACGCAATTCGTAGTATCTCCCATGCCACACAACCAATCGGAATAAAACGTTGGAGACTACTGCTTCAGGTCAGCAGAAAGTGGCCGAGTATTTAGTTTTTTTTAAATTCAATTATCATCAGAGAAATTGTGGGAATATTCACAGATGCGATGGATTCATTGCATTTTTCAAATACTTGGCCACTCAGTGGTGGTAAGCCACACACTTTGACCCCTATCTCATCTCGTTTAATACAGAAATGACCGAGAAACTACGATTTTTCGTATGATCAAGAAATACCGACATCTTACGGAGTTCCCTTAAGGCCCATCCCTAGTCACCCACCTCCTTTTGGTTGAAAAAGTCACATTTCGATTATTATTCGAGCCCAGGCTTCGAAGACGCAAGAAAAAAAAAAAAAAATACATAGCGCAAATTCAAATTCAATTCCGAACACATACGTCCAAAAACATTTCCGTCTCGTGCGAAAATAGAGTCTAAAAACCGATTTTACATTATTTGAATTTGGACTCTATTTTCGCATACATTATTCGAATGTAAAATCGGTTTTGGACTCTATTTTCGCACGAAACGAAAATGTTTTTGGCCGTATGTGTTCGGAATTGAATTTGAATTTCCGTGAGGCATTTTTTTTTTTTTTTTTTTTTTTCTTTCACGTTTTCGACGCCTGGGCTCGGATAATAATCGAAATGTGTCTTTTTCGACCACAAGGAGGTGGGCGACTAGGGATTGCCCTTAAGGGGATACGTACGTGTAGGTTAAGGTGGTTCATTTTTTTTTTTTTTCGCATGGGTAAGTGAAGGAAGTTATGAGGAATACAGAAAAAAAACTTGTGTGAAAACTGGACAACATTGGACAATGATTGAAGGTCGCTACCGAGAAATAAAGAAAACAACAATCATTTTCGAATCATCATTCATAATTGATTCATAATAGAGAAAGAAAATAAAAATAAATAAAAATAAGAACATAAAAATACCAGTACGTACTTGAAAGTACTCGTTAGATCGTCCGCGTGAAAGTATAAGACATAGTGAATAATTCTAGGTCATATGTTTGTCACCAAGAATAAACTGGATATATGTGTCAAATAGTCAAACTGTTTCGAAGATTCCTTACGACTTGTATTTTGTTTTTTTTTTTTCATCTAATCAAATCATATCAATTACCGGTAGCGACCTCTAAATATTGTCCAATGTTGTCCAGCTTTTGCATAGATTTTTTCTTAAAGATTTCTCATAACTTTCTTCACTTGTACATGCATAAAACCAGAAATAAAAAAATTAAAAATGAAACCCTAGTATAGGTATATGTTCAGGGTATTGAAATCAAACTGGGGCAAATAATACACAAACATCCTGTTTCAGGCCTTTATTCTGCGTGATTTCATCTACCAATCTTGATGTTAAAAACCCTAACATCTTAGATCGTGTGGCCACCAGCATAGATTGACATGAGCTCTGTAAATATGACATAGGTTAACCGCTGACCTGATAACTAACTAACCATTGATCCGATCAGGCACTAATTTTTTCCTTACGCAGTTCTTACACGTAGTTCTATCGTGGACTGAAAATTACTGGAAATTATTTGTTCGTTTGGTTGGAAAATAATCGAGAAAATTTCAAATTCTTCTGCTTTTCAGTATGTGGATTTAAAAAATTAGAAAATGTATGAAAAATCCAATATTTCTCGATGATTCTAGTCTGCGCTAGACTCACATCAACAGTCAGTAGGATCACGAAGCCGAATCCAGTTTGGAGTAAAATTGATTTCGGAATCGAGTCAACAGTTAAGGTTGTCCGAGGAGGAACTAGCGCCGCTATGTATTAATTTTTTAAACTACACCTTGCAGGACCGGGTTTATGAAAACATGTAGTACTTTTAATAATGAAATCCAATTTCTTGCTTATTAATGGATAATTATTTGAGTCACATTTCAGAATACTGAAGCTGGCTATCATCCCCCTTTATTTGTATATGTTTTATATTCAATGTAAATATGTGGGATTGCATGAGTGAGATGGATGGAGCCTGCGAATATTTTTCGCCGGCTATGGGCCCTAACATGGAGCTCCTCATCTGCAGCGAACTTTCGCACCTTGAATTCTCAGAATTCAGATTATTTTCCAACTTGAGATCGTGAATCAACTGTTTCGGCCGTAATATTGTTGTGGGTGAAATAGTCCCCAGTAACCAGCGAGTGCCGAAATAGCTATTTATGTATCAAGTCCGAAAAGTGTCACAATCCGGTATGGGTTATTTCTAATATGAGCCGATCAAGTGTGCTGTGTCACAGGAGAACGAGTAAGGATTTATTGCCCGAGCACAGCGCACTCAGAGGCGAATTTTGGAAATTACCCATACCGGAATTGACACTTCTAGGACTTGGCGCATACAATATTTCATGCAATCCGTTGTTCGAAGGTTCACTTTTTGGAAAATCGCACGCTCAAAGTGTTATACTCACTTCAGTTTCTAAAATTACTGGTGTTATTGCGTTTTTCTGCATCAAAACATTTTGCCTCAGACATTTGACATTTTCAGACATTTTGTTTTGTAAAGTGTGAACGTAGTCAGAACTAACCTGACTATGTTTATTTTAATGAAACATATTCATACTGTCCGATGATATTTCATTATAGGCTCCTGTCCTATAATATTTCACTATATTTTAGTGACCTGAAATTGGTCACTTTGCGGCCTAAATTCAATGCTCAAAAAGTGAACTTTCAAACAACCGGTCGCATAAAATATTTTTCATAACACGGGCATGGAATGAGCCTCCTTTCATGCTTATCGGGCGTGAAGGAAATCACGTGTTTCGACCGTGAGTCCCAAATATCCACTCAGCGCCATTCCGAATTCGATCGACGCGCATCAAAGAAGGCCCATTTCGTGCCCTTATTATAAAAAATACAGTGTGCAACTAGGGGGGATGGCCATGTTCCCCCTCTAGGTGCACGATATACTATTATACAACGCAAGCATGTTTTACGCGTTTTTCATGCTCGATTGCGGTACACAAAGTAGGCGTTTTAGCGACAGCTGAGCGGGTTTGCGGGTTTGCGAGCAAAATGAAGCTACTTTTTATGTCCTAGGAGTTAAAAGTGGTCTCTGACGTACGTGGTTATTCGCAACAACGCGTTGTTATGCGTTGCTACGCGTGTATGTAGTCCGTCCACTTTGTGTACTTGTGAACTTGTAAAACATGCTTTTGTTGTATAAAATATCGTGTGCACCATGGAGGCAAAGGTCTTTCACGCCGAACGTCTTTGCAATACTCGTCTTTGACTCGTATACATCATACGCTCGGCGTGAAAAGACCTGTTTTGCCTCCTTGGTACACAATATACTATTATCGCCTCGATTATCGCCAAAATGTGAGATTCAGGCATTTGACGCGGCGGCCTTGCTTATCGCGTCAGTGTGTATATCCCCGTGCCAGCTGTCATGACCAAATTTTAATAACATTTCAGTACAGCTTCAGGATCATTTGTGGCTAACCTGCATTATTTCACCCAACACACTTTTGAACGAGGAACATTTCGTACACATCAGATTCTCCAGATAATTCTTTATGCTCGAGAATTTAGAGGGTGAAATTCTCTTGTGGCTGAGTGGCATGTGTATGTGCCGTTACCCCCACCAGACCACCCCCTCGGACAGCCTTGACCTATGTCATTTTCACAGAGGTCACTTTGATCCAGGCTGGTGGCTACACGATGTAAGAGGCGAGGGTTATTAACATCAATATTTACAGGTAGCGTTACGTAGAATATAGGCCTGAAACAGAATTTCTGTGTGATATTTACTTCAGTCATCGAAATCCCTGAAAATGTGTATAATTTTCACATCTGTATACCCCCCTACCTAATGGAATTCACTTTCTGGTGATCAAATTCAATGGATAATTAGAGTCTGGCGCTCCATGAATCGATGTAATCAATATAACCGATCGTAAAGAAATGAAAGCAGAGAAGTTTCAGTACGCCAAAATCCGTTTGTTCGCGAAGAGCAGTTCAAGTATTGTGCAATAAAAATTATTCATTCACTTTCGATGTTGAACAGAAATGTGTAGTGGCGATCTTTCATAAGTAGGTAGTACACGGAAAGACACGTGGGAGGGCGCTTTCACTTAGCGCTGTATAACCGTTCTTCCCCAGAAATTCTCATGCGAGACTCCGATTCTGGGAGAATTTTTCGCCCTCGTGCGAAGAGATCACTTTTTTCCGCTAAGTGGGGCTTTTCTCTGTCAATAAAGTTCAACTGTTTTACGATCAGGGAGAAAGTTTCTCCCAGAGTCCAGCGTAGCAGTTCTTTCAATCACTCACGTCGACATTTTCTCCCGAAATGAATTAAAAAGATCAATAGATCCGTATGGAATCAAAGACGAATTTAATTAATTTGAATGTTATCCTATACCGCCTATTTGGTTGTAAACTTAGTGTAGACACAGCGCGTATAGTAACTAATGTGGTCCTACGATGCTCATTTCTCAAGCGGATATTACGATTGGGATCCTATAGGAGCGAATGAGAATAAATATGTTTATGCGACCCGTTGTTTGAAAGTTCACTTTTTTAGCATTGGATTTAGGTCGCAAAGTGACCAATTTCAGGTCACTAAAATATAGTGAAATATTATAGGTCAGGAGCCTATAATGAAATATTATCGGACAGTATGAATATGTTTCATTAAAACAAACATAGTCAGGTTACTTTTGACTACGTTCACACACTACAAAACAAAATGTCTGAAAATGCCAAATGTCTGAGTCAAAATGTTTTGATATAGAAAAACGCAATAATACCTGCAGTCATTTTAGAAACTAAAGTAAGTATAACACTTTAAGCGTATGATTTTCCAAAAAGTGAACCTTCAAATAACGGATTGCATGAAATATCGTATGCGCCAAGTCCTAGAAGTGTCAATTCCGGTATGGGTAATTTCCAAAATTCGCCTCGCTGCGCTCGAGCAATAAATCCCCACTCGTTCTCCGGTGACACAGCACAGCACAGCACAGAAATAACCTATACCGAAAAGTGACACTTTTCGGACTTGATACATAAATAGCTGTTATAGAAATAAATGAGAATTGTATTGTACGTTGCTGATCATTTTGAATACGGATGTTATCGCTGAAAGTTGAATATGCCTATACTGAACTTTTCCAATACGAAATGAATTGATTCCAACACCATGGCAGGACTATCCGAATGTATTTGGAAATTTTTAAATGAAATCTATTAATGGAAATGTGAATTTCTATCAAACGCCATATGTATGAATATCAATCGTGAAAAACACATACGTAAGGATATGTATTTTAATAGTTTCATAATGAATGGTGTTTCAACGGATATTGCGAACTGAAATTCTATGTTATATCATGAGATTTGATCATTTCCTGTACATCGCTTCCTTCATCGTATTTGCTCGTTCCCTATACGACAGTCCCAGTCCGTTTCGAATCGCTGTCTATGTGATTGAATTATTTCCGTCCGTACTGGGCCTATGGTTTCCTATCGCTTATCCTATGTCGTATTCCATGTTTAAAGAAATTCAAATATTCTGTAAAAAGGTTCGTTTGAAGATGAAATTCTTACTCCGATGCTGGATCGCCCTCCTTCTTCTTATGAAAAAAAATAGCAGCCACGTAATATATACAGGGTGAATCAGAATGTGGTACTTTCCTTATACCAGTGGATTCCTTGTAAAGATCCAAGACGAAAATTATCAATGCTAAAATGCCGAATAGGAAACCGTTTACAAATAGGAGCCGTTCAGAGTAAGCCAATACGAGAGTAGATACGAGACTGTCTCAGGGCCGCCACCCGCCACCGTTGGCCTGGCGATTCTCGCGCGTGTTACCGGCCACCGCGATCTCGCCAACTGACAAAATGACGGTGGCGGCCCTGAGCCAGTCTCGTATCTGCTCTCGTATGAGCTAACTTCAAACGACTCCTATCTGAAAACGGTTTTCAGGGTTACCGAAACACACTTCATTGCGATGCACTCAAATAAAATGCTACCTAATTGATACCGTTCGATTTATATTGTAAAAGCATAGTAATAATGACATATAGGATTGAATATGACATGAGTAACATAAATAACGATTCAAGCACTATGGAATCGAGTGGGCTCGAAGCTGTCGGTATCAACTGGTGAAATACTGTTTACAAACCGCATAGAAGATGATACAATTATTTTTTTTTATTTGAAGCAGGGTGTATACGTGGATATCATTATCTGCTGCCGGTTGAATTCGAGTTTGATGATCTCTGACCCGTCGTCCTTTCGCGGAAAGCGTGGGTAGATATCGTCTTTCAGATACGTATTGTACAAAAACAAGAAAAAAACTTTCGAATGACTTAATTCTTCTTATATAGAAACGGCGACATTCCATGACTAGAAATTCGTACATGCGGTATATTTGGGTGTACCAAGTGACGATCAAGGTTCACAAAGTGGACGTTTGTAGGTAATTGGTGTGGTAATTGGGCATCAGCTGCTCGAGCATAGCCGTTCGTACTGATTAATGATCTCGGAAGAACAGATTGCAGCGAGAAAGTCGTTCTGAAAGTTTCTTTCTACTGGGGTATGCAGTCTCAGCTTCTGAGGTCATTGGCTCATCCCGAGACCAGCAAAAGTCAGAGTTTTCTTTCATTCTATAATATCGAGATTCCAAAATCCCCGCAGTCATAGAAAATCTCTAAATCTGGGTCATTGGGTTATTCAGTGCGGCCGATTGCTTGGGTAATTATTAATTAAAGAAAACTAATTATCGCGTCCATAGGGAGACGTGGTCAAGATTCGTTCGCTTCTCAGATGAATATCTGCATGATTCAACATCGCATGTCAAACCTCGATTACTCAAGCCAAGCTACTTCACGATAGGTGGAAACTAACGAGATTAATACATATACCTATATGTATAGGTCTGGATGCAGAATAGGGAGTAGCCCTTTATGAAAGACCAACAGTATTCAGGATTCGAGAAATTAAAATGCAAGGAACATCAATTAATGCTGTATGCTAATTGTTCAGAAAACAAACCTTTATCATACGGGCGAACAACTTAGCCATGTGGCTGCTTGTGTTATAAAAAATTGAACACCATGAGTGAGGTGCCTATATATCTATATGCTTGCGGATCCGAAAGTTTGTTAGAAAAAAACAGATCAATCATTCGAGATATTTTCGCAATATCAGAAGGTTCTCGGCTCATAAATGATTGAGGTCTGTCTTCTGGCACTAAGAGATACAAGAGAGTGCTCTTACGTCGGGTGCACGTAACAATAATGAAAGGCGACTCTTCACAAAGCCAGACTTTTACCTGACTTTATATTTGAAGGATAATGAACTGCTGTGACAAAACTGTATTGTTAAAGATTGAATATTTGCAGTAGCAGAATTACTCCACAATACATGATATGATATGATATGATATGATAGGATATGATAGTGAGGTCAATCGCAATATCGATCATAGTTGCAGAGGGTGTAGGTAATTTGAAAAGAGACCGTTACAAGCTGGACTTTCAAAAAATCGTCAAGAAGTTTGATACTTTTTATTACACCATGCGAATCTTGTGTAAAGTTATGTAAATGCAATTGGTAAATGAACAAAATTACGGCCTGATGATACAAGCGAGAGTGTCTGATTCTAAACCACACCTTAATCTTTGAACTAGGTTTCCTTACAGTCAAATTCACACTCCCGTGGATTGCATGTCTTTGTTCCTGGTGCGTCTCGTCCAGCTGACCTCGATCTCTCACGTGATTTTGATCACCGCCTTTGCCTTTCGAATACGAAATGTCTCCCCGAGAAACGGAGAACCGGAAGTCCCGAGAAAGTACAGGCTCTCTTGTATTAGTTATATCCGTACTTGCCTCCACCCAAGGACCAGAGCCTCTATATAACCCGGTTTGATTGTTTCCTACTGAGGAAAGCTGCAGGACCGGACGGGTGTAAATTTATCCGTAACAAAAAAAAAAAAAAAAAAAAAAACAATCAAATATCAAGAAAAAACTTTCGCAACGCTTCCACATCCGACAAACTGTGAAGCCCGATTAAAACCGCGGAACGAACGAAGCAAAAATAATCCATGATTTATTAGTATAACAGTACTTTCGACGTTTTACTATTAGTTTTTTTCCCCTCTTTAATTTCAGTTGTGCTTCAAGTATTTCGGCTGAATTAAACGCATCTATGCGTTCCGAGTACTTTCAGAGCAGAAGTAAAAAAAAAAAATTATATCCTTTTTTACCACAAGAATCGCATCTCTGACACAAACGACCTTGTACCATTATTAGACATGCGAAATCTGTTTCGCCTTGAAAATAAAAGGCCTTGATTACTCTGAAAGTTTTAAGGGGGTTTCCCAGTTTGGAGCTCCAAAAAGCGTGTATGTTTTCCGAAGGGTTGTGCCGTTGAGGGTTGTAGAAGAAAAAAAAAAATGAAAGAATATGTTTTGAAAGTGCTCAACTTAAGCTTTAATTAAAAAAAAAAGGTTGACAATATCATCAAAATTACGACCTCTATTTGGTAGTTGGACGTCTACGGAGTCCCATATGAAATTCCATGAATTTCATGAAGTCTTATGAAATCCATGTGAAATTTTATAAAGTCCGATGAAATCTCTTGAGATTTTTGAAGTCATTTATAGTATAATCCATGAAGTCCCCGGAAATCTAAAAGGTTCCATCGAGTCTAATTATGAAGTCAATATAAAATCTGACGAAATCTTGAAAAATCCCGTTGAATCTTCCTAAAGTCTTCCGAGTCATAAAAAAGTGTCTAAGCTCGCATGAAATTTTCGAAGTCCAGTGTGGGTAGAATCATTCGCGGTGATTAATCTCTCGTGACATTCTGCGTTAACAGGTTTTCCGGATTATATTTTTACCCGAAATTACGTCGACCGTTGATTTCTGACCGGATAGAGCAAGTTCATCTTAGTTTTATATGATTTCATAAATTTTGTGAATGTACGATGAAACCCTGAGTTTTCTTCGTCTTATCTTCGTCGCGTATTGCAAAATGACTTATCGGACTGAACAGATTTTCTTCATCATGTATTACATTCGGAAGACTGGCATAAGCCCAAACCAACAAGAACCAGAAAGTGCGCTGAGAGGGAGATCGATCGATTCCTTGTCTTCGTGGTATCCGCTGGTCTTCCACTTTCTCCGAACTTGGAATGGCTCGCGTCTCTCCTGACCTCTGAGCGCTCCGATGACCGCGACCGCCCGCAAGCAGTCACGGAGCCATTTGTAACGGATATAAAACAGAACGAGGCGTAACGCGAATTATAGACATCTTTACGTACGTCCTTGCCTTTCTAATCGCCCTTCACCAGATCTAACGCCTGGTTTATAGTCTCTGTAATCTGGACGGGGATGAATTGATTTTTATTCATTCATTTTTCACTTCCTCCTTCTCTTTGATTGCTTTAGGTAATAAACGCATGAGATCCTCGGGTAAAATGCATACATTTATTATCCTTGTTGGTATATAATTGGAGTGTTCAGATTATTTTTAAGAAGTAAGGTGCAAAAAGCACTTTCTCTCTATCATAGAATATCCATCACCATCAATGTGACTATCTTGAAAGTGTGAGAGTTGAAATTGGATCGGAATTTTGATATTTCAGTCACTAACTGACGGGAGGTGTTCAAAGATCCTAGAACAAAGATTTTTTACTTTTTACTCACCTAGACTAGTAGCCAAGAAAATCTTCCACATTTAAAATGATGACTATGTTACTCAAAAGATCTACGTCGGACTTGAATTTGATGGATGTGATATAGGCATGAGGAGGAATATTTATGATAATGGATTCAGACGTCCTTAAAGATTCCACCTTGGATAATCTCGAGCCCGTTCCCATCCACGATAACTCTGCTATCGAGAGCCTTGCTAATGCCACACAAGGCTCCGTTTTTCAACTCACTAGGAGTCGATCGGAACTCCGAGTCATGGAGCTTGCCCAAACTTTTGGGGGTGTTTACTTGTACCAGAATATGAAGCACCTGCCATACCGGGTGATTCGTTTTAATCGCCCCAGGCCGATTTTTCCGAAACCAAGCAAGATACGAAAAAAAAGTTTGGTATAAAATATTCAGGGTTCAGGGGGGGACAAAACTTGGTGGTATTAGTATTTCCGTAAGTGGAGCCGCCAAGGTCAGGTAAAGGTCAACATGGTTCTTTTAAACGGAATGACATATTTCGTTCTCCAGAATCTGAAAGAGCATCAAATTCTGCACCGAAAAGTACTTGCATACATATTAGTCCAGTCATTTCGTCGGAAAAAAGGGCAAATAAATGCAAATGAAATTAGATAGCTAATTTTTTTATATGTTGTAGGGGATACCTATAAAAGCTTAACTTGAGATTTTCGACCAAGATTTCATGGACGTTTTAGACGCCATCTTGAAAAAAGGGGTAAAATTCGTTTTTTGGCAATAACTCGGCTATGCGATGAGATACGAAAATTTTTTGTAGCTTTTTTGTGCTCTACAATCAAGTCTGAACCATTTTTAGCGTATTATGCATCGTTATCGAGATATCGATCGAAAAAGTAAAAAATTTCGGACATAACTTTTGTTTTTTGCGATTTTTTTTTTCGTCATGAATATCGAAAAAAATTGTAAAAATGAAACTTATAGAGCATATTCAGACCTACAATTTCCTTTTTTATTTTTTTATTTTGGACAGAAATTACGATCTCCAGCGCGCCGCAAAGTCGGTGAATCCACGCTCAGCGTCGAGCGAGCCGCTCGCTCGGTTGTACTTACACGTCGAAACGGATGGAAAGTTGTTAGGGGAATTAATGCGATATAAAATAAATTAAGAAAGGAACAAATTCTGGATCACACACAAGTAATTTATTAAACAAATAATTGTTTTTTAGTAAAAAATTTTGAAAATGAAATTTGGTTGTTGCAATTTTTTTTTCTGGTAATAAGTTTCGAAAAAATATCCGCGGTGAAACTTGTCAAGCTTATTCAGCCATACAATTTTGTGTTTCATTATTTTGTTTTGGACTGAAATGACGATCTTTAACGCGCTTCAAAGAGCGCACCTATAGAGCGTCCGTTCGTGTCTCGAGTGCACAAAAAATTAATCAAAAAAAATCTCATGCGTTTTTTTTTATTCCATATACATTTATTTTGTATCGAAAAAATTTATTGAAAAACCTGTCATCCGTTTTAACGTGTGTGTTGCATTTTTTTTTATGTAACGTGTGTTTTGTAATTTTTTTTTATCGCTGAAATGTACTGTACAACCTTTTTTTTATTGCAAAAATGTTCGAAAAATGTATTGTAAAACCTTTCATTAATTGTAACGTGTTTTGTATTTTTTTATCGCCCAAATATATTGTAAAACCTTTTATTCCTTTGAACGTGTGCACTGTGCATACAACCAAAGTACGAAATATATGGACGAAACATTCAATCCACCTACCATTTTTTTACTGCATAATTCATAAACAAATTATTCGTTAAATAAATTTCTTGTGTGTGATCCTCAATTTGTTGCTCTATTCACTTATTTTTCATCGCATTAATTTCCTGAACAACTTCCCATCCGATTCGACATGCAGATACAACCGAGCGAGCGGCTCGCTCGACGCTGAGCATGGATTCACCGACTTTGCGGCGCGCTGGAGATCGTAAGTTTGGTTCGAAATGAAAAAATAAAAAAGGAAATTGTAGGTCTGAATATGCTCTACAAGTTTCGTTTCCACAATTTTTTCGATATTCATGACCAAAAAAAAAATAGCAAAAAACAAAAGTTATGTCCTAAATTTTTTACTTTTTCGATCGATATCTCGATAACGATGCATGATACGCTAAAAATGGTCGAAACTTAATTGTAGAGCACAAAAAAAACTACAAAGAAGTTTTCCATAAAAATTTTCGCATCTCATCGGATAGGCGAGTTATTGCCAAAAAACAAATTTTACCCCTTTTTTCAAGATGGCGGCTAGAACGTCCAGGAAATCTTGGTCGAAACTCTCAAGTTAGGCTTTCTGGGTATCCCCTACAACATATAAAAAAATTAGCTTCCTAACTTCATTTGCATTTATGAATGTATACTATAATGACTGGACTATATGGCCTAAGGTCAATGAGTAACGAGGTAGAGCTAGTCAAAACAGTACACATGCGGCCGCGCCTCGCGGTCGCGGTGCAGCACCCGCCAGCGTACCAATCTACAGATATCTTGTCGGTATTGCGCGGAGACTTGAGTATCCAATAGACATTACAAATTTGACGTGAAAATGGAAAATGAAAAACGTAATGAAATAATTCCGAACAAAAATTTGTTGTTTGATTAATGAACGAAACAAAATCAAAATCAACTAGTTACATCAAGATTCGCGGCAGCGAATCGCCGCCAAGTACCCGTAGGCGGGCGAGAGCTACGCGGAACTATATTGTCTCGGAGGAACTCTTTATACCTGTAAGCACGAGGTCATAACTTCGGAACGCGTGATTATTTATCGATGAAATTTTCAAAATAGATTTTATTTACCCTTAGCAACTCCACGTGAAAAATAATCTGACCCCTTCATATCCCTCAAAACATGGTTACTCAAGACTCCTCACAATACCGACAAGCTATCTGTAGATTGGTACGCTGGCGGGCGCTGCACCGCGACCGCGAGGCGCGGCCGCATGCGTACTGTTTTGACCGGGTCTACCTCTACCTCGTAACTCATTGACATTAGGCCATATATGTATGTATATACTTTTTGGTGCAGAATTTGACGCTACTTCAGATTCTGGAAAAAAAATGTCATTCTGTTTAAAAAACCATGTTGACCTTTACCTGACCTTGGCGGCTCCACTTACGGAAATACTGATACCACCAAGTTTTGCCTCCCTCTGAACCCTGAATATTTTATACCAAACTTTTTACCGTATTTTGCTTAGTTTCGGAAAAATCGGCCTGGGGCGATTAAAATGAATCACCCGGTATGGCTCTATGGAATGGGGCTTTATTCTATTAATTCACCAAAATATACTCTACGAATCGGCGTTAAATGGGTTTTGCCGGGTTTTGCTAATTCACCTGAAATAATCGATTTTTGCTTGGCGTCGTGAGATAAAGTCGAACCGTCCAAGTTTTTGAAGGTACCCCGCAGTATTTCGGAAATTTTATTGCCGAATATATACAACTGCTGATAATCCCGCGAAAGAATCCTGACTTAATTCAGCGATCGAGTTGTTCCTGAGGCTCAGTCTTTCGAGGTCGTCTGTCTTGAAGTGGTTCGGAAAATTTTTTGAAAGTTTATAATGGCTTAGCTTGGGGGTGTTCGCCGGTACACCGATGAAGACGTCGCTATTATTGTCAGTTATCTCATCGTACTCTAACTCCAGGATGAGCGGACTAGTTGGGAGTCTTTCAAAAATGTTATCCGTGATGTTTGTGAACTTGTTTGAGGACAGGTGAAAACTCGTCAAATTCTCCAGGTCGTCGGAAGTGCCGTCTTCGCAAGTTGAGATTGAGTTAACATTCAGAGTAATCCTGACAAGGTTTCGTAGACCCGAAATTCACCAGTTTCGATTTTCGAGATCCTATTACTAACCGAATTCAACCCATCCAGAGACGAATAGCCCCTTGAAAGCGTCCGATTGTATTCTAGTAATGCCGTTCTGATCTAGGTCTAGGTGCGCGTAAGCTTTATAAGTCTCGAAAAAACTTCATCTGGAATGCCAAGTATCTGGTTCTTGTCCAAATACAACTCAATCAAGCTCGCAGTCAAGGAACCAGCGAATGAAATGTCCGATATTTGGTTCTAAAACAAATACAACACCCAGAGTCTGCTGGATTAAAAACTTCCATCTTCCACATCCTTCGAAAGATCGATATAAGCGATGGGGATTTGTTGCAGCTGATACCATTCCTTGGCGATACCTTGAATCCCACGATTCTGCACATATAAGTATTGCGTTTGGCTGTCGATAACAGTATCGAAGCAGTTCCTGGGCAGGGATTCACCCTTTTCCAGGATACCAACTTTCTTCAAGATTGAGTCCTATAATTATGTAGACTATCGTGCGGCCCTCGTGGTCCAGACGTGGCTTGTGGTCAGGATCTACAATAATCGCGTTCGTCAAAGAGAAGATTTCTACTTTTTCGGTCAGTTCCCGTGTGAAAATTGGTCGGGGTCCCGGCTCCCGGCAAGGCCCATGTCGGGCCTAATCGTGGCGACCTGAAATTCGAAAAACTGCCCGGACGCTATCCGGTAACTGAACTGGTCAGTTGGCCAGGCAAAATCATGGTACAAATCTTCAGCGAAATTATTCTTCATTTCTCACATTAACATTTAATCAACCGAAATCCCATATTTAGTTTACCAAATTAATAATAATGATGAATTTTTGTTTTACAAATTTTTTCCTATAGCTAACATTTATCAAGCAAAATCTGTTGATAGTAATAAATTAATTTTAATTTCGAAACACTCGTACTATATTCGCTTCTCCCGTGCAAAAAATTGACTAGTTCAACCGGCTTCTGGCCGAAACCAGATCTGGGACGTCTTGTATTTCCTGTCCAGAGCGACCCCGGCAAGACCTGATTCAAGCCCGATATCATCATAATTTCGAATCTCGCACCAGCTGGATCAATCTGATTCTATAGTAGAATCCATCGCTTTCTGGCCAGTCATATCCGATTTTATTATACAAGAGGTTTTTTTTGGCGCATGTTTCTCAGATGTGACGCCAGTTAACACGCCGCATAATATTATGGAACCTTCATCATAAAATAATGATCTCGCCGGTATCATAAAATAATTGACCTCGCCTTGACACTGATTTATCATGATACTGATCGGTGAGATTGAAATGTCTATTAGCTCTTAGTTCAACAGCTTGATCATAAGTTTCGACAAATAGGAAAATATGAGTCCGATCACCATAAGGTAGTTTGGCTTGGTGGGTAGAGCGTGCAACTAATAATACAGCGAATATGCGAGCGGACTTGGGTTTAAATCCCGGTAAGCTCAAAAAAAGGCGGATAGCGGTTTTCTTTTCTGGATAGTTATATATATAATGTGAATGTGATTTCTTTTTATGTCAAAATAAAATTCTTCCGAGATCCTTGTCAAGACTTCAAAAGGACGTCCCTTGGACACCAATTTTTGGAACATTATAACCTGCCAGGAATGAAGTTTTGTCGCCAAAAAAAAACACTAAAAGGACTTCCACAACATTTTGCGACGACGATCATTTGACGTCATTTTGACGTCCATGTGTTGTGTGGGTTAATTGGCATTCGAAAGGCAGCCAGACAGGGGCCAGTAAACTTTACTAGTCCAGGCCCCGATCAGTCAAGCGTGACGTTTTTGGTTCGGGCCCTGTCTAGTTTCACTGATTAGCGCCCGAAAAGAGAATAGCCAAATGGTCACCGCCCGGCCAGGGCCCACTTACAATTTGCACATACGGGTGACAACATGGGGTCTATCAAGCGGTTCGGCTGCTTGCTTGCTACTTTCTTTATACCTTCAATGGACTCCTCATCGGATGGATGAGGATTCTGGGTGCCCCAAAGATTCTTGTTCTCAAAATGTACAGTGCATTACCGGTGACAGCAATTCCAGCGGTATGAAGCATGTCGGCAAATTCGCCTTCTGCTAAATACAGGGCTGGGTTCTACAAGAAGTTTAACAATTGAAGTCGCGATTGAAGCATACGTAACGGCTTGTCACGGCATTCGCCTGAAATGGGATTCAACTGAGACATTTGCACTTACTGTTCTTCATACATAGAAAACAAAAAAAAAAAGACAAATTAAAAATTACTTCGCTAAACACCGTCTCTAAACATCTACACCAGTCATCGGGAACAGGACGTCGTAGCATAATGAACCGATCAGACGAGTTCGCCGAAGACGACCGAAGTTCGATGGAATATTATGCGAAGACGTCTCGTTCGAAGGTGATTACTTCCCACCCTCAAAAAGTTATAACCCTCTCTTTATCCGTGATCATCTTCATACAATTGATATTATAAATTCAACTTTAAATTTTTTATTCTGGATCTATTTGTTCGCGCTAACCGCCCACAGGACGAGGAGTGATCAAAAGATCACCATTTTTGTCCCCATCATTCTGTAATATAACACAAAGCCCGAAACTAATAATCGTCTATAAATTCTGCAAAATCTGAGTTGCGGACTTGAAAAATTATCGAAATAAATATAGAAATCGGCTTGCAGTCTGACCATGAGATAATTTCAAATTATCTTCTGCTTTCAGCTTGTAATGTCAGATTTTGCACTAAATCCTATGTACTGATAATAGAAGCCTTGATGAATGAGAGGTGCATTTACCTTGGTACTCTGCTTACTCACTTTTGGAAAGCCACTTTGTGATGTGAATGAATTTTTGAAATCTCTCCTACTAGACCCCGTATGAAAATAAAGAACAAAGTCTTCAATGCTTACCGAGGTAGTGACACCGTGAACCGGTTGAATATCGAGATACTTCTTATGGCACTTGCCGTACCGCCAGCTTGCATAGCGCGGCTTTATATTCATATCTAAATAGCAATTGAACCAGGATGACTATGGTTAAGCAAGTATAAAAATAGAACTGGTTTTTCACAGATGACATAACTCAAGAACAAGGAAACAGCCCGAGGCTTCATATCTCGAGAAGCCAACGGCCAGCCTATGGATAAACCGCGCGAGAGGTTCAATGAACGAGGAAAAGTGAATCTTGTGTAAATGCCAACTGTGAACCTATTAGTCCAGTAACCTGAGACGAAGAATTGGTCATATTTCGGAATAAATCCCACCAAGCTGGATTTTGGTATACAACCTCGATTCTTCACCGATGTCCTTTAAAAAATGGCGGCCAAATGTGCAGAAAATTAGTTTTTTTCTAAATATCTTCGAATATATCAATCCTACGGAAAAAATATAGTATAGGACCTTTTTGGTAGAAAATTTAAATAGTTTCATTTTAATATACCACCATTCATAACGTGGGATTGGTATATTTGGAGATATTCGGGAAAAACTGATCTTCTGCACATTTGGCCGCCATTTTTAGAGGACCCAGGGGACCAATCGATGGGAACTTTTAGTACGTTGTTTCTGACGTCGAATCGAAGTTGTGTACCGGGATTCGGGTTGGCGGGCTTCATTCCGAAAGGAAAACGTATATCGACTGGGCTAGAGTTAATAGGAGAGAAATCCCTGCTTAAAATTATTAGTTCATATCAACGCCCGAACGGAATATCGTTCCATTGATATGCGGCTTTGGTTTGTTGGTTTTGCATTGTTTGGTTCTGGACCATACCTCGTCTGGATTAGATATTCGCGCCTCGTCTCTAAAAAATTGAAAACCGAAAAATGACCCTCCGTGACTTAAAAAAAAATGAATTATCGTCTTCCTCCGATGAAGACGTTGTCATTCCACATCTTGAAGAAGGCTTGCGTCTGATGTCATCTTGCAGCTTTTGGGGATTCTCGAGCAATTCGATTGATCCGTTATTTAACCCTTGAACGACTCAAATACTTATAAAAGTTGACGAAAAAATTCCGCTGTACAAAATTTTGTACAGCTATTTCTCATTCATAACTACGAACAGATTTTTTCAGGATATAATTACACAACGTGTAGAGGAGCGTAGTGGATTTTATATTTTGCAAGCGACCTCGTCTACATATATTAAAAAAAAAAATAATAGTATTCTAATAATAACAATGATTGCCTACAAAGATGTTATTTATATAGGTACGCCTTACCATCTTCCTTCATCTACTACTTTCATACGATGGGTGTGGAAGAATCTTGTCAGTTTGGCAAAAACAATAACATTTGACAAATCAAGATTCGCGGCAGCGTATCGCCGCCAAGTCCCCGTGGGCTAAAATAAGTACTCGACAATCTAGAGCTTGATTAAAAAATCTGAGAAATTCTGAAGAATTGATAACTGCGAATATGTGGCTTCAAATTTGCTCAAAGATTCCCATCATCTATACTTTATAAAGGATGTGCAAGAAAATTCCAATACCGACGGAAGCATGATCAAGTTTCAACTATTTACCAGCCAAGGAAACCTTCAAAATTTTAATGCATGAACGTTACTTACAAGATCTACGTTAGAGTTGGATTTGATGTATGATATATGAGGAGGAATATACCGAGAGGAAATCTAGAAACCGTAGAGTCGACTGCGCATGAATGCGCATGCACCAAATAATTCAATTTCATCGATCTGTGAGATCGTCCCGCGATGATTTTTTAACCTGCGAGGCACAGGTGCCAACTTGCAAGAAATTAAGCGAGAGCCGTCAAACTTTCGTGCGTAAAGTAGTCGATTGAGGTTAGGTTGTTATCGAGTCGAAACAAGCAATCGGCTGTTCGGAATAAATTTCACGGGTCTTTCGAAACATCAAGTTTCAGTCAAAACAATAAAAGCTCTCCAAGACTTTCCGAATTAGTAACGCAATTGATTGAAATTTTAACTTAAAAAATTTGTATCAATTACATCACCGCCAAGAACAAAGTGTGATAGCTGAAACTCGGGATGGCCAGCCTGCTTCAGCAGGCGACGAAACTCGCGCATGCGCCCTCAGACGCAGACGACTATACGGTATCAAGATTTCCTCTCGGTATATGGTCATGCGGTTTCAAACATTCTCAAAGATTCCACCTTGGATAACTTCGAGCCTGTTGCCATCCACAAAAACTTCGCTCTCTGAAGTCTTGCCAATGCCATACAAAGCTCCGTTATTCAACTTAGTGATGGGGTTTCGGGAAATATCGAATGTGGTCAAAGCGTTCAAGTTTTTCAGGGTACCTCGCGGTATTTCGGTAATCTTATTGCTGGCTAACGAGATGTATGCAACTGCTGATAATCCCGCGAAAGAATCCTGACTTATTTCTGTGATCGGGTTATCCTCGAGGTACAATTTTTCGAGTTCATCAATCTTGAAGTGGTTCGGCAAAATTTTTGAAAGTTTATTATGGCTTAACTTGAGAGTGTTTTTCGGTACACCGACGAAGACGTCAGTGTCAATCTCGGCTATTTCGTTGTCCTCTAACTTCAGAAACAGTAGAGTAGCTGGAAGTCGGCCAAAGTTATCTTCTGTGATGTTTGTGAACTTGTTTGATGACAGGTCAAGACTTGTCAAACTTTTCAATCCATCGAAGGCTCCGTTTTCACAATACGAGATTAAGTTATCACTCAAAGTGATCCTGGCGAGGTTTTTGAGGCCGGAAAATGTACCAGCCTCGATTTTTGAAACTTGATTACGCGCCAAATCCAACCCATTTAGAGACGTGAGCCCCTCGAAAGCATTTGATTGTAATTTCGTAATGGCGTTTTGGTCTAGGCCGAGCTGCGTAAGATTGTTCAGTCTCGAAAAAACTCCATCTGGAATGTCAAGTATCTGGTTGTTGTCGAAGTACAACTGAATCAAGCTAGCAGGTAAAGAAGCAGTAAATGAAATGTCCGATATTCGGTTCTGGGAGAAATACAACACCCAGAGTCTACTAAACTCAAAGCTTCCATCTTCCACATCTTCGATAAGATTCGCTTTCAAGTTGATTCCTCTCAGATTATAGTTGCTAAAAACATCCTTTTTTATTCGCTTGATCAAATTATTGCTTAGATCAACTATCTTCACCCCCTCGGGCAAGTCGTTGAGAATCTCTGGCGAAAGTTCAGTCAAATTATTGTTCGAAAGATCGATGAAAGCGATGGGGATTTGTTGCAGCTGATACCATTCCTTGGCGATACCTTGAATCCCACGATTCTGCACATCTAAGTATCGCGTTTGGCTGTCGATGACAGTATAGAAGCAATTCTTCGGCAGGGATACACCCTCTTGCAGGATACCGACTTTCTTCAAGATTGAGTCCTCTATGCAGACTATTATGCGACCTACGTCGCCCTGACGTGGTTTATCATCAAAGTCTATAATCGTGCCCGGCAAAGAGAAGATCTCTGCTTTTGCTGGTAGTGACACCATGTAGCCTGTCAAACGGTTCGTATGCTTCCTCGTGACTTTTTTTACACCCTGGATCGACTCCTCGTTTGATGGATCGGAATTAGGTACTTCAAAAATTCCTGTACTCAAAGTGTGCAGTGTGTTACCCATCACAAGGATATCAGCTGTATGAGGAATGCCAGCAAATTCGCCTGCTGCTAAATACTCCACCGGGTTATTAGAGAAGTTTAACAATTTGAGGGTTTTCAGCCCAACGAATGAGGACTCGATGAGATTTATCTGGTTTGACCCCAGGTTTAGTTCCTCAAGCCCTTCATCAAGGCCAGAGAATGCGTCAGCTGCAAGCTGGGAGATTTCATTGGATTCCAAGTTGAGGATTTTCACGTTTACATTTTCGAATACGCCATCGCCTATTTCTTTTATCCCCCGGTTGGATAGGTCGAGCTCATCAATCTTCTTCAGCTGTTTGAATGACTTCAAGATTCCGTCGTCGATTTTCATCTCGTAGTCCTCAGCCTGGTACTCTTCGGCTACTCCGATTGCCAATAGGGCGATAAATGACCGGAGAATCATCATTTTCTTCCTCATGATCATTCTGTAACACAAAGTCCCAGACTAATCATATAACATTGCAAAGGCTGAGCTGGCCGCCAAAAATCATACAAGAATACACACATTATTTTCCAGGCTTAGATTGTAACGTGAGATTTTTCTACAAGATTATCTTTTAGTTTCTTGGATCTTATCAGTTTTTCATCTGGATCTCAACGTTCGCCGTGTTTTACGTGCAAATATTGTCGGATTTAATACGAGGCCAAACATAGTGGCAACTGGTGCTTGCCTACGCAATTCTACCAGACGTGAAAACATTGGGAAAAAAGATGCTATTAAATGGAATATCTCTGCCTGGGCACCGAAATCAATGAAACAAAATACGTCGCACAATTCTATGTGCGACTCCGAACACGTACGGCCCAAAAAATGTTTTTTTTCATGCAAAAATAGAGAAGATATCCATGCAACACGTTTCAAAACCATTTAAGTTTAAGAAATGAAAAATTCATTCTCGATTTCGGTACACAACGTAGGCGTTTTAGCGACAGTTGAGTGAGTTTGCGAATGCGCATGCGCAGAGTTTACTTTTTGCTCCTAGGAGCAAAATGCAGCTACTTTTATGTCCTAGGAGTTAAAAATGGTCTCTGACGCACTCCGCCCATACGCTGCAGTAGCTCTCAACTCGTGTTGTTATTGTATGTAGTCCGTCGTCCGTGTGTACCGAATCGAGCTTGAACTTGTAAAACATGCTTTTGTTGTATAAAATATCGTGTGCATCATGGAGGCAAAGTATTTGCAATACTCGTCGTCGACTCGTTTACGCTTCGTATTGCAAACTTACGCTCGGCGTTAACGGGATGTGATAGGCAGAAGGCGATAAAGTAGGGGGTGGTTTTACCAATTTGTTTTGTTTCACTCGGCATCTCGCGACGAAGGCACGGAATGGGTTTTCGCACAAGAATTCGACGTATCATGTGGTCGAGTATTGCCGTAGATGAATAAACGTTGTGACGTTGCATTTTGCAATCGTCACAGTTGGGACACTTAACACGGTGACGACGTGAGGACGGACAACTCCAGAAAGTATCCAGGTCTCAGGTTTTGATTTAGTTTGCTTATTAATTATGCTATTTGCTATATTTTGCTTTTATTTCACGAAATATGTAAAAATATCGACGCTTGAGGAGACTACGCCAGGACGTCGAGGGATAACATCGACGTCTAAGACGAAGTACTCCCCGAACTACTAGTTTCCGTCTTCTTCTACCAATCTCACGGTCGTGGATGCCGCAGGAGCGGTCGAATGAGAATGACTCGCTGAGCCATTTCTCCCGTTCCCGCAGACTTCTCAGCCTGGTGCTAGACTACATCCCGTCAACTCTTTCCGGACGTCTCGGCAGTGGTCGAATGGAGCAGGGCGAAAACCCAAAAGTAACCCAACAAACGCTTTCCGTTGCCGAAGACTTATCGACCTGGAGTCGAGCTGGACCAAATCATCGACTTTCTCGACATCGTCCCGCTATCGTGGTTACCCAAGAAAGGTCCCGATAGTAGAACTGCAACCAAGTGATGCAGGCCTGTCTGTAAGCCTTCCACATCGCCAATGGGGAAGTCTAGATGCAGATCCCGGTATAGGGGCATCAGAACTTCCGCCAGATCCTCTGACTGGTCAGTTTTTCTTGTTAAAGCGCAGTCAGGGTGCACTTCGTCCCGACGATGATCCCGAGGGGTCCCGAGACGAGAGACCAGAGATAAGTAAAGAAGACAGGAGAAGAAATACCGTCGAATCCCGCTGTACCGCATTAAAAACATCCCGCCGTACCGCCATGCCGATTCCAGGCTTGGACAAATATTCACAATCAGGCAGAATTGGACAACGCGTTCCCGAAAGTACGTCAAATAGTACTCGTCACCTGATTCGTCGCCTAAACTACCGTCGACGAGCGGCTCAACAGCAAGTAATTCCCGAAGCTATAAAATGCAGGACAACGCAGGATTCGGCCTACTTCTACGCTCGTCCGTCTTCACGTAAAGAACAGTGTCCCGACAAGTATACCGATTCCCGAGTGTCCCGATAGTGTATTTTTCTATTTCAATTTATATCTTAGCTTCTTTCTTCTTTCTTCTGTTATTTAAACTCATCTTTTAGTATTTAGAGTCAGTATAAAGAACACTAAAATGTCCCGTAGTTGTTAATTCCCGAAAGGGGAAGTTATATTTCATCAGTAAGGTAAGACCTATTTTCTGTAAAACCATGAGTTCTCTCACGAATCCCGTTTAGTTTTGTCTGTTATATTTGATATATTGCATTTTGGTGTGGTATAGTCCACTTTACCGGCACGCAAGTCACCGACTTCGTCCCGATTATTCTATAGTATATTTCTGGATAATTAAAAACGGATTCCCGAGTTAACTCGTGTTCAGCATCTATTTTGTGGCTTTCTTTCTTTATCTCACGCTGCTTAACGCATGTTGTAGAGCTTAGCTGCTTTTCTTATCTTTGATGCTGTAGTATGATAGCGATCGACCTGTAAATCGTATTTCCTGGAGATAGCGAGTGTAGAAGCAAGCATATTATTTAATTTATAGTTCTCTAGTTATTAAGTATTGTATCTGATTTATTCTGCATGATTATTCTGATTATCGTCTGATAGTTGTCCCGTTCAACGTAAGATTGAACTAGTATTATATCGAGCCGCGCTGCTTTGATCTTTATTATTATTCTGTAATATTTTCTGTGAATATTCTTTACGACTTAATCCCGATAATATCTGAGACACGACGATAACCTGGCAATATTGTATTTCTATCCCGTAAAATTACGGATATTTCGTCATCCTAATCCCGATAAATCAATAAATTAATCAGATAAAGGAATATTATAATTCTTGTTTAATTTGGCGTCCCCGCCCCTTTACCATTATTCGTAATAAAATATATTCTGAGCTAGTTGGCAATTTGCGCCGTCATATCTTTTGAGTATTTATTATATTTCAAGTGACGTTTTCACGTCTGGCGCCCAACCTTAGGTTTGTTGTATTTTATTAACCACGCACATCGACGCTGAAGTGCACGGCTACGGGGTTAACCCTGCCCTTAAAAAGTCGTCGTTGCAACGTATCGAAATCGAAAAATAGTTTGTTTTCGTTAATTGCGATCTGTAAAATTGAGTAAAAAAATGTCCGCTCGGGGCTCGACTCTCAAATGCTGACCTTATTGTTCGAGTTCGCGTGGTACCCAGCTCTGGAATACAGGGCGGCGTCAATTCTATGACATCGCACAAAGCGAACGATACGTTTATTTATGAGTATTTCGGGAAAATGAAAGCGTGAGCAGTAACGCTGCATTTCGTCGACTTCGACCGAGTCAAAGCGATTCTTGACAGTTACGTACACTAAACGTGTGGATCTTGACCGGTATGAAGTTGGCCCTACAGTCTTCTGTCTCTTTCTTTTCTCGCGCTACCTGGCGAGGGATGTATGTATGTATATACGTAACTGTCAAAAACCGCTTTGACTCTGTCGAAGTCGACGAAATGCAACATTACTGCTCACGCTTTCATTTTCCCGAAATACTCATAAACAAACGTATCGTTCGCTTTGTGCGATGTCATAGAATTGACGCCGCCCTATATTCCAGAGCTAGATACCACGCGAACTCGAACAATCAGGTCAGCATTTGAGAGTCGAGCCCCGAGCGGACATTTTTTTACCCAATTTTACAGATCGCAATTAACGAAAACAAACTATTTTTCGATTTCGATTTCGATACGTTTATTCATCTACGGCAATACTTCACCACATAGTACGTCGAATTCTTGTGCGAAAACCCATTCCGTGCCTTCGTCGCGAGATGCCGAGTGAAACAAAAAAAAAAATTGGTAAAACCACCCCCTACTTTATCGCCTTCTGCCTATCACATCCCGTTAAAAGACTACTTTGCCTCTTTGGTACACAATATACCATTCTATGACCGCGGAACAAATAAATTATCGTTGTCCTCCGATGAAGGCGTAATCCGTTTCGTGAACAAAACTGTCGACTGGTCTTATCCGGCAGTTTTTGGAGATTCTCGACCAGTATTCCCGCAGACTGTCTTCTTTGCCTTCTCCATTGTTTATTCAATAGCTGAATTATTTGGCTATGCGTAAAAGTGAACGAAAAAATTTGCTGTACGATATTTTTACAGCTATGAGTCATGCGTTGGTGATTATCAGCAAATCCTTTGCGGGAGGTAATGAAACAAAGTTAGGCGGATCATAGTGAACTTGATATTTTTATTACTGGATGTGATTTATTTTTTTACAAGCCCCTCAGTTTACATATATATTCAACAAAAATGTCAACATTTTAATAATAACAATGATTGCTTATAAAGATGTTATTGATATGGGCACCCCCACTATCCTCCTTCGTACCAACGCATCGGCGTGAGAAAATCTAGCCATCTTGGCAGAATTGTTAAAGATTTGGTTGAAAGATATTTGAGAATCTAGAGCTCGATTACTCACAGAAATTGCGAGGAATCATCAGCTGCGAACGTGGTTTTAAATATCTTCGAATATTCCACCTTGAATCACCTCGAGTTTGTTTCCAGTTATCCAAACCTTGCTTATGTGAGACTTGGAAACGCCATGGAAAGCGCCGTTCTGCAATTTAGTGATGGGGTTTCGTGAAATTTCGAAATCTACCGGATACGTGAAGTTCCTCGCGATGCCTCGGGGTATTTCAGTGATCTGATTGCCGGCCAAAGAGAGATAGTCAACTCTTGGCAAACCTAGAAAAGAATCCGGGCTTATTTCAGTGAGCAAGTTATTATCGAGCTCTAATTCAGAGAGGTAATCGATCTTGAATTGATTTGGTATAATCTTCGAGAGTTTGTTGTTGCTCAGGTCAAGAGCATTTTTAGGTACACCCACGAAGAAGTCGGCCTCGATGTCAGTTATTCCGTTGCCATTGAGATCGAGGAATCTCAAGGTATCCGGAAGTCGGGCAAAGTTGTTCTTCGTTATCTCGGTGAAATTGTTTTTCCTGATACGAAGTTCTCGCAATTGTCCCAACTGGTCAAAGACTCCTTCGTCAAAGGAAGAGATCAAGTTATGGTTCAGAATAATGTGCCGTAACTCTTTTGGTCCCAAAAAACCGCCGGCTTCAATCTTCGATATTTCATTATGCGACAAATCCAACGTTTTCAGAGATGTGAGTCCGCGAAAAGCGTTAGCCTGTATCTTCGTGATCTGGTTGTGCGCGAGTTTAAGCCGTACGACATCTCCCAAGCGTGAGAAGAGCCCATCTTCAATGTTGCTTATGTTATTTTTGATCAATTTTAACATTTTTAGGCCACTGGGCAATGAAGCGACGAATCCAATATCCGAGATTCGGTTGTCCGTGAAATCTAACTCGGAAAGATTGCTGGATCCGAAACTTCCATCCTCAACCTCTTCGATAAGATTGGCTTTCAATGTAACTTTCAGAAGATGAACATTGTTGATAGTGTCCTTCTTTATTCTCTCGATCAGATTATGACTCAAATCAACTGACCTTACGGTCTTGGGTAGGTCGTTCAAAAGCTCTGGTGAGAGCTTGGTCAGATTATTGTGCGAAAGATCGATGTAGGTACTGTGATTTGGTTCCAGCTGGAACCATCCTTCGGCAACACTTTGAATATCACGATTTTGCAGCTTTACGTACATAACGCGATTATGACATACTGAAAATCCATGACTCGTCATGCTATCAACACAGTTTACCGGTAAAGGTTCGGTCTTCTCAAGACTAGCGACTTTCTTCAGGATTGAGTCTTCGATGCAAATTATCATGCGGTTACCATCGGCAGTGTCGTTGCGGCGATTGTACGTATCATCGTCATCGTCATCGTCATCGTCATCGTCGTCGTCGTCATCCTCGTCGTCATCCTCGTCATGGTCATCAATTTTATCCAACTCAAGTATCCATCTGCTCAAGTATTGCATCTTGTTACCCTTCACGATAATTTCAGCAGTTCTAGGAATACCGGCTAAATCTCCTGCAGCTAAACGCGCGAGTGGATTGTTCGAGAAGTTCAACAACTTCAGGTGATTCAGACCAATAAATGAAGAGTTGATACGCATTATCTGGTTAGATCCAAGGTTCATTTCTTCA
The DNA here is from genome assembly GCA_963978835.1 of Tenthredo scrophulariae. Classification (NCBI taxonomy): domain Eukaryota; kingdom Metazoa; phylum Arthropoda; class Insecta; order Hymenoptera; family Tenthredinidae; genus Tenthredo; species Tenthredo scrophulariae. Next base: position 7,259,564 of record OZ022236.1, on the reverse strand, counting down.
AGATATTCTCCGAGGTCCGAGAATGCGTGAGACTCAAGTACCGAGAGTTCGTTGGATTCTAAGTTCAGCGTTTTTACGCCTACGCCTTTGAAGACGCCATATTTTATCTCTTTTATTCCGCGGTTGGACAGATCCAGTTTCTGAGTCTCTACCAGCTTTTTAATCGAGCTCAATACTCCCCGCTCGATGATAATCGCGAAATCATTTGTCTGGACTTCGTCGGCCTTTCCAATTACCAGTAAGGCGATAAATGACCAAAGTATCAGCATCTTTTCAACGATCATTCTGTAACACCAAAACCCTGAGCTTTGATAATAGAAATCTCAGAAAGATGGCTAAGTCAAATGGCAATAACATTGCGACAAGTTTGAAATTGAAAAATTTCAATTTTCTGGAAAAATTGAGCGTCCCAAAAAGAGAGGAAGAAAATAAAATACAATTTTGAACCTTACCCTGAAAACTGGGGCTCAGTGGTATCGTAGACTGGCCGAATATCGAATGAAGTTTAGTTCGACACTTTTTAGCATTTACGAAACTGCTAGACTCTAGTGGTTAGCGCTGATTTATATCCCCTAATCCCCACCTATAATTCCGACTCGGCCAAGTATGGCAGTAAACGAGTACTACGAACGGAGCTTTCTGACTCCAAGTTTCTGTTATTTGTGCGTAGAATATGAAAGGAGATTCAGAGGCCAGAGTGTAGGGATCTGCCAGTTATAACATGTAAAATTTCTTCCGGGATCGATGCCCTAGTTTGCAAAAAAAAAAAAAAAACACAAAAACTGGTTTTTCACTGAAATAGTATGATTCTCAGACGTCAGAGACTTCGAGGCCGCGACGTAGAAGTTCAAGAACGAACCAACGAGAATAAATTATTTTTTCTAGATGGCCTATGAAATTATTTTCCGCTTGTTCCTTGTATCATGAAAACAGGGAATCCCGGCTTCGGGAAACTAGAAAGGCTTGAGAATTCGAATAAATCAATTTTCAATTTTTTTTTTCTACATCTTTATAGTATGATCCTTTAGGAATGATTCTTCGGCATTTCATTTGGAGAAATTCGCTAATTCCAGGGCAGGATGGAAATATAGATCGCTGCTGGGGCTGAGACTGTCTTGCAGTTTTCAATTTTCAGTGCAGGCAGTTTTTCACCGTTCCGGCAAGAATACTGCACACCGAATCTTTGAACACGATTTGATCAAAGCTGTAAGATAACATCTTGGAATTTCAATCAAAGTTATAAAACACCGTAACGCATCAATCAAATCTGATATGGATAAAAAAAAATGTTGATTTCAATTTTTTTTGATAACAAGTAACTCGTTGATTTTTTTTTAGGTTCAATTGACAGAGGAGGGCCGAAGGAGCACGAAAATCGCTGGGGATCAACCCGAATCTTTATTCATTCTCCTGGAATCATGGCAATGCTGAATTTTTGCACTATCCACATAATTACGTTGCAATGCGTTCATTTACCAACCCCGGAACATTTTTCACACAATTTTTCTACTTTATAACGCTATTGAAAATATTCATAAAAATGAAAACTGTGCACCTTCATCTATAACCCTGTTTCAAACTATTGCGCATGAAGAAATTGTAGGCCATGCAAACCTTTCTAGTGCCCTTCAAATTTTTTCATCAGATGCAATATTTTGATTGTTTTACTCTTGTAACATTGTCTCGGCTCTTTCTGGGCTCAAAAAGAGCTACACTTTACTTCAAAATTTATCTTGCCTCTCGTGCAAATCCTGTCAATTCGCACAAGGTAGAAAAAAAATGAGAGAGAGAGAGAGAAGAGAGAGACCAAAACATGACCACTGCAAAATAACCTACTTCTAATTATTTTAGGGACAGATGAATCATCGTCGAACCTCGGCGAGATTTTCAACTGACTACGGAATTTTATTGTAAAATCTTTTGATTAATGAAGAAGGGATTCTTCGCAAGAGTTAATTGCACAACGTGGAGATGTTCTTGGTGCGAACTTTACATGCGTATTATTATTTTTGCGAAACTCGTTCATTTCTATAGAAGTAGCCATTGACATACATTGAAAAAAATGTGCGATAATCGGCTGGTTGAAAAGCCCTTTAGTTTATGGCGGAAGATACCGTGAAATTATGTGGATGCGGCACAGCAAGGGTGCTACCCCGAAAAGGGTGCTATTTCATGGGCAGTAAGCTGCAGCAGCAGTTTAGTAACTTGCTAGATGTTTCTAGTAAAATCACTAAAAATCTAGTGATTTCAAAAGATCTAGTTCTGAATCTAGTTATCTAAATGTAGTGATTTCAAAAAATCTAATGATTTCTAGTGATTTTTATACAAACATCTAGTAAGTTATTGAACTGCTGCTGCAGCTTACAGCCCATTGAATAGCACCCTTTTTGGGTTGGTACCCTTGCTGTGCCGCATCCACAGAATGTCACGGTATAACACCTAGTGAAAACGTTCAAATGCAACGAGCTCCATTGCTCGACGACCTTCAAAATAATATGGGATCTTGGACATTCATCAGCGATGGAGCTTTGTAGAATATCGAAACTGCACTGATAGAATCTTCTGTTCTAAAGTCCCATGAAAAACTTGGAGAGCTTTTAACAAGTACAAAATCACTTTAAATTTACTCAATAATTTTTCATCTCTACATTTCGCACATCTAATCGATCTGTGTATTCATCTTCGCGTGAAGGTTTTCCCAAATGTTTATACAAAATTTCGAAATATCTGCACCGTACGGAAGATGGTCCAGTTGATACTTCCTCCAGTGTTCTCTCATTCCTGTCACAAGGAACCCGAAAGTATTTTTCATAGTTTTTTTGATCTCTCGTTAATTTGATCAAAATCTATTATGGCTGACTGTTATTTCGAGATCCAAGTGATTTTTGCTCAAATCCAAGGCCGTGCGAATCGGGTTTTTTTTTTTTTTTTTTGTGACCTCTTACGACGTACTATACTGACAGAAAATAAGTTATCAAAAATGGTTGGAGTCACGGCCGGTAATGCCACGTATGTGTCCTCACTTGAATAAGCGTCACTCCTGAACTAGTGGACAGCTTGTGATGAAATTTCCAGACAATATTTATAATCGAAAAGGAAATTTCCTTTGAACATTTCAGTTGATTTAATCAAGGCACTTTCCTGATACAGGCGATTTTTTGCGATTTTTCGCGATTTTCGACCAAAACTACGAGTATATGCGTTGCATAACTTCCCAGAAAATGACCTTAGAAAAGTTCATTAAAAACTGAACAATTTTTGCGCAAGTATCTTTTGGAAAGCTCACTTGCGGTGGTCGAGCCAGGTGAACCTGAAAAATAAGTGAATCACAAAAATCTGATTTTTCCAATGGCGGTAAAAACGAGGCGGTTGGGACGAGAAATCTGAAAAAAAATAACAAATGATCCAGGAAAGCCGGGGACAACATCTTCCCATCTTTAACTCGGAGTATAACTGAAATGCACTTTTCACCTTCAGTCGTAATTGTACATTCAACAATTCCAACAGTAAGATTGAAGCGTTAAAGAGTCTAGCGGTTTCCTGGGATATTTCCCACATCTGGTTCTTGGCCTACGACAGATATATATATACAACTTCTGCTAGCCTTCTCGAAATAAAGTTAGATTGTATCGTTGATGAAGTTATTTTTGCAGTTTTATACATCTAGCTCATAAATCTTGAACTGTGTTCACAGAGTCTTCGAAAGGATCTTAACATCTGCTTGTAATTCGAAAATGTTTTCCGGTACACCGATGAAGAAGCCTATTCGCTCTCGAAATTGCAGGTAATTTCGAGGTTATCGAAGTCCGGGCACCGAAAACTTTCGGAAAGTTAGCGAAAGCTGTTTTTCCTGATGTTTGCGAACTTTTTTGATATCAGTTGAAGACTTGTGAAAAAAAATCTTTTGGTTGGTGAAAATAAAAGTCAACCCCTTTATTGAAATTCGTATTATATTTGTGTAGCGGAATTCGACCAAGCTTGACGAGCAACTGTAATTATTAATTATGTCCTACGTGTACGCTTTACGCCGTACAGGCCGCTGAGACTTACCTTAAGAATGAATAAGACTCGGTGGAATCAAGTCAGACAGCCTACTCGAACCACCTTGTGTTCTCGACACTCTTCGGTACCAGATGTTCGCTGCGAACAGAAATAAAATGAAGAACAGTATTCCCGAAGCTTGTCAAGTTAGTAACGTTAACCGAACCGTCTTTAATGACGTGACGACGGAGACTGGCCAAAAATAACTTTTCAGGATAAACCAGACTTCCAGGACGAGAACGAGCGAGGATTCCGAACGCATAGTTTCTCGTGGAAGGGGTTCAATCTCAACTAGAATTTACTTCTTTTAGTCTCTTCGCATGAAATACTGATTCAGAGTCTGGACCTGGACCAATCCAACGCTTCTTATGACTACTTCAATTTATTCTGGGAGTGGTACCTGATTCTAAATTATGTTGAAAAACCAGTCTGATGCCAAGGCCGGTTGACAGTTTACCGTTGAGTATAAATAGCTGCCGTTCGATCACCCTTTGTTCGGTTAATGATGATGATCGCGACGAGAGGTAAAGAAAACCTATCGATTTTCAACAAATATATTGAATCAAAAATTGATCGGAGATTAAGGTGCTTGCCTGCGCAATTCCACCAGACCTGAAAACATTGGGAAAAAAGGTGCTATTAAATGGAATATCTTTGCCTGGGCACCGAAATCAATTGATCAAAATACGTCGCGCAATTCTATGTGCGACTCCGAACACGTAGGGCCCAAAACATGTTTTTTTTTCACGCAAAAATAGAGAAGATGTCCATGTAAAACGTTTCAAAACCGTTTCAGAATCGTTTTACATGGATATCTTCTCTATTTTTGCGTAAAAAAAACATGTTTTGGGCCGTACGTGTTCGGAGTCGCACATAGAATTGCGCGACGTATTTTGATTCATTGATTTCGGTGCCCAGGCAGAGATATTCCATTTAAGGGGGGGGGGGGGGGGGGGGGGGGTATACTTGATTTGTTACCGGTTTGTCTTTTTTCGCGAATATCTCCGAAAAGGAGCCATTAATCGAATTGTCCTTTCGGTAGCCTATGTTTGACGAGTAATGCGTTTGAACTGGTACGTTTCATCGGATGAAATCAGGATTTTTTTTGTTTTTTTGATCAAACGGAGTGGGCGTGCCGTTTATGTTGACTTATATCACAGCCTACGCATCAAAAATGCTAAATCGGCCTCTGTAGCCCGATTCTATAGAGAATTCCGAAGGCAACCATCCAAAAACATCTTTGTTTTCGACAATGATGAAGGGGCAAAACGTATTCCACGATTTTGTGGTAATTTTCCCGATTGTCCACGACTGGGATCGGGAATGGCCGCTAATGTGATGACGTTAGTTGCTGGAACGTCTGTGAGATGTCGCCAGGCGCACCAATTTAGCATCTTTTTACACCACCGCTGTTACATCAGTACACCTGGTACCACGTGACTCGAGCTTACAGTCCAATCATCTATGACTGAGAATCTAAATATGCGCGCGTAGTGACATCTCACGGGTGTTCCGGGAACTAACGTCATCGAATTAGCGGCCATTGCCGATCCCAGCCGAGGACAATCGCGAAAATTACGACCCAATCGTGGAATACGTTTTGCCCCTTGATCGTTGTCGAAAACAAAGATGTCTTTGGATGGTTGTCAGCGGAATTCCCTATAGAATCGAGCTACAGAGGCCGATTTTACATTTTTGATGCGTAGGCTGTGATATAAGTCGAAATAAATAGCACGCCCACACTTTTCGATCAAAAAAAAAAAAAAAAACAAATCCCGATTTCATCCGATAAAACGTACTAGTTCGAACTCATCACTCGTCAAACATGGGCTGCCGAAAGGACAATTCGATTCATGGCACCGTTTCGGAGATATTCACGAAAAAAGACAGGCCGGTAACAAATCGAGTATACCCCCCCTTAATAGCACCTTTTTTCCCAATGTTTTTAGGTCTGGTGGAATTGCGTAGGTAAGCACCTTAATGGAGCAATGGGCAATTTGGGTTCTGGTTATCTTCGCCGCCTCTCTATTCCCCATCCCTAGTCTTCCTGGCCGTGAATCCATGATTTCCAGTTTTTATTATTGGTTATGGTATATACCGTGAGAATCACGTGAAACCGAATGGATCCATGCTACCGAAAAGCGAATATTTCGTATTTTTAGCAGGTTAACCACTCGTTGCACTGAAAACCCCTAGGGTGATTTTGGCGTGCGGTCGATGAAACTCGGCAGCCATTGTTGGACATTGTTGTTGGAAACCGGCTGACTGTCAATACATCGCGGAAGGTAGACATGTGGGGTTATGTTCGCTTATTTTAAGCAAATGATAAATGAAGTGAATAAAACCTACGTGAATAAGTTATTGATATTTAGCAAAAATCGATCAATCAGTTTTAAATAATATCACAGTACAATCAACGAATTAACTTAAGCTATAACTGCAAATTAATTAGAATCAAAGAGTTCATCGAGAACAACCAATTCCTTGATTGTATTAAGATATCATTGAAAACTAATTGATAGATTTTTGATAAATATTCATAGCTTATTCACGTAGTTTTTATTCGCCTTATTAATCATTTGCTTAAAATAAACGAACATAACCCCACATGTCTACCTTCCGCGATGTATTGACAGTCAGCCGGCTTCTATCAACAATGGCTGCCGAGTTGCATCGACCGCGCGCCAAAATCACTCTAGGGATTGTTCAGCGCAACGAGTGGTTAGCCCGCTAAAATGACGTCATATTCGCCAATATTCGCTTTTCGGTAGCATGGATCCATTCGGATTCACGTGATTCTCACGGTATACTAGTCGAGAGACCTGAAATAATATGATAATATTTGTATTGTACGGTCAACGATGTAAATTATATCATTAATTCCTCGTCGTTATAACAAAGTCTCACCTTTCTTGTAATATGAATGTTATATCTATATGCGCGTGAAATTAGACACGCATTAGCAAAAATTTGAGAAGCGTTTAATTTCGTCACCTTCTGAGAATTTCCCACGAGCGAGAAGGCACGTACCTGAACTCAGAAGAGCGGTTTGTCGCACTATTTCAAGTGCCATTGTTAATCATCGTACTTCATATTTTTATTAATTGATACAAAAAACGACATCTCCAATCTCCACATCGTGGAATAGTGTCATCATCGTACGAATAAGCAAAATAGACAATGGTGATTAGAATCATGGATCGAATCCGAGATGGTCCGGGTCAGACGTTGGCCTGGAATATCTCATAAGGTGTCCCTATTCTGGTTTGTCACCTACGAATCTTACCGTTCTCCAATCTCTTTATCCCGATATTTTCGGACGTTCATAACACGTAAAGATACAATTATTCGAGCGGTCATCACCGACGTTTTAAACCTCTGACCGTCTGCAGGAGGATCGGACCAGTTTCATGGCAGTGTCGTACCAAACGAGTCATACATTTGTAGTAAAACGTTAATTATGTTATATGAAAAAAAGTCTTTAATAAGCGTTCAATACAAATCGGGTTAGTTGCAGAGCTTATAGGAGCACGCCTGCTTGCTCCTAGGCTCAGTTTCCAAGTGTCGCCCTCCTCATTGGGCCCCATGATCAGACTCCAGATGTTTACGTTAAGGCCCAGTACTTCGCATGGTTTATAACTCTTATAAACAGCCAGTCTGCCGCTGATCTACGATGGAGATTAGAACTCTCGTACGAAAGTCTCTTCACATTTTTGTGTCAGACTAAAAATGTCCATTATATGTATTATCAGGTTCTGGATATCCCGAAAATCTTTGATAAAAAACTCATTATGTTATTCTAAAACGATTCAAGAGGCTAGACCAGGCAAAAGTTTTGAAAAAATTGATTCCTTTTATTGTGGAATTTTCTTCAAATTCTTTCTTCATCTTTTGCGATTTTATCGAACTTACATTTCTCGACCTGACGGCAACTGGACCTCGAAAACTACTTGGCGGATTAATTTGAAATTGGGACACAATTCTACAAAATAAATTATCTACAATGTAGCGTAAGATTTTTGCGACAAGTCAGTCAGTCTTTTAATTCGGGGATTTTTTTCGTGTAAAATTGTCGTTTAAAATAACGTTTTTTTTTTTTTCATTCCATTGTCATTGTCATTGCCATTTTCCCAATACAAGTAATGAATGAAGAACCGTACGCTGCATTACAACCATGCTATGCGTGGATGGAAAAACCATTAGTTTCGTTTTTTCGGGGGAGTTCTCCCACCTTCCACCGACGCGCGTTTTACTGGTGGACTTCTATCGCGTTAGCTGCAACGTCATCGTTGTTGAATATTTTTGGACAATTTTTAGATTCAGTATAGATGAAACTAATATGCCCCTATCTCATGGCCAAAATTAACAAACTTTCGTTCGATACTTATGAGTTTATAAATTTTTCAGTTCAGCTGCCGTTACACGACGCGTGTCTTTCCGACGCGCGAAAGTGATCGAAATAGTCAGCTATCAGTCATCACGCATCGTGTAACGTGGTGGCTTGCCAAACTCGGCGGACGACTCTCATAACCATGCCCGCCGAGGAAACTGAGATCCGAATGTCTTGAAAACAAACGCAAAAACCCACAAAAAGCACCTCCCACGTAAACGGAAAAAACGAATCCAAAATCAGTTGCTACTGCCAAGTACTACATCACATTTACTTTTTCTCAAATTCATAATTCGGCCTTTCATTATATGGTTCCTATAGCCATCTTCTCTTTCTACGTAGAACCATAGATATAGCGATAGGCAATTGACACTTCTATTGGTGTAAACAGATAACATAGAAAACTGAAAGTGCAGAGATAAAAAAAAAAAAAAAAAAAAATTTGGTGGTAGCGGTACTTGGCCGGCCAATATTTGCTGTTACCTCGTAATTTTCTACAAGAGGCCTGCTAAGTGCCACTTCTCCAAATTTTTTAGTACTTGGCAGTAGCAACTGATTTTTGAATTTTTTTCCTCTCACGTGGGAGGTGCTTTTCGGTGGATATATATCACATCACTGTACTTGACGAAAGGTTTTTGCTCCAGAGATGCTTTTTGGGGATCTCACTACTTTTTATAGAATTTGATTGACTAATTATTCTCGTTCGTAATGAATTATATCCGTTATTTCCTCACTGTAAATGTGCAATATAGGGTTAAATCTATACTACTTGTGTTTGACTACTATCTATTAGCTTATTTGTCAACAGTACGCGATCTCTTATCTCTATGTTACATCATCCAAAAACAGCATCCCATATTTTTGCAGATTCTTTTCCCTTTTATTTTCGAAGTTGTATGGGGTATTCCATATAGTTTTATAATTCTCGTTTTATTAATTTTTTTTTCTTGCGTTCCCTTGTCACTATAAAATTTCTTTCAAAAAATACGTTTTTGGTGTAACAAAATCTCAGCTTTCCAAAAAAAAATGTTTTTTTCGTTTATTCTTGTAAAAAGCTCTGAAAATTGAACTTAAAGTCTAGAAAGCTGTTTTTTTGCCACTGCCTAAATTTTGAAATTTTTTTCGACATTCCTTTCGAAAAGTTGAGAAAATTTGACTCGAGACACGTAATTTTTGAGGTGGAATCTCGATACACACACACGAGAAATTAACAAAAATTGAGGAAAAGGCCCCAGGGATATAAGCATAGTGAATTTGCCCTCGAAAGATATGGGCACGATACTCAGAGGATTTTCAGGTACTAATAAGATAATAAGATCCTGAAAGTTTCAGATCTCTAACCCAATTGGTTTTCGAGAATAAGCCAAATATATGAAAATCCGAAAAAATGAATATTCTCGGGAACGCGTGAATCGATTGATTTGAATTTTGGATATGTTTTGGAGGCTGAGGGTAGCTTTTAGGAAAAAAAAATATAAACTATATTGGTTGATGAGAACCTCAAAAAAAATGGCATTTTTGTTTTAATTTTGATTTTTCACTATGATGCGATTCTGGCACAATCATAAAACTTTTTTTTTCGAATTCCTCATCAATTTTTCTGTAGATATACGAACTCCTAAGATTTTAAAAAACGGTACGCCATATTACAAAAAATTAAAGACCATTTTTTATGCAAATATTCACTTTATTTATGTATTTTAAGCTTGAATCTTTATCTTTATTGCTTACATATGTTTTTTTAATTTATTTAAAATAGCTATTCCTAAGTGAAGAGTTAAATCATTAAATATGAATGAAAATCAACTAAAATATCATAAACATTTTACACTTATAACATAAGAAACAGATTTAAGTCAGTAAATTATAAATGAATAACAACAAATGTTCGGAAGATATATTAAAAAACAATTTTTACATTTTATTTTATTATTTATTATTTTATCTGCTTTGACGTAAGAGGACTGAGTCGATAACGTATCATATGCGACGACTAATAGCGGCAATTTAAAAAATATTGCATGCCTTGAGCGCGAAGCGCCGGGGTATGCTCTACTCTCACCTAAAAATCAAGATCCAACGTTTTTTTTCGAATATTATCGCGAACTGAATCATAATTGATTATATTCATCATTGAATATCAGGACAAGAGTTTTTTCTAAATATCTTCGATATAATTATTTAATATTCATTGACATTAGAAGATATAACGTTTGACTGAAAGTTAACTCTGTTATGGGAAGTCGCCAGACTACCATCCTGAGGACGGGAGCAGATTTTAGCGCCCGAAACGTCGAGATGAAGAAGAAGCATCTAAGCAGTGGACATAGTCCAAGTAACCCGCTGGAGGAAGGGGGGGGGGGGGGGGAGTGGGTGGGCGGGCGGGTGGCCCCCCCTCCCTCCAACCCCTCTCCTACCTCCAATAATAACATATATATAACGTTTGACTTAGATCACAGAAAAAATTATTATTGTTATAAATAGAGAAATGACTATTTTAAATAAATTAAAAAAACATATGTAAGCAATAAAGATAAAGATTCAAGCTTAAAATACATAAATAAAGTGAATATTTGCATAAAAAATGGTCTTTAATTTTTTGTAATATGGCGTACCGTTTTTTAAAATCTTAGGATTCCTTATATCTACAGAAAAATTCATGAGGAATTCGAAAAAAATAGTTTCATGATTGTGCCAGAATCGCATCATAGTGAAAAATCAAAATTAAAACAAAAATGCCATTTTTTTTGAGGTTCTTATCAACCGACATAGTTTATATTTTTTTTCCTAAAAGCTACCCTCAGCCTCCAAAACACATCCAAAATTCAAATTAATCGATTCACGCGTTCTCGAGAATATTCATTTTTTCGGATTTTCATATATTTTGCTTATTCTCGAAAACCAATTGGGTTAGAGATCTGAAATTTTCAGGATCTTATTATCTTATTAGTACCTGAAAATCCTCTCAGTATCGTGCCCATATCTTTCAAGGGCAAATTCACCATGCTTATACCCCTGGGGCCTTTTCAATTCACTTTATGCATTCAAAAATTATTCTTTTTCCTCCCTCTTTCTCTCTCTCTCTCTCTTTCTCTCGAGAAATGAATAAAAGAACAGAGATTTGAAGAGAATTTCAAATTTATTTCAGATATTTTATGTTTACAACATGTTCTTTACTTCACTCAGTGTGATCATGAACGTTTTACGCACGCTTCCCGTGGGTGAGACCCCTACTTTCACACTTCATAAAGTAAAATTTTGTACAATACTCGACGGAAAAACTTCTTCTGATCTCGTCTGATTGCAACTTCACACTCGTCAGAAGTACTACTTTTCGTTACTAGTGCGAAAATGTTGATTCTCGGACAAGTGTGAAGTTTTTCGCCCGAGCGAAGCGAGGAGAAAAATCACACGAGTCGAGCATCATCTTCCGCACGTGTATCGGACTTTTCTTTCAACACAACGCGCGTTAAGTTAGATTAAGCACGCGAAGCGTGCGCAAAATCGAACTTCACGCACAGCGTGTTGAAAAAGTTCTACCGCACTCTTACCGTAATGTACTATTCTTTATTTCTTCCTTTCATTCATTTCTCGAGCGAAAGAGAGAGGGAGATAGATAGATAGATAGATAGATAGATAGATAGATAGAAAGCTAGATAGATAGATAGATATAGATAGATATTGTTTATTTATCCTTTACAATGTTGGATAATCCTACCTTGTATTTACAATGCAGTATGCAAGGGATGAGAGAGACAGACAGAGAGAGAGAGAGAGAGAGAGAAAGATTGATTGATTGATTGATTATTTATTGAGCGCTCTGGGACAGATCCCCTCAAGCGCTGGCACTTTAGATTACAGTATAGCAAATATATTTCATGTGCCTGTATGCATTGTACTTGCTGGTTTTACACACAACTAAATGATTAATCTAATACAATATGATATAATTTTTATATATGTCGGCGCATGATAATTTGGACGTGGCTTTTTGGCTCTTATTATATTTGGTTCAAGTCAGTAATTCAGTTTTAGTTTATACTATTGACTGTTTGTAAGAAATGGCTTATGTTTAGTCTCAGTATATTTGTTAGTGTTGAGATTAAAAGCTAGGCATCTTTAGAGTTAATAAGTGGCGTACAAAAGGGATGCAAGACATGGGTATCCAGGTATCCTTGTCGAACGTAGCCATAGCCCGGCGGTGGTGATTTTTGAGGGGCAGTCAGATTTTGAACTGAGCCAAAGAAGGATCTCGTAAAAAGATCTCGTCGAGAGTATTTTGCGATTTGATATAAATCACGCCGTGGCGGTGGATTCGTTATTGTGTCTCTCTCTACGCGATAGAATAGAATTGTTTAGTTTTAGTCTGAGACATTTAACATCATCAAAGACGATTTTAGATTAGATTTCATTATTATTTCTTGTGAACGATCGAATAACCTGCAGGCAGAGCCCTAGCCGACCAATAATACCGTTCGAATCTCCGACATATACAGGGTGATTCAGAATGGGGTACTTTCCTTAGACCAGTGGATTCCTTGTGAAAATCTAAGACCAAAATTATTCATCCTAAAATGTCGAAAGCCAAGCCGTTTTTAGGTAGGAACCATTTAAAAGTAGGCCACTACGAGAGCAGATACGAGAATGTCTCACCGCTGGTATTGTTGGCCTACTGGATCTTGCGACGCCTCACCCGCTGCCGCGATCTCGCCAACTGACAAAACGACGATCAGGCAATGAAAACAGAAGAAAGCTGATTCCATATTCATGCATAAAACTGTAATATTACATTCGTTTTGTCAGTAAGCGCGATCGCGGCCGCGGGTGAGGCGTCGCGAGATCCGATAGGCTGACAATAGCGGCGGCGAGCCATTCTCGTATCTGCTCTCGTAATGGCTTACTTTGAGTGGCTCCTACCTGAAAACGGCTTGGCTTTCGACATTTTAGGATGAATAATTTTGGTCTTAGATTTTCACAAGGAATCCACCGGTGTAAGGAAAGTACCCGATTCAGAATCACCCTGTATATACTATGATTTGGTATGATATAATTTCGATTAGTCCTATTCATAATCTCAATATTAAACCTGGGACTAGTTCGCATTTATGAGTGTGTTTCTCGTGTGTGTAAGTACACGGGTGTGTGTGTGTGTGTGTGTGTGTTGTGTCTATCGGCATATACCGTGACAATCACGTGAAACCGAATGGATCTATGCTATCGAAAAGCGAATATTTCGTATTTTTAGCAGGTTAACCACTCGTTGCACTGAAAACCTCTAGGGCGATTTTGGCGTGCGGTCGATGAAACTCGGCAGCCAATGTTGGACATTGTTGTTGGAAACCGGCTGACTGTCAATACATCGCGGAAGGTAGACATGTGGGGTTATGTTCGCTTATTTTAAGCAAATGATAAATGAAGTGAATAAAACCTACGTGAATAAGTTATTGATATTTATGAAAAATCGATCAATCAGTTTTAAATAATATCATAGTACAATCAACGAATTAACTTAAGCTATAACTGCAAATTAATTAGAATCAAAGAGTTCATCGAAAACAACCAATTCCTTGATTGTATTAAGATATCATTCAAAACTAATTGATAGATTTTTGATGAATATTCATAGCTTATTCACGTAGTTTTTATTCACCTTATTGATCATTTGCTTAAAATAAACGAACATAACCCCACATGTCTACCTTCCGCGATGTATTGACAGTCAGCCGGCTTCTATCAACAATGGCTGCCGAGTTGCATCGACCACGCGCCAAAATCACCCTAGGGATTGTTCAGCGCAACGAATGGTTAGCCCGCTAAAATGACGTCATATTCGCCAATATTCGCTGTCCGGTAGCATGAATCCATTCGGTTTCACGTGATTGTCACGGTATAAGTGTGTAGCTGTTCGTGGCTGAGTGAGGTGGGTTAGATATGCCATCGAGGCCTACTCAGCGAGTCCCGGCATTTGCTCTTAGTCCACAGGGAAAAACCATGGCCCAAATAACCTGAGAAAGGACTCAGTCTAGGTGACTAGATTAAACAACAGCATTAGCTTGTGTCTGACTAGAGAGTAAGTGATTGAACAGATGATATTTGAAAGTGACTAGAGTCTTACAGTTACGGACGTCCGAAGGTATGTTGTTCCAGTACGCAGCACCTTCATGTGTGAATGATTTTCTGGAATATTGAGTCCTACACGGTTTGATAGCTAGATTCTCGGATGGTGCTCTTGTGCTTCTAATCCCTACTTCTGTTTTATGTTTGAATTTACTTTTCAGGTACAGTGGTACCTGGGTTTTCAATACATTATACATCATGCAGCCTATAGTGAATATTCTTTTCTACCGTTGACTTTTAATCACCCCATCCTTGTAAAGTAGGGGGTGATATGTTCGTCCCTACGGATATTATAGATGAATCTAACGCATGAATTCAGGGCTCTTCGTAGCGAGACCGTGAGTTCGTCAATCGGGTCAAGGTGTATGATGCAGCAGTAATCGATCAGAGGAGAAACCAGAGTTGATATTAGCTGTATGCGTAACTGTTCGGGCAATAGTTTGCGATAAAGGCGTAATTGACACGCGGTGCTGTATATTCTTTCAGTAACGTTGAAGAGAGAGAGAGAGAGAGAGAGAGAGAGAGAGAGAGAGAGAGAGAGAGAGAGAGAGAGAGAGAGAGAGAGAGAGAGAAAAAGAATAATTATTGAATGTATAAAATGAATTGAAAATTATCTTCAATTTTTGTTCATTAATTCATTTTCGTGTGTTTATCGAGATCCCACCTTGAAAATTACGTCTATGATGTAACATTTTCTCAGCTTTTCGAAAAACAAAATTCAAAAAATCGAAAAAATTTGGGAACCGGTAAAAAAAAAAAACTTTTTAGGTTTTAAACCCAATTTTGAGAGCTTTCTACATGCATTAACATATTGTATTTTTTTTTTTTTTTAACGCTGACAATTTTTCAAACAAAAAACCTATTTTCTGATGAAAAAAATTTATAGATGTTATGAGTGATGGTGGGGCTGCCACCAGTGTTATTGTGGCGACTCATCGCCACCAAATATTATTTTTTTACTTCTAGCTTTCAAATATCATTTCTTTCAACTCTTAGTTTACAGTTTTTCTTTCCAACGCAGGTCAGGCATCTCCCTGGTTCGGACTAAGGGTCTTACCGTGTCTGGTAAAGTGGTAAGTGTCCGCACATGTAGCACATCTAGCACGAAGTGGCCCTTTGTCTTGGCCCAAGCGATGCCTGCATTTTTTCCCCAAATTCAGTTCCAACTCGTCTTTCAACCATTTCACTTGTCTGTTCTTTCCGCTCTGTATCTTGATTGTAAATATTTAATAAACATTCCTTATTCTAAGTTTAACGGTCGTGTCGATATTTCGAGCTACCCTTCTTCACGCTCCTCATCAACCCCACAGTTATGATTGGGGTTACGCTACCACCAATGTTATGAAGAGAGTTAGAGCTGTCGTTGAGTTCGTCTCTCGTTTTTACATCTTAAGATAACCGGATTTTAGGTGATGGATGGTTGATGTGAATTTATATATGATTTCTGGATGATTATTTATTGGTTAACAGTTACAGTAATGGTGAAACCTTGTATATGTGACTTACAAGTTAGGAAGTTCAAGTGGAAAGTAATTTTGAGACTACTGACTATTATTCGAGAACAAGTTTTTGAATGAGTGCTCTGTTTGATGATTTGGAACCGACAGTGAGTGTTCTGTTTGACGTTTGAGGAGCCAGTGAAGATGTTGGCTACTGTCTATGAGCGCCGATTGATTAGGTCATTCTATTGTTCCTTGGTCTCCAGGGCGTAAGCGCGTTTATGTAGGTACAGCAGTTTAATAGGTGCGTAAGTAGGGATGAAGTTCTTAGAATGTAAGGATGACACTTCCTCTGATTGGAGGCTGTGAGACTGGATGCATGCAGGATGTTATGTCTTGGGTATTGAGGGTGAGAGTATAGGAGAGTATGGAATAGTGTGGGTGTGTATGGAATACGTAACACAGAGGCAAAAGAAGGCAAAAAATGAATAAAACAAGAATTATAAAACTATAACTTCGAAAATAAAAGGAAAAAGAATCTGAAAAAATTTGGAATGTTGTTTTTCGACGAGGACTTTCGGCTCGAAAAATTGCAAGAAGATCTGCGGGCGTGGGGCCGGATCCGACGCGACGTATAGAATTGGTGGACCTGTTTTATCCGCATGCTTAACCCGTTATCGGACGTAGGGCGAAACGTTCACTAACGGCCATAGACTATATTGTTCGCAGCTAGACGGGCAAACGCACTTAATTTCCCGACCGCCTAGGCTGAGTCTTTTCGTGGGCCCAAGAAAAAAAGACACGCCTCTCTATGTTATTTATATACCCATACAATTGCGTCGCGTCGTAACGTTATTGTGGAGACAGAGACGACTACGAAGATTCTTGATCAAACTGAGCATTTCTATAAATCGGAATATTAGATCTCAGCTCTCCGGAGACCGATTGCATAGAAGTTGGGCTCAAATGAAAGCTGTTTGAAACCATATTCTGAGATAAATATTTGAATCTTGTGTATATCCTGAGTCGGAATAAAATAAGGATAATATAATCGCCGTATAGGCCGTAGAGCTCTCATGCGGGTATAGAGAGTCGGTCGGGTCTCATGGCGCGCGCTTAATAGTATATTATGCATCGAGTGCGTAAAGTCTTACGCATGAGTTTTATACGATATTTTTGAATGCATGCGTAAAATTGCATTTTACGCATACTGTATCGAAATATTACTTTTTAGTCGCAAGACTCTACCTAATCTCTTGATGAAAATTCTCTATTTTCGCATGAAATGAACATGTTTTTGGACGTATGTGTTCGGGATTGAATTTGAATTTGCGCAACTTTTACTTCTTTTGCGTTTTCGACGCCTGGGCTCGGAAAATATTCGAAATGCCCCCCCGCCCCTTTTTCGACAAAAAAGGAGGTGGGCGAGTAGGGATTGACCTTTCTTTACATATCCACTGTTTCTTTCAATTCGAAAAACAAGAAATTGAACCCAAACTGAAAAAACGGATAGAAAAAAAAAGAAAATAGATTTTTTGAGCGAAAGAAACAAATTTTTTTTTTTCTTCACGAAGTTGACATATAGTTCTTTACAATGTGAATATTCTTGTTTTCCCATCGAAGGCTGAATAGGTGCTACTGCAGATCGGTAAGAACTACACCGTCAGTTCCGCACCATCAATAATAGATATGTATTGTCGAGACCTGAATTAGCGGCAGCCTCAAAGAAGCCAGGGTACATCGAGTAACAAATACTAACCTATCGTCAATTGAGTTTTTTCTTTGGCTGCCACAGTATGCTTCCAACGACTATAATACAGAATATCTGTTGGCTTGTAACGGGGCACTTTTTGCATGTATTTTATGTTAGTTTAATGTTTATATAACCCTGGAGGCCGTCGATTCGTTATGGGATCAATTTTACGAACGGTAGTATTTTTCGAACGAAATCCCAATATTTGGGAAAAGATGTCATACTTTTTTTTATATTAGAAATAAGATTTGCTGAATACTAAAATTCTGTACGAGATATCATCTCCTGCAGACACATATACGTTTCATAAAATAAAAGGAACTATCTTTTCATCGAATATAATTAATGGAGAGAAAAATAATTCAGCATACGGAGAACTATGTAATCATATACTTGATTCGAAGAATGTTTTGTTTTTTATTCCGGTTTCGAGGCAATTATCTGGAGACGAGTAAAACGAAATATTTGTCAAGCGCTGGGGTGTATTCCGATGCCTGATTCGCAGGTGCAGTGACTGTAGGTGGCGATCAACGAATGGTAATTTTATTAATCTCCAAATTATGCGTTAATACAGTACGCATTGCCAAAAATAGAATTGTTGCACATTTTAATCAAATCCGCGAAGAGAAAGTGAGGTTCTATAGCCTTCGCATAAAGTATGAATTTTATCTTCTTCCACAGCCCAAGAGTGCAGCAACGCGAAATATTTATACGATACGTAAGCCTCGTCGAATAATAGTGTTATTTTTTCAGGATGAAAGTCTAAGCCTAAAACCGTTTTACATGGATTTCTTCTCTATTTTAGCGTAAATCTAACATGTTTTGGGCCGTACGTGTTCGGGATCGCACATAGAATTGCGCGACGAATTTTGTTTTCTTGATTTCGTTGCCCAGACAAAGATATTCCTTTTAATAGCACCTTCTGAACGCGTTCAGCCCAATGTTTTCAGGCCAGGTGGAATTGAGTAGGGAATCACCTTAACGCTCATTAAAAATTAGGAGCGACGCATGCTAAGCTACGATTCGGTTGCGTGACGAATAACTCGTCTCCGCCGCAAAGCGTCGCATGTCTCATACGTGCATTTCGCTTCTCGCAAGAGAAATAACACGAGCCACGATTGTGTCTTCAGTTTGTATACCAGCTTCCATAAGATCTATACCATGGACATGCAGCATGCGCTCAGAATTTAATATTGACATACATGTAGCGACATTCCGCGTCGTTAATGTTGTTATAAAATAATAATATCAACGAAATGTGAAACATGAAATTATTCATAAACGGAATGAGGGTTAAATATTTCATTCCTCGGGTAACAAGATTGAAAATAATGTTTTAATCAGCATAAGTTGGGTAAAGCTGCAGCCTCGTTGAAAATATAACACACTCTTTCGCTTTTGGTGTGCGAACGAACGTCATTCGACAATAATTGCGTGACCATCTCGTCGCGTTCTACATTTCTCTCTTTCCTCATTCAGTGCTCTGTGAGGTGGCTCTGAGCTATCTGAGCTCTCTGAGCCGGTCAGCTCGGCGCGGCGTGGCGTTCTGCAGTAGGAATACGAGAACGGTCTTCTGCAGTATAAATTCTGTTACTGTTACTATTACGGCGGCACTGATCGTGAGCCCGAGCGTGGATTCACCCAGTGTACACCTTCCGAGTTCAGTCAGTCGCACGCGGACCTTCCTGCCACACGAGTGCCGCGGAGAACTCGAGTTCAAACGCTCAAAGTCTCACCTCTTTTAACGTTGTTTTTTTTTTTATTTTGTTTTGTACTTCTATTCTATGTTATAAGAACTATCGAACACGATAAAAAAAAAAAAAAAAATATGTATTAAAAATTAAAACCACTGGTTATAAAATTTTTTTTAATTTGAAAAAGTTAGAGAAGTAAAGGGCGAGCACCTTGCCAGATGATCATCTAATTATTTTGCATATGAATTATTTGTAAAGAAAAAAAAGAAAAAAAAATATTAATAATTATACTACATACAAACGATGCAGTTTTGAATATTCTTAAATGATATAAAACGTGTTGTTTTCGTCGCTACTGCATAATCGATATTGTTATAACAGATGATGAGAAAGAAACATTAATAACTGATCGATATAAATAACGAACCTACAGATTTATGTCGCTGAATTAATCTATCCTCAAGAGCAAATGAACAATAAATAGTTGAAGATTATCAATATTCGAACTCCTGGTTGATACTCATACAGCTTATACTTATGAAAATTAATAATAATAATAATAATAATAATAATAATAATAATAATAATAATAATAATAATAATAATAATCACAATATCATACGTTTTGATCAAAGATTCGTTGACGCGTAATAATTGTGATTGATTATAATATTGTGACGTCTGATCGTAACGAGATCGGAGGTCGGTACTAATACAACTTATATTCTTAAGTGGTACGTTGAAGTGCTCGTGAAAATATCATGATCGTTAAGGACAACACGTGGAGGCAGAGGAGGCTGGGTGTTCCAAAGAGGTACGTTACATTTTCAATACCACGATCAATATTTTTGATTAATTAATTAATTTATTTATTTGGTTGATAGTTCTTTGTTTTCATAAAAAAAAAAGGGAAATTTATCATGCTACATGGCTAACTCTTTTGGATATTAAAATTCTCCAAGGAAATCTACATCCCATAGTGTATGGCATATGTACTCAAAATGGGGCTCGAAGAATGGAATAAAAAAATCTTACTTTTTTTTCAACAGTCTTTTGCGAAATGATGTATCAACCTTGGTTCTGGGTATTGCCATCTACGATTTTCTTCTAACTTTGGAGAGACAAAAAAATTTTCGAAATCAGTTCGATATCGATGGTTTATAAATTATTTTGTTTAAATCAATTTTGATGAAATTATTGAGTATCATCACTATAGAACCCCTATTGTGATAAGATTCTGAAAATCCCGTGCCTTTAGTAATCGTAGCTGAATTTGTCGAAACAATCACGAATCAAATCGGAAATAACAATTGCGGAAAGACATGGAAAATTCATTTAAATCAGAGAAGAAAGAAAAAGTGTATATTCAAAGCATTTACAGACGTCGGATAAAAATAAAAATATCATTTTCACATGAAAATGTATCGCTGTTGCTTTCATTGATTTCTTTTTCCTATGAGACTCTGTAAAAAATTTTGGAAAAAACTTTTTTTTTCAAAAAAGTCAAAAGAATAACGAATTTAAGAAGATCGATAGAATGTGTGAATAAAAAACATGCAAAATAAAATAAAAAACATACTCTTGGGTTTCTTGTGACTGGAATAAGGAATGTCTGAAGCTAGAATATTATTTTGACAATCGAAACCTGATTAATAAATTGTGGAATCACTCGTATATAAATTTTCCTTTTATTGTAATTAACGTTACATAAGATATCACCTCAATTTATTGGTGTTATCAAATCACGATTATTTTCGAACCTATTTTAACGAGAAAACAGAATATTGCAATTATTGACGATCATCATTCAATTTATTATTCCGTACTTCTCGATTGTACAGTAATGTTCATCGATGGGGTCCCCGTGGCTCACTATTTTTCCCAGCCTTTTTTTGAATCGAGTTTCCCGTCGACAAGTATCTTATTTGCCCATTACCAGTGGAACTCTTGGGTCATTGGGAATATGACAGCTGCGAGGATCGACACATGCTCGAAAGGGCGATAAGTCTTTGGAGGATTGATTGATTGATTGACAACTGCGAGGTGGACTGACTGACTGATCCTTTTATGACTCATATCCTTTCCGTGCAAGTAGTCGAACTGCGAGGTGGAGCAGGGTCGTGGCTGCTCCACTAGTCATAGGCAGATAAAAAATGTGTAGAAGGGAAACTCGATTCAAAAGAAAGCTAGGAAAAATAGTGAGCCACGGGGACCCCATCGATGAACATTGCTGGACCTAGTTTTGTCCCTCCATGGTCGAAGCAATTTGAAATTTCCTCTGAAGTTTGATAAAAGAAAGAAAAAAAAAGAAAGATTTCAATTTTGCGCGAGATTTCCTGTGGCAAAAGACATAACTTCCAAATGAAATTATAGGTAACTTATAGACTTCTCAACTTGTAGCAGCAATAATCGTAACAGAACTTAAAATGTTGAAGTATGTCGAGGAAATTAATTTTACACTTCACCGAAAGTTGAAGTCACCACAAAACACCGAAGTTTATTTGTCTCGTCAATTTAATTGGAATAGAATTTCCTCGAAACTCTTTTGAAAAGTTAAAATGAAAAAAAAAAAGAATGTCTGAGAATAAATCAGAGAATTTTGTACATGAATCTGAGGTGATTTTACGGAAAAATGGCTCAGAGAGTGAGGAAATAGTATATCGTGATACAAGTGCGAAAGGTAGGCAATATCCGACTAGTGCCGTAATGATACGAGGCAGACATTGCGTATCCGCACTTGTATCACATGATATTTGTCGTAACTTCCTGCGAAAAAAGTTTGATTTGAGAGACGCATTACTTAATTAACATAACCTCACGTCGCGTCGCTACTTCCCGTCGCCATGACACAGTGCGTAAAATTGAGATATTTTGAAGTGCACAAGCGCGAAAAAAGCACCAATGCTTAAGGTAGAGTATTTGCGATATGCGCATGCGCGAACTCTTCTTTTCTCCACTCTTCAGAAACAAGGTACCTTACGCTCGCTAAAAAGGTTTCGGAAATCATACTTTCGGAGCAGGTCTTGCAAAAAGAATGTTCTATCTTCTGTGTGACAATTAGTTGTCTCTTTCTGTGTTAAAAACAGTCATTCAATCCTCCCCTCTTAAAATCGACATAATTTCGGTTTTTTGTTATTTATCAAGTACTATACTGTGAATATTCGTAGAAGCGCACCATGCCTGATTGCCGAAGATACCCGAACGTACGTAACGTACGCAAACAAACATACATTCTACAGCTTTTGTTATTCTGAGGCTCGACGACGAGCTGTTTGCTGCTATCTTTGCGTACGTTCGGGTATCTTCGGCAATCAGGCATGGTGCGCTTCCACGAATATGCACGGTATATGGCTTCGAAAGTGTTACAGCTATAGCACACGTATTCACTATTCACTCATTGTTAGGAATTTTTTTTTCTTCCTATTATTTAGGGAAAAAAAAAAAATTCACAAGACATGCCCTATTTGTTTTTTACTTCAATTATAGCCTTGGGTCGAATTTGAATTGTAACACGTGAAATGAGATATGTATTTCGCGGTTTTACGACTTACGATTAGTAAATGTGCCGATGTCAAATAACGTTGTCAGTTTTTTTTCTTTTTCCCCCTCTCTCTCTCTCTCTCTCTCTCTCTCTCTCTCTCTCTCTCTCTCTCTCTCTCTCTCTCTCTCTCTCTCTCTCTCTCTCTCTCTCTCTCTCTCTCTCTCTCTCTCTCTCTCTCTCTCTCTCTCTCTCTCTCAGCCCCGTATTATTCAAATTGTTTCAAGGGCTTATAATTATTGTGTCAAAGCTATTCCTTTCGTAATAATCAGGTCCCGATTCAATCTGGAAGGGAAACCTGGTTTGAAATTTCAATTTCAACATCAATTCTTGTCTCTGGTCGTCGATGAGAAATCCGAGTTGTCCAGTCTTCGTCTTCTTCTTCTTCTTATTTTTTATTTTTAATTTTTTATTCTTCATCACTCTAGACCTGAGACACTCCGTCTATTGTAGATCAAAGCATCAATATTTCGAAATTTCATGCCTATAGTCTTGAT
The DNA here is from genome assembly GCA_963978835.1 of Tenthredo scrophulariae. NCBI lineage: Eukaryota > Metazoa > Arthropoda > Insecta > Hymenoptera > Tenthredinidae > Tenthredo > Tenthredo scrophulariae. The sequence goes on along the minus strand of OZ022236.1, from coordinate 7,236,095 downwards.
TGTTGTGTCTCCACCGCGATACGAAGCGTTACTTCAACTTTAAACCCTATTACCTGGTTTAGCTTTTTGTTTCGCCAAACGTATACCTACCACTTCACCACGACCTATTATTGCTAGTTAACCTTACAGGTTATAGCCAACCACGAAGAATAATAATTCGTCATTACTTATGTTTCGTACAAATTCATAGCCCCCAATTTACAGTATAATAAACTTTCGGTGAACCGCTCGTTGTCCCAATGTAAGGTATATGATAATAATAAACTTTACGAGTTTTGTGGCTGCAATAATGAAACAATACTAAGCTATTCATCTTACAAACGTGTGTGGGATCTAAAGTTAATTTGAAAGAGAAACAAACAAAAAAAAAACTATGGAAATGTTAATTTGAATCATTTCATAAATTTAGAAAAGCTGCTGTTTTTTTCGACTACTCAATTTAAAATTATAACTGCGATCGAATCCCTGGGAAATTATGTTCTAGGAATAAAAGATCCAGAATGTTAGTTAGATCACCTGAAACACAAAAAAACAAACTTAAGTAAAACCGATCAGGGGTTCTAATTACTTCGGAAAATTACGTACATTTGACTTCAAAGATTTCATACGGATTTCATAAGACCTTATGCTACACTCCATGGGATACTACGGATTTCAAATGATTCCATCAGATTTCACCTAGATTATTTAAGTCTTTACACAAAAACTAGAGTTTTCCCCAGAAAATTAATTTTATTCATAAAAATATTTTCAAAACTATGTTCAACAACGAAGTAACACCTTCCTCTATACAGGATGAGTTTCCTCTGGTATCGGGCATGAGGGAAGGGCTTATCATCGTAGACTCTCCGCCCCTTTCTATTCATATAATTGTTAAAATCATCAGTTTTGACGGCGTATGAAAATAAAAGTGAGGTTTTACGATACGGCGATGATGAGTATGAATAGGATGGGATGGAGCGTTTGCGATGATGAGCCCCTCCCTCATGCCATACCAAAGAAGACCCACCCTGTATTAATTTGATTTTTGAAAAGATTCTCTTATTCATACCTATATAAGTTATTAGATAATGCTTATGTTTATTTAATTCTCGATGTTAGTTTACATTAATCTTATAGATTCACTTTGTCGAAGTAATTTAATATAAATTAAATGAAAATTTTAGTTTCTAAAAATGTAACTATTCTCTTACATTTCGTTGTTCTACCGCGAGGACCAGGTGAAACCGCATGGTCCTCACGGTATTGCAGATTTACTCTCGTGAGCGAATTGCGTTAACATTCGATATCTGCATACAATAACGTGAGAATATCTTGTAGAGTGTAAATATTTAACATTGAGTGTGTTTCCTCGGTAGCAAAGTATAATGTGAGATGTAATTCAGACTTTATACGTGCTGCTCTAAAGTCTCAGATCTTTCACGATGTATACGATTCGAGTCCTACTTTTCCACTGAATAAAATTACTGAGAAAAATTCAGGTAGAAGAACGTGGAGAAAATTCTGAAAAAAATGAGGAACCAACTACAGCCGAAATGATTCAATATTTTAAGGCCCATCCCCTTTTCGTTAAGAAATGGATTCGGGGAAACACATTTCGATCATTATCCGAGCCTACTTAGGCGTCAAAAACGCGAAAGAATATACGCTGCGTCCATACGTACATACATACGTCCGAAAAAATGTTCGTTTCATGAGTTTGGCTAGCCGTCATGTTACACGATGCGTGATCACTGACAGCTGACTATTTCGACCACTTTCGTGTGTCGGAGAGATGACGCATCGTGTGATGTTCGGTCTGTTTACCTACCGGGCCGGCTGAACTCTGCGGACGACTGTTATAGCCATAGCCGCTGAGGAAATTGACAATCGAATTACTTAAAAACCATCTGTAGACTCTATTTTTGCACGAAACGAACAGTTTTTTAGACGTATGTGTTCGGAATTGAATTTGAATTTGCGCAGCGTACCTTTCTTTGCATTTTCGACGCCTTGGCCCGGATAATGATCGAAACGTGTCTCCACCCACCCTCCTTCTGACGAAAAGGAGGTGGTCGATTGGGGTTGGACGTTAAAATTCTAATAATTCTAAAGCAAGATTGACTCGATTTATGGTTTCGTATAGAATTAATTTATGACTTTTCGGAATTTCTCAAAGTATAATTCATACGTAAAAGAAAAATATGTCACGATCATTTTAACGGTCGTTTTCTTGCTCTTAACCGTCGAATATAAAAGCTAGAAGATCTGAAAGATGTTGAGATCCAGAGATCCGGTGTCAGCAGCTGTTCTCTTACCTGAGTTCGTTAATCTTAAACCGGTAAAATTTTCTCTAGGACCATGTCGGATTGTCATATAACTTTTATAACTACAACTCTAGATTAGCTTTGCATCTCAGAACTTGGGAAAGAAATTCTAAGTAGTTTCGCAACCGAAGTATGTAGTACTTTACTTAGAAATGGATTCAACGAGTTTTGCAGAATCTCAAGTCGTATTAAATCCTTGGAATACTCGCAGGGGATAGTGCATGAAATTATGATTAATATAAATCTTCAATAATTATGTGGAAATGATCGATCATCTCGGAAATGATGACATTATCGTACATTCGAAAGCAAAAAATGAATAAAAAATGAAATAAGAAAAAAAAAAAAAAAATTAGAAACGCATTGATAAAGCTCGAAAGTTTAATCAATTAAATTTCAAGTGCCTGTATTCTCGCTCTCGTAACTATATTAATTCCAATAAATTGAAAAGCTATGGTAGGAGCTGCTCGAAGCGGATGCCATAAATCGTCTGGACGTGACGTTTATAACGATCAATGAAATAAGATATTCAAAGATCTGCAAGTTCATTCGATTATTATCGATGGTATATAGACGCGTCCACGAAGCGATAAGAAAGGAGGTGGCAGAATTATTGATAATGATATAGCAGAGACGTTGTCGCTTCGACAATGCAGATCATAGTGATGATCAATTAGTAGAATTACATTGGAATTATAAGCGAAAGGTTTACCTACTTACATATCTTTCCACCTGTAATATTTGAGATATATGAATCAGCCCCAGGCACAGTTGCAGAATTTATAAATGAATAAACGTCTGAATATTCATCAATTAATGACTGACTGTGTGTTGAACAGTAGCTCACAGCCTGCAACAAGCCGTTCTTGTCAAAATTATAATTTCGCCATCTACCGTGATATCAGCAATGCTGTTAAATATATACATAGTTTCGCCTTTGAATTTTATTTCAGAAGAATTAGCACTTTCAATTTGCTGACCAACACAGCCCCGTTACATATTTAGCCTAAACTTATCGAGATATAAATAACCGTCAGTTATCACATTCGAGAGACAGAGATTCCCGAGGCTTTCTTCATGGTGTCGAAATCTTGATAATCAATTATTCGATGGCTTGGACGAAGAACGTTACATCTCATACGCGACTCTGAAATCACTCTGTAGTTGTATGGCAAGTCTATAACGCTACAGAGCGACTTCGGAATGTCTCGCGAGATGCAGCGTTATTCGTCCGAGCCATCAAATTCATCATATCGATTCGTCTGAGGGGAACGGAATCCTTATATATACCTATATATGAGGTGTTCCACCCCGTTTCGAACAGTCGAAAAGTTGACCGGTCCAAAAAAAATCATAATTTTGTATTATTACACAAATATATCGAGAGAATTTATGTGAATTTTTCCCAAATTTTAGGATCGCTTTTTTTCAGTTTTTCCAAATTCCAAGTTTTTTCTACGAACCTCCGTATCTTAAAAGTATAAGATCATACAAGCAGATTTATAGGGCAAAACAGTTGCAGCTCCGTATCACGTCGTAGGGTACAAAAAAAAAAAAAAAATGGTTGGGATTCAAAATTTTCGTATTTGGAATGAGATTCATCTAATATCATTAGTTTGCCCGAAGTTATATCGATGTAGAGTATTGCCTTCAAATTTGTAAAATTTTCGATAAATGGTGCGACCCGCGTACCCTACCAAAACCACTTTTTCTTCGGTGCAATCATGTCTCGAAATCCTGATGCGAAAATCGATAAAGGACACACGGACGCACATTTATATCGATAGTAAGAAAGACTCAGTGAGTAATTTCAATTATTAATACTGGCGATAAAAGTTATCCGGCCGAATAGAAGTAGGTGAATTATTTTATTAGAGCGTTGGAAGCTGAGAAATTGATGAATTGTTAATTTGAAATCGAATGTCGATTTGTTTGATTTTTACGTAAAATACGTTTCTCTACGACCACATAACGCATGTAATAGGTAGGTATACCTATACCTATATACGCATATATGAAATTAGGTAACTGTATTCTGAGTTTTTATTTTTTTTCACAAATATCTCTTAATTCCTCCGAGGTAAGTCGACCTGAGGCCTTGTTCGGCTCACTTTCACGGGCGATCTTCTTAAAAATCGGGTACACGCACGTGATCCGGTTCCCCAGACGGAGGAGTAGGAGGGCACAACAGGCTCTTGTATTATTTTGGGGCTTCGCACCCGGAACATTTCGGTTCTAGTTTGTTTCTCACGAATTCATTGCGGGTAAAAGACTTAGGATGAGGTAGATTGATGCCAACGTTCACCTCTCTCGTAAACCTTTACAGTTACTCGACGACACCGATTATCCAACTCTATCTCGCAATATCCTGCGTTAAGTGACAGTGAAAATCATGAAAGTCTGCCGGAATAACGGTTTCTGTCGACCAGATCTACCAATTAAGTCATTTGGCGATTGGTAGAGAAGGATGCTCATGAAAATGAGAACAAAAATCCGAAATCCCTACGTAATTAATGTTCTGATGCTGCGCACGAACTTCACCGTGGAAGTCTCACGAATGTAGGTACAGATGTTATGTTACTCTTCGATTAGTTGGTCGCAAAATCTGAATCACGTGTTATTGCTAGCTAACGACGAGCCTTTTACTTTCGTTTCTTCTTCGTCTTTGTCTTCGTCTCCGTCTCCGTCGAGGCCTCCGTCTTCCTCTTCCTCTTCCTCTTCCTGTCCCCGTGGTTCCTCCGTCTCTTTCTTCCCCATTTCTCACCCTCTCTTCCAACGTTTCCATCCTTGGTTCAGTTCAGACGATCGCGATGGTGCAACGCGTAACTTGAGATCTCTGGCAACTGGATCTAGTTACCTGGAGCTACCAGTTAGTGGTCGCTAGTTACCAGAGCTGTAATAATGTAACGAAGGCGGTTGTCTAGTGGTAATCACATTGCAGGACAGTAGAAACTGGGCGACTTCCTCTCTCGTATATCATACTTATATATGCAAATCGAAGAGATATAATTCCATGTAGTTTCTTAACTTATAGATTTATGATCATCTTGATTAGACAGAGATTAATCGGAGATACGATCCGAAGACCCGGAATTAAGACTCGACTAATAAGAAACTACTTTTCCCCAATAATCCAGACAGCACAAAACTCGAAGTTGTCTGTTAAACGTCTCATTGAGGTCTCATGTCCCACTTTCTGACATCTCACAGTCGTCGAACCTCTGAAAGACGTCTTTCTGACAAGCGACGACTTTTGGACGTCAAAGACTAGGACGCAAGACATCTGTGAGACGTTTTTTCGACGAATGTTAGTTTTCTGCTGTCTGGATAGGAAGTTAGAAGACGTCAAAAGATTGCATGGGGTTTCGTTAGAATTTATTGGATTTCATGAGGTTTCGAATGGATTCCATAAAACTTTGCAAAAACTTGATGGGGTTTCACGGATTTCAGAAGATTTCATACATTTCTTGAAGCCTTAACTTCAAACCAGTTTGATTCGGGTCCAGAAAAAAGAATTCGCTCATTATCCCGACATGACTGCAGAAGCAGTATGGAAAATCATAGGAAACACTTTAATACCGAAATTTTTCCAGAAATTAATAGATTTTGGACATTTACTGATTCGTCATACTGCCCAAGAACGTTTTCCACACTGTCATAACTGAAAAACTCTACGCATAGCGTTTTGCGGGACGATAGTGATAAATAATATCGTTGAACGGTGTGAATTGGAGTCGGGAATTGAATTGCGATAATTTCCTGTAAAAGTTTGCTGTATTAACGCTCGAGGCTCAATATGATATATATGTATAGTATAGGTATAAGCAGAAACGCACATGCCGTGAAATTGCCATAGCCTCGCGGCGCTCCCATGCATCAGTGATAATTTCCAACGCCCTTGGAACTTCACTTGTGTTCCCCATGAAAATGCTATAATATGACCTTTTGGGCTCAGCAGGAAATTTGAAATCAACAATTTTATAACGGCAAGCAAATTCGTATTACAGAAACTAATTTATACAGAAAGAAATATAGCGACGCCATTAAAGTTATCGTCGATCTGAAGCCGAACCGATTTTATTTTTTCGCACCAATTTTATGCCAGATACTATACCGGGCGAGAATGTAATGAAAATAGGACAGAAATATATTTGTGCAATGGAATTGGTCTCAAAGTGGAGGAAAGCATGTTGCATGATGTCAATAACGTGAATAAATGGATGAAAAAAAAAAAAAATTATATCCCAGGGGCATTATACAGGCATAAACAATGATGATAAGAAATAGATTTATAGCGTGTGCATGTCAGTATATATTAAAAAGTGAAAGATATTACGATTAAATAACATGCAATTAAAATAGATTCAATTTCCCGTGCAGTACAGACTTTGTACAGATGTATGTATGTGTATATATATATTTATACACAGATATAATTACAAGAGTTTAATGTACCACAATTAATCCCAAGTTCCTCGTTCCAATTGCACTAAAGAAATATAACATAACTTTATAGAACATTCTGTGCCTGAGGGATGTATACCTACGTCGTGAAATGTTGAGTTGTGCGAATGAGTCGACGAAAGTTTCATCAATTATTTATGTATGCTATTTTGAAAATTAACAATAAGCGTCGTTCCGATCAAGTGCAAAAGACAAAGCTGTAGCTTGAATGGAACTTTGTTATGTGCATGGCGCAATGCCTCGGTGGACATCCATGATTTGAGATGAGATAAATATAATGTGTATATTGACGTTCTTCGTTTGGTATATGATACTATAAGCCCTAATGGGAGACATGGCCCCAGAATAGAATATCATAGAACAACTCCATTCTGTCCTTTTCTATAATAAAATGATCGTGCGATCGGTAATGAGAAACGTGGTCGGTAAAATACAAGTGACTATTGTATCTTGATGAATTGCAAGAATATCCACGTAATCTCTGATAGAATACGTAAGTAAGAGCAAAGCGGAAGAAGATTGAAAGAACGGAGCCATATGCGCAGCCTGGAAGAGATTATATCAGAAACACGATATAAAGTTTCCCATAGGGAAACTAAACAGCGATTCGTAGATTCATGTAATTATCCATTCGAGGTTGTACCTATGCGCTATCGTATTAACAGTTGAAAATTATTAACATCCACCGCATAAACCAGTAATGTTTACCCCCTCGTAATGATCTCGCAGAGTACAGGGCTGTATCCATACTTCCTCGATAGGTAGGTATTCACTTTACAGTCGTATAATGACACACAACGTACAATAACGACTTAGCGAGTATTATCGGTAAAACAGTAGTTCGAACGACTATGCATATAAGAATACAGAGAAATCCACGCGATTTTCATACCCATGGGAATCAACTCGAACGCATCGCACAGTCGAAGAACCTTGGGGAATTCGTTCTGATTATTCTGATCAGATATAACTTATGCGAGGGGGTGTTTAGGTGCGATTGACGCCCCCTTATAGACTCATCGTCAGACTAGTCAAACCAAGCGTCGAGAGCGTCCCTCGACCGGAGCGCCGAAACTGTCCCTTTTTTCGGATCTGCGCCGATTGACACTTTTAATCAGTAACCCAAGAACTAAAACACACACAAAACTAGCCAATTTGACCGGGACCAATTTTCCATAAGATCGGTGCGGGGTCCAATTTGATGAAATTTCACGAATTTCCATGAAATGTTTTCAAATCTTTGACGTCTTTGAAGCCATATGCAATATACATATAAAGTCCCCGGGAGATTACGACGCTCCATGAAATTTTGTAAAATTTTACGAAGTCCATGTGCAATCCCATTGAGTATTTTTAAGTCTTTGAAGTGATACGCAAATGGTACATGCAGATATTTTTTTCATCAATTTGAAAGCTTGTTTCGGTGCCTAGCACGAAGAGCTGAGAATGACGATTATCGTTGAGAACCGGATAAATTATATAGCCTTGAGAAAATTAGTAATCGTGAATTTTTACCAAGTTCTTTTTTGTCTCTGTGACCTTTGAGAGCGTCCGGCTTACCAACGGTTTGACCGATTGAGTTGAAATTCGGCATAGAAGTATAGGTCGGAATTATTTTGCATATTTTATTCGCTACTACCTATGGCGGTTCGTAAATCGTACGACGAACGATTATCGAGTAATGGCATCTTAAGGATCAGAGTTCTGATATGATTCGTGGAAAACAGAGGTGATATTCAAATCTGAAAGGGTTCGTGCATGTTCAGTGTTCAGATTTTCGCCTGTGCTTGTAGGATGTTGACCTCTGAGTGTCGAGGACCGCGGAACAACGCGAGTAACGCCAATTGAACAATACGGTTCTGAATTGTCGCGAAACCAGGCCAGGTGTGAAATATCTTCTTTAAAGAGTTATGTTAAACTTATATACCTATATCTGTATTATGTATAATTAAAATAATCTACTGCAAAGCACTGGCTCTGAGCGAGTAGCGGAGTGCACGATGTCCCGGTTGCTCAACAGCCTCGGCCCAGATATTTAATAGTTAGAACGTGACGTCAGCTGGTAATGCACGTCAACAATTGACAGAGATGAATCATATTCGCCACCTCCGCGTTGACAAAATAAAAATTATCCCTTTATTAGCGAGTAATCAAACATTTTTCAAATAAAATTTCAACTTGTTCGTGTTCCAGAACCAGTGAGTTCATCGCCCTTATCGCCCTGTCGAGTACATTATTCCTATTCCTGCACACCAGAGATCTTCACTCTCGACTCAGAGAGATGGAGGTTCGTCTTCAGCCAGGAGAGGACGAAGGCCTATCCGGCAACCAACTGTCATCCGGTGAGTATCATCATTCGTCGTTGCTTTTCTTCTTCGTTATTTCACAATTTTGACATTTTCGTTCAAACTGATTCAATGGAAGATGATTAATGCTAGTCAATTCGATACAGTTATAAATCCGGAGGAGGCATAGAACAAGGGTTAAGGTAGCGTGACCGAATTGACCAATTAGCAACTGGCGATTAGTCGAACGAAGTATATTATACATGAACTGGGAGATACTTCAGGAAACACCGAAGCGAAATTAAACCGTGAATCGTACCGAGACCAAGGAACCAGAATAGCGGTTTTTACTAGGTGGCTGGAGGTTCATGTGCATAGTATTGTAAAAGTCCAGAGGTTGAGGCCAGACGCGAATTGGAGGGCAGAGGATGGAATAGCAGGAACAGAATTACAGAACCGAGCGTAACGGCTACAGGAACAGTAGTATAACAGGAGTCGGTAAATCCGAGTACTTACCTAACCAAAGCAAGAGGCGAGACTAACGGTCGTTGGAATCTTCATTTGCATGGGATCTGGGATCACGATCCAAGCTAATTAGTTGCAACGTACTCCTTCAATTTATTGGTATTATCTGTTCGTAATTGATGCCGTTTACTGTTTTACACCTCGTTTTTTTATTATCGATTTAACGGTACATGCCACCTACACGTTGGTACAATTTATGTGTAAAATCGAAGTCAAACATTCATAGTGCTACACAGCCAGTATGCTGATTCACCGTTTACGGTTTATCGTTTACCATTTAACATCTTTATTTATTTTATATTTATTCGAATTGAAGAAAATCGGCATTGCATCTTTTTCTTTTACCTCAACCACTCTGAACGTTAGTTCTTTTTTTTTACACAAAACAAATCCTACCGCGAAAGAAGCTTCATGTGTCAAATATGAAACGTGGCACAAGCTATTTTTTAATTCAACTTTTTGCAGCCCGCCTTTTTCCCTATACGTATAATAATACAACTGTGTTGGAACTCACTCATAAGGTTCTTCGACGATTACTTATTCTGAACCTGAAGTCGAAATAAAAACATTCAAAAATGGTGGGGCCATTATGGTAGAGAAAAATCATTAAAGATCAACTGACTTACATCAAAATTAGTACCCGACGGTTTTTTCGGGTCGCTCATTTTCTATCTGAAGTCAAGATACGAGAATTCAATGTGACGGATTGAAATTGTCGAAAGTACACCAAGCCCTGTGAAAACTTCCATTCGGACGGTTTTCGTTTTCATCAACGTGAATTTTCCAAGGTTTTCACCTCAGATTTGAAATTAGCGATCCCAAAAACCTTTGATTGCCAATTTCGATGCAATACGCAGTCAATTTTTTACAGTTTCAGTACGCTAGGTACACTGAACGTGTTTGACTTCGACTGGTTCAAGGCCACGCATATTTTCTATAAATGCGAATCTGGATGAGAGCCGCTTGATGCGTCGGTAGCGCCCCTAGTCGCTTCTGAGGGAATCTCGACCTGATAAAGATATCGATAGCTGTCTTTCTTTTTTCTTTTTAGCATTTATCGATTTCTAGTAGCCCTTTAAAATCAATGTCGATAACACAGCAACTCGGAATCTTTATCGGGGCGAGGTACCCCCCGAGGCCACTAGGGGCGCTACCGACGAATCAAGCGGTTCTCATCTAAATTCGCATTCGTCAAAAATATGCGTGGCCATAAACCGGTAAACATCAAACATACGTTTACTGTACATGGCATTTTGGCATTTTGAATTCTTGCATTTTTACTTCAGATCTGGAATCAGCGAGTCAAAAAAGCCCCCCCAAAGGGAGTTTCATGGAATATCGAATTTCGAGAAAAGTGTAGATGGTCAAGTAAAGATGAATGAAGAAAACGAAAAAACGAATAAATGGCTCGGATTCGTTTTGCGTCAAAGAACCATCGTTTAGATTGGCGGGATTGGGAAAAATGTAGACGTACATTTTTCATTGATATACTTATCGGGTATCGTGTTAAAAAAATCAGCGAGTGTGTTCCTTTCCTCGTTTCAATAATAAAACATGAATAAAACTATTGAAACTACATGATTTTTTCGTAAGAAACGATATTTTCTTGTTTTGGTTTTTGTTCGCAACGATCCAAAACGACGCGTTAGAATATTCTTCCGACTGTTACACGACCTTTGCTGAAACGTCTTATCGCAGCATGACTAGCTTATTTATGCCAGAAGTATTCCCATGGCTGATGAAGTTCGCGGCTGTGTTCCACTTGCAACGGCCAGCTGTAGGTCACTGGGCCTAGTGCTAATTCGAATAGTTGCTTTGCCTCGGGATATGTGCGGAGGTTTCGCCTAATTTCCAAGGCCATATATATTCCAGTTGAGGAATTACACATTTGAGAATGTGATAAGTTTCGGTATTCTTCGATTCATTCAGCCACCTTTCGTTTCTATACCGTTCAGCGTAATTCAGTGGCGAGGATATCATTGAGTACAAGGTATGAAGAGTTGTTCGTCCAAAAATGTACGACGCGGCCGTTTCTATTCCCGCTTTATGCCTCAATTCAAAATTCAAATTCTATTCAGCGTGCACGAAATCGTTCTCGACCCATTTAATTCGTTGTATATGTATGCAGGATGCGTCGGATGCATAGTACATACCGTATACTGATTTCCATTCGGAGTGGAAGCAGGCTCCACTTTATAAATGTATTTAATTATTTACTGCCAAAATTTGACGTAAAAATTTGTAAGGAATTATGAAACTTTCGCCAGAGCGTAGTTCAAATTTTACATATCGCAGGCACATCGTACATCCGACCAACATTTTCCAAGAAATCAGACAAGCAAGGCATTTCGATGTCGCGAAACTCCGAATATAAGCGAAGGTGTTCGGTGCGAATAGAAGACCGAGAAATTCAAAATCTCCGGTTTCGGGTGACCGTTAGGTGTCGATTCTCGAGATAGTCACGACTATAGAACCAGAAGTCGGCAGTGCAGTCACAGTTTCGATTTTCGAAATTCAACGGTTTTAGTTTAGTTCAGCGCTTCGGTCTTCCTTATTGACAATTTTTGGTTTTCAATCACGGTTTCGGTTGCAAAAACGCCGGTTTTCGCCGATACTTGTTAGGATAATCATTTCGAATTGATCAAAATTTGATTGAACTCGATAAGTGAAAGATTTGCGAAGCAAGCGATTGTTATATATAGCGCAGAGATTCCGCTCAGCGCACCAAATCCTGTAGCCTTGGTCTTGGCAATAGCGGTAACAGAGAGTCTGGATAAATTCGCACACACATACATATATAGGTATACCGTATACGTATATAGCGCTTTAGAATACGGTAAATACATACAATCGGACCTAAGCGCTCGTCTGGGCTCCGTTTCCAATATCACGTGCGCATAATTCAATCGTGATCTTGGCCGTGAAGTATAGATAATCGTGGCGATGTCTTTTAACGCCGGCTATCTATAGATAGGCAATATCTTAGTCCCCTCGATAAAATCGTTATACTAAACCTACGCGGAGCGGATAGGCCTAAGCGTCAAACAGCGTTGGCCTTTGCTTATGGCATCGCGAATGCGTAAGTTAGCCAGTTTTTATGCTCAACACTGTTTTCTAATCGATTTCCTTCCCGTTCACGTATCTTTGGTTAGTTCATTTTCTCAACTTCCGGCTAAGAGACTGCAATGGAATATCACACGTAATATAAGTATAAGTGTTTAGCAAGGAGGCGTGTGAGAAAGTTGCGATAAACTGCGTAGACGATTTTCAATATGAGAGAATCAAATGATGGATTCATCGGATTTGATAACCATTCCATATTCATTCTTATCGTGAAATTGACATTTCTCGAAAGTGACACTTCGAGAAGAAGATGCAGTCTTCGATTGGCTGCGTTGTTTTTATTTTATAAAATTGTTTTTTTTTATCAAACGAACGAGTTAGATCGAAACGAAACTAGATGAAGAACCGCTATCGATACGCCGAGTCATCAATAATTCACAAAAACTTGATGTGTTGTCTTTTTTATTTCATCGTTTTTTTTTTTTTGTTTCTGAATTTGAGATATGTAACGGTTGTCAAACATGGAGTTACGAATCGACGATTGGCTTCAACGTAGTTGCCAGTGGGATGATCTCAGGGCCTTAATTTTTTATCGAAATCATGCTTGAGAGAAATGTGCGTGACCCAGAACTTGTACCGTTTCCGATCTCAGAAGAACTCATTCTTCTTCTTCTTCCTCATTGTTGGTTACATAGGTGTATACTCAGTTGTTACCAGTTTATAGTTAATTGTGAGAAAAGATAGAATATGCTGCATCTTCACAATAAAGTACGATTTTTTCACCCGATTTCTAGCTTGTAGTACATATATCACACGTTACATGGTATATACATATGGTTGAGTGAATTCTCTTACAGGCACACAATGGTGTCAAAGTTCAATACCCCGATTATTTCTCGTTTCAACACTCTACCCACATTTTTATAACCGATTTAGGAACATTATTCACAGAATACTCGAAAAGTGTCACAAGTCTCATAATACAGTTGCATCTTTTTTCGAGAACCTTATTTGTCATCGCCAATGATTTTCACGATTCGCAATACGATGAAAATTTTCGAACGGATTGCTTCGGTAAATTGCTACAAAATATTTGGTTGGGATTCATTTTTTTCCCTCTCGTTCCGTCTCAATTTCTGATTCCATTTATTTCGATACGAACGAGCTGGACGATTGATCGAATCGAATAAATCGATTACGAATTCCCACCACGATATTTCAATCGTTTCTTAGAGCACGTCTTGTTTCGCGTTTGCTAAGTCCTTAACAATAGGAACGAGCAATGGTTGATCAAGCAATCTGGCTTCTATTGTCATACGGCTATAGCCTAGATGTCATAAAGTCCTCGACACGATAAAAACGCCTTCGTTGTTATTCAAAAAATTGGAGAGACAAAATATTTCCTTCGGTTTTGTCGCTATATTTCAAGGTCTGTTTCATAATTTAAACCAACGACAATTTGTGGCGTGGGAATATTCAGTGAGCGAGTAAAGGAAATTCAACCAATTACGAGATTTTACCCTGTCTCAGAGATTATGGAAGCCATTATCGTTTTCTTCTGGGAATGAAATTCAATGAAATTCTAGAATCTAACTGAACTCATGTAAATATATATTTTCTGAGAATCTGTCCAAACTTTTCTAATCATATACAAAGTCTGTGAAATTACAAAAAATAAAATCATTTCTAAAAAAAAATTCTGTAACATGTCGATTTTTTCTGAATCAATCCACGATTGTGGGGACAAGTCTGAGCTTTTTGCGAAGAAAGTGAAAATTATGACTTCTTCTGACAAGTGGAAAACCGGAATTCTTTGACTTTTTTCCTATTGAAGGAAGCTTTTAGTTTTCAAATTTTCACGGGGATTCCTAATCAAGTAAATATTATATAACAGAACTGAGAATTCCGCGTAACCACGGCTCATTACCCGTGCAGAAATTTGTCAAGGATCACCTTGTGGAACATAAGGCTAAGGGTTCCGTATAAAGGATTCCTCACTACTGCCGGACCAGGGCCTAGTTAGGAATTATCAGGGGTGCCCAAGTTTCGGAATGCAAGGCCTCGGTAAGGCCAACTTACTAGGGCCCAGTTAGGAATCATTAGGGATGCACTTTAGACAGTTATATATCGGACAAGCACAATAAGAACAGATAAGTTACTATATGGTGACTGTATTTTATATATAGGTATATTTAGTTTCCCGATAGATTCATTGAACGAGGTAATGTTATCAAATGCCGTTGTAATATATAATATATATATATACCTGTACATACATTATCAGATGCATTAACGCGAATAAAATGCAGAAAGCTCTTATAGCCAGCTGCTGACAGCGTTTCATGTAAGTGGAAAACGAGACATTGAACTTGAATAAATTAAGCCTGCATAAAGCATACGAGTTACGACCGACTCATGCAAATGTCTGGCAAAATACCCCCGAGCTATCTTTGCTGCAGATGTAATCTTGTGAACGGTAAGAGCGAATTGGTAACATATATACCACAGAATTATCCACAACTTTGTCTTCTGATTTCCTTCGTTCGTTTATTTCTTTTTTTTTTCGAATCTATTTCTCGCTTCGCCGTCAAGTAATACTGAAGTAATACCTATGAGTTTTAATAAATTTGATGGATCAAAGAGTGGAGAAATAATTCATATCTCCGAGAGGTCTCACGCCACGCAAAAACGGAAGAAATGGAACAAAGGTCAAGATTGCTGGCGTGGGCGAGAGATCCGTAACGTAGCCATATACTGTAGATGCTTTGCAGACCACATAATCCCTCGGGCTGGTGGCATCGAGGCTACAAGGAGTTGAAAAATATTATGCCTCACGTTTATCCTTTGCTCTCGTTGCTCAAGATCGGATGCTGCAACGCGGTGTAGTTTTATTTCAGTTTGATAATATCCCATAGTTTCATGTTTAATATTACCTCACCATAACAGACCGAGGACGTTCGCGGTTTGACTATACGCGGTTACGTTAGGCACAATATACCTACGCTATTATAAATATATACATAACTGTAATTATTGTCATATAGGCATACCGAGCTGGATGTCTGTGGATGATTCTGTGAAAAGTGAAGACACGAGTGCAAAACACCATCGAAGAACTAGATGCTTTCAGAGTTGCTATTTTCACATAGGAATTAGCCGCGTTTAAACGAAAAATAACATTCAATATCACAAAAGCACTCATAATCCCATGACGGTCGGTACGATTGTTTTTTCTTCGTTTTTCTCATCGTTTCGCGTGTAATTTTCTTCGCTTTGCAGAGTGAGAAAACGGTACCCTGGTATTCAAGCTGAAGGAACAAATGATACAGAATGTAGATCGAGGAGTAACCAGTTCTTGAAGTTGGGCCTAAGCCGGACTTCAGGATTTCAGGAATTTAGAAGATCTGTAACATCTGACAAGAGTTTCGTGAGATTCTCTGGAACCATGTGGATAAATGTTACGAATATCTTTGTGAATTTCCTAATCTTCAAGCTTTTCTACCATGAAGAAAATATTCGGAAACACCTCGGAAGAACCCTCGACGTCAGGGTTCAACCTCTTTCTTTAGGACTAATGTTCGTTTCAGAGTAACACTCATGTATTGAGTGTTAATAACTTCCAAATTTTAGTTGAGAGTACTTTAGATTCCACGAATATAATCTTGGCTTACCGGTCGGACGTATATTATGGAATATTCTTAGGTTTTTGGTGTTAACTCTAAATTTGGAACCTCAATCCGTAACGTTTCAAAATTTGGGTATTATACCGCTCAACTTGGGGATTTCAAACTCGAAGTTGAGTATCGACTCTGACACTTGATCGAATATTAACTCGAGCTTGGAGTATTAACCGGCGTTTCGAGCGTTGACTTTACAGATACTTGAGGGTAGGGAGGGTAACTCAAGTCTCGAGTGTTGACTGAAACCTTGAACGTTGTCTCAGACTTATAGAACTTATAGTTCTGACTCTGATCCTCGGAAGTAACCCAAGTTTTCAGTGTATACTGAAGTTTGAAGTGTCGACTTAGCTACTTGATCGAATGTTGACTCAAGTTTTTAATGTTGACTGTGATGTTTGAGGATAATTCAAGTTTTTAATGTGTCTACTGAAGTTTTGAGTATTAACACTGATATTTGAGAATGACTCAAGTTTCGCCAACTACCTATATTATCGACGTGATCTATTTTATTTATTTTAATTGACACTTGAATGTTGAATTGCACTCAATCATCAGAATTACCACTCAAAGTCGAGTCGGTACACTAAAAAGTTCGTTACGTTTTTGCGTAAGCGATATAATTGGATGTTGGTTCAATCTATACACTTTTTCCCTATATTCTGACGATCTGTGCATGGGGTTAGATGCCATGCAGAATTATTTGACCCAACGAACCTTGAATCTAGTACAGGCTCTCCGTGTTCCGCGCGTTACTTTCAATGCGTGTCGACGCTCTTTAGAGTGAATTATCGCGAAACAGAAGCACACGACCTACTTCCAGGGAGTAGGTATATATATACATACATACATGATACACAGACTTCGAAGTGAATTCGATTTAATCTCCTGGGCCAGTCGATGACCGGCAGTACACACATTGTCCGCATTCTATCGGATGAATGAGCCGGAGTTCAGGGTTAATTGTTTCTACGAAGACTCATAGCGTATTTACAATATACGGCCCATAGACATGTCGGGTTCACATTATTTTACGGGGCTGAAGAAAACTGAACCTCAGTTAGGATTCAGCCGGTGGATTCTGGTTGTTATTGAACTTATATTCTTACAGAAGCGGGATAGCAACTGTAAACTCTTCTGCACTTGACGAGCAACCAGAGCGATCATGTGAAATACTTGGATACTTTACAGATTGCGATCTGAAAAATGTAATCTATTAAAAACTGGACGAACGAGATGGCAATTTCTATCGCGATCGAGGAGATCAATTTCCGGCCTATTGAACAATTGTCAAGAATTTTTTTCAGTAATGCAATATCATGTCGTGTTTCAGGGTAGATCAACTATTAAATAGAACCGCAGAGAATTGGTGTGGGTATAATTTCGACCGTTAGCTCAAACCGCAAATTGTCAAGCTATTGGAAGCAGTTTCATTAACATTTCCCATCTCGTGTTAATCAACGCCGATTTTCTTTCTTCTTATTCTTCTTCGTCTCCACAGTTTCAAACGCTGAATTATTTTCCAACACTAAATATAGAAATTATTGTGATTACAATGTCTCTAAACCTTGCACCCATACATGATGGAGCAAAAGCTGGTGGTTAAAGATCAAAGTAAACTGTCTACGTTACACAAATATAATAGCTACTTCAGAAGAGAGCAGCTCGCTCGCCTTTCCAGTTCTAAGCGACTTTCCCAAGTTCTGGGTCAACGACTCCGTTCCCGATCAATAACCGTTACAAAACTTCGGCTACGTATGGTCAGCCCTTGATTGGTATGCCTTATCTTTTCAATTTTCAACATTGAATGCGCTTTTTCTATTACCAGTATCAAATCACCGTTGATATCCTTTCGACCAAATCCATTCATGTTATATTCTCTATGCCATTCACGGTACCAAGTTATGGATATGAAATTAAAATCGGTTTCGGTTTCGATACCGGTTTCTACGATTATTTTAAACGGGGTTATCCGGCTTCGTCTCTATACCTGATTTTACGAAATTGACAGGATCGTCACGCGATCGGCATCAAATGGTACTTGCAGCTAGCACGTGACCAACCTCGTGTCCGATGATCACGGTCAGCTGCGATCTCGTCTGGCCGCGGTATTAATTAACGAAACCCGGAAATGAGAATTCTATCCACTTTACTTAATGATATAATAACAGCCGCACCAGTTAGAGCCCTGAAGAAAATTCAATTCACGATAGTAACTAGTTAATAAATGTTGACTATCATTTTTACACATTCTTTCTTCGACTTTGAACAATATCACCCAAATGGTTATTTCATTCCATTCCGTAAACAGTTTTTCCAAGTCAATACGCACATCCGTAACGAGGTTGGAATTATAGCGACTACTGTCGGCGCAAAAAGGTTTGGCCCCTCTGTTTGAGTGATCATAACTTCCACAGAAAAATTGATACAGCATCGAGACAGGAAAGATAGTAAAGCGCCAAGTTTTCTGCGTCTGATGGTTATTCAGAAATTTCTGTGTAAAAATCGTGAAAACCGTTATGATCTCCGAAAACTGAAAAAACGTAGTTTTTTCGGAGTCCATTGCTGTACGTAAACTTCAACTCGTCACCGTTTGTCTAAAATGAGTGCAAAAAACCTGTGAAAATTCAGAAATATTTCCTGAACATTAACGAACATGATAGTGATTGGTAATTTCAAAAATATTCAAAAACCTGGACGCCAGGTGTAAAAAGGTCCAATGGTGCGATTTGTGGAACGGATTGGTACCGGCGAACCTGAGCTAGCTCAACATTTTCGTCAAGGTATACACTTTTTGATTCCGTTATCAGTTTTTAGTTCGCAAGAGTCAACTTCCAGTAATCGACTTCAACAATTTTTCAAATTTGCGCGGGGCCGCGTGTGTCCCAGCCCCGATATTCGTTGCTGCATTTCCCTCTTGCCGCGCCCGTCAGAGACTCAATTGTTAATTGAGTCAATTAACAATGTAAATGCAGCGACGAATATCGCAGCTTGGACACACGCGGCCCCACGCGAATTTGACAAACTGTTGATGTCGATTACTGGAAGTTGACTCTTGCAAACCAAAAACTGATTACGGAATCAGGAAGTGTATATCTTGACGAAAATTTGGAGCTAGCTCAGATTTGCCGGTACCAATCCGTTCCACAAATCGCACCCTTGGACCTTTTTGCACCTGGCGTCAAGATTTTTGAATATTTTCGAAATTATCAAACGCTATCATGCCCGTCAATGTTCAGGGAATATTTCTGAATTTTTACAGATTTTTGAAACTTAGTTCAGACAAACGGTGACGAGTTTAAGTTGACGTACAGCGATGAACTCCGAAAAACTACGTTTTTTAACTTTTCGGAGATTATAACGGTTGCCACGATTTTGACACAGAAATTTCTGAATAACCATCAGACGCAGAAAACTTTGCGCTTTACAATTTTTCCAGACTCGATGCTCTATGAATTTTTCTGTAGAAGTTATGATCACTCAAACAGAGGGGGCCAATCCTTTTTGCGCCAACAGTAGTCAATTAGGATCCTCACCGATCAAACTTTGCGTAGATGGCGCTAGATTGCGAGGCTCTGTCATGGTGGCGATTACATACACTAACGTGATGTTAGTGTTCATAGTTTGTATACGCGAGGTTAACATCGCGTTAGTGTATGTAATCGCCACCATGACAGAGCCTCGCAATCTAGCGCCATCTACGCACAATGATCGGTGAGGATCAATAGTGCTCAAGATCATTGGCTCGCGTGTAGCTGTGCAATTGTAGGATTTGGGAGAGTGAGAGTTTATTTTTTCTTCGAATTGTTTATATTTTTATTCAATTCGACTGACAGTTATTAGTAAAAGATTAAGTCTTGAGCAGATCTCCTACAGTTGTCTCACGAGATCTGTCGTTAACATTAATATTGCGGGAATGATGGTTATTGTAAGGAAAATGTAGGGAGCTTGTTGAAACGAGCTGTATCGTTAGACTTACCGATATGTACAGGATTTTCTTCAGCTCTGCTTATATACGAAATAGTGAATATATGAAATGCTCAATAAGCACAGAATACCTGGCATGCGTGAAGTTCGTTCAATAATTAGCGGTTACAAACTTATGATGTAATCAATGAAAACGAAGATGAAAAAGGAATAGAAATAAAAATCAGTGTGTGTACAAAATTGCAGACGATTAGTGGAGAATTGTATAGCTGTTATGAAATAATAGTATCGCGGATGTATATGAAATACTGTAGATCGTAAGAAACATCATAGACTAGAAGATAGTGACGGGAAAAAAAAATGATGCAATTTAAATGAGCCAGCGAAAAATGGTGCGATTAGCAGAAGTCATAGTGAAGTCTATTTGTTTGATCTCGACCTCACATTTATGACTGAAACCGAACCGCTTCTTAGTAATGGGTAGTCCTATTATTAAAAACAATGATGACCATCGTTATCATTAATTGAAAATTCGATTTCCCTCGATTCTAGACCGTGTGTGAGTATAAGATGTATGTTTTGATGGTAGGTATATTCGACATGACAGTTGGAAAATTTATAAGGTTTTCGAATAAGAAAGTAGAAACGGGCGATTAACTCGGTGTACCCAATTGTCAGTCCTAATCTCTCTCTAGCTGTTACTAAACATATTCGGAATTGTAATTGATCACGTATTCAAATCACAAATAATCCGCGAGGAGTTGATCCGCGTGGGGGATTTCCCGAAGAGAAATTCTATTGCTAGAAGAATCATTAGGTAAGTTGTCTGTCGATAAATGCAGCTCGCCTTATTACAGTTAAGCAGAATCTGCACGTTGAAGAAAATCGTTAAGATTCTCAAAGCAATTGATCTTATTTTACGACTCGTTTTATTCGATTAGATAAATCTTTGTAACGTAAATAATTACGGCAATAATTTCATTACATATACAGGGTGATTCAGAATGGGGTACTTTCCTTACACCGGTGGATTCCTTGTGAAAATCTAAGACCAAAATTATTCATCCGAAAATGTCGAAAGCCAAGCCGTTTTCAGGTAGGAACCATTTAAAAGTAAGCCGGTATTGTTGGCCTACTGGATCTCGCGACGCCTCACCCGCTGCCGCGATCCCGCCAACGGACAAAACGACGATCAGGAATTGAAAACAGAAGAATGCTGATTCCATATTCATGCATAAAACTGTAATATTACATTCGTTTTGTCAGTTAGCGTGATCGCGGCGGCGGGTGAGGCGTCGCGAGATCCGGTAGGCCGACAATAGCGGCGGCGAGCCATTCTCGTATCTGTTCTCGTAATGGCTCACTTTAAATGGCTCCTACCTGAAAACGGCTTGGCTTTCGACATTTTAGGATGAATGATTTTGGTCTTAGATTTTCACAAGGAATTCATCGGTGTAAGGAAAGTACCCGATTCTGAATCACCCTGTATAGCCTTATAGGCTTCGGTCACATAATCATTCAGCTCAACCCGAAACGGTAAATAATATTCCAGTTTTTCATATTAAAATAACTCAGGCAGAAGAGTGATCAGTGTTGCGCGACGTTTCGCTACAATTATCATCACCTCTACCGAGCATCTTTCTACACAGAAACTCACCGCAGTGGATTACAAAGTAATCTTCTTGCTTATAAAAAAAAAAAAAATAGAAAAAAAAACCTGCTGACTCACCCGAGAATCGAAATATTCGGAGGTACGTTTTTCTATCTTCAAATGACATTCCATACATAAAAGGAAAAGTTTGTTTTCCTGGGTTCAGATCTTTGTATTAGGAAGAAGAAGACCCATATGTGATCATAAATTACAAAGAAATTTCTAGAAAACTATTTCAATCGCAGAAAGTTGTGCCAAAAGATCGTTGGAATTATTACGAAAAACGTAAAGGATACGGATTTTCTACATGTTTTGACGGCCGACATTTTGAAGACGGATCTGTAGATCGTCTAACAAAGTTACCGGAATATCGTAAGCCCCAAAAAGCACCCGTGGTGCAACAACTTTTCGCCAAGTACAATAATGCGGTCACTACCCCAAAAAAAATCTACCAACGAAAACTCCTTCTTAACAAAAGTGGTACTATAAAAATGTCTACTTACAGAGGGAATGAAATCGGATACAATTGCCAAGTAGGTATAATACATGTCTTTTGTATAATTATAAAACATGAAAAGATCAAATTTTGCAGGTAGTGGTACTCGGCGGGCCTCTTGTAGACAAGTAGGAGAAGACAGCAATTGAACTATGTCAATAATCCTGTAGTGATATGAAATATTGGCCCAGCAAGAATTTTTATTTTTGTACATTCTCTGTTTTATAATTTCACAAACATGTATACTTGACAATTGTATCCGATTTCATTCTTTTTGTAAATAGACATTTTTATAGTACCACGTTTGTTGAGGAGGAATTTTTGTCGGTAGATTTGTTTGGGGATAGTGACCACCTGCGCCCTTCACTTTAAATATAAATTTCATAATAATAAGTAAGTATAGGAAGCCCAAGGGCCGAAGCATACAGAACTTCATAAGCCATAAGCAGAACGCATAGACATATACATAGGTATAACATCTGCAGTAAAAGCAAAGTGATGCGCATGCGATATGGCTTCTGCTCTCTGCTTATGGCTCATGGACTTTTGTGTCCTTCCACCTTTAAAAATTGCAAAATCTTAAGATTGACTTCTCGAGACAAAACTGAGAGCTCTGTCTCGACAGTCCATCTGTCCGTGGTCTTGGGCAATCGATTCTTGATCTAACGTCAACAGCGTTGACAAGAGTGCCACCTGGCAACCGATGTCGAATACTTATAGTATCTCTGCGGTCGAGTGGTGGCCACTCTTTCCTAATTGTCATCCGTATAAGTTTAGTGGATATTTGATCTGAAGGAAAAGGAGACGAAAAATTTTTCAGAGGGAACGGGTATTCAAAAACTTAAGCTAATCATATTACAGCTTTTCCGTGCACTGATTCAATTGAAGTTGCACTCAAGTGAAAGCTCTTTGTGCCTACATTTTGAGATAATTATTTTAATCCCTGGGATATCGCGAAGCGGAAGGAATTGGGAAAATACTGTTTCCCCACCACGCCGGTTAGCACCCGTTCGGGTATGTAGACTCGTCAAGGCTCGCGCGGCGTATATATTGATACATATTACCTTACATGATATTTTTTTCTATTGTACTTAGCGCGAAACTCTACTGCGTCTCTTGATCGGTGTAGACAATTTTATCTACAACAAGTTTATCAATTCTATCGAAATTTCAGCCAAATCGGCTATCGGAGATTTTGCCATGTTTTACGATACATAACAGTTTGTTACTGTTGCATCTCAGAAGTACATCGAATAGGTGGAAATTCGCTGCCTTCATAACATTACATTTCAAACGTATCTGCAACGTTTAAGGGCAATCTCTAGTCGCCCACCTCTTTTTGGTCAAAAAAAGGGTGGGGGACGACACACTTCAATTATTATCCGCGCCCAGGCGTCGGAAACGCAAAAAAAAAGGTACGCTGCGCAGATTCAAATTCAATTCCGAACACATACGTTCAAAAACATGTTCGTTTAATGCGAAAATAGAGTCTACAGATGGTTTTTACGTTATTCGATTGTCAATTTCCTCGGCGGCCATGACTATGACAGTCGGCCCGGTAGGTAAAACAGGCCGAACATTACACGATGCGTAATCTCTCCGACACACGAAAGTGATCGAAATAGTCAGCTGTCAGTGATCACGCATCGTGTAAAGTGATGGCTTGCCAAACTCGGCGATCGACCCTCATAATCATGGCCGTCGAGGAAACTGACATTCGAATTAGGTAAAAACCACCTGTAGAGTCTATCTTTGCATGAAACGAACATTTTTTCGGACGTATATGTTCGGAATTGTATTTTAATCTGCGTAGCGTATCTTTTTTTTGCGTTTTCGACGCCTAGACTCGGATAATGATCGAAATGTGTTTCCCCAAACCCATCTCCGACGAAACGGAGGGGGGAGACTAAGAATGGGCCTTAATAAGTCGGAAAATCAATCACGTCCACGTATATACTCCGGTCGGCGATCGCGTTTCATGAAACTGACTTTATCTAATGATCTGTTTTGTATCTGTAATTTCTCATGTTCTACTCATTATTTCCATCAGTAGCGAGCCTAGCTATCGCGCAATCTGTCATAAAAATATGACCGATACATATATATTACAGTATTCGGTAACTTTTTGTTTGCGCAAAACCGAGCGTATGTTGTAGGTACTTAGGCGGCATATTTTTACACTCGAGACACTTTGGCATCAAACTTGCACCTAGCAATGAGCGCGGAACTACTCCGTGGATGAGGCAACCTTTATAAAATGTTTCTGTGCTACGTACCTTTTGAAATATTATTTTATAAGATATCTGTAACATCTCCGAAAGGTAACTGCCTGGTTCGCAACTTAATTCCCGAACATTGTTTCTGATGTTTAGCTAAAAGTCACGATCTGTTCCGTGGCGGTTGACTGTTTCAAACTTAGATTTTGAGAAATACAAGAATTCTCAATCCTTGTGCATCGTAAAAGTCATTAAGGGCAAGTTGTTGTCTGTAATTCGTTGTAATAAGGTTTGAGGCGGAAAACTGATCACGTGAAAAAAGTGAACCCGGATCCGTACCAGTCCTTCGTTGATGCGTTGTGAGCGATCGGAGCCAGAGCCACCCGGAAGCTAAAAGCCAGGATAACACCGCGTGGCTTTACTTGCGTTAGAGACCTTCCAATCCGAAGATAAAATCGTAGCGGCACGAATTCCCGCGTACAATAGAGATGTCAGAGATTTTTATGAACGGGAAACGATCCCGCGGTGGATCGGCCTTCGTTTACCTTACCTAGCTGCTGCTGCCGCTGTTGCTGCTGTACGACCGCTACAAGTTCAATAACTCCTGCCTTCTGTAATCCGACGAAAAAATTTCAGACACTGACTTCGGCTCTTGCTCAAGCCTTCCCCACATCGACTCACGAGTCTCTTGTGCTTCATGGTGTCTGCACGCATCCCCATTGAATTGCCCCCTCCAATTAATTCCACGGTATATCAAAATTCAATTCTATCGATAATAACCGACAGAAATTCCGAGAAAATTTGTTGAACCCTCGTTTTCTTCACTTTCCTCAATTACGTTACGTTCTACTTATCGTTTTTACACTCAAGAAAAGGCGCATGAGGGTCATTCAAAAACAAAAAAAATGACAAAAAGGAATATACAAATATTCGAACATGGTTCCGACCCATCGCTGTAAATTCCCATTACGATTGTCAGTCAATTTGGAAGATGGAATAGCGTGTCTCGTTCTCGAAATAAATCAACTCCATAAGAATACACTGACGATATTATCATAATAAGACGAAGCCTCTCGCGATTGTATGCTAATGAAGGACACATAACGATATCACGATACGATAGCATAAGCTATTTTGTAACTTGTACTTTGGCTCCTCGCTAAATGCATTCATTTCGTTCGTTTTGTATTTCATTACGATCGATTTGAAATTATTTAAACTATTTGAATAATCACCATTCAGGAACAGCTACTTTAAATACGCATCTGAAACGAGGAATAATTTTTGCTCATACCTTTAAAAAGCCAAAACCAAATTGAATCTCGAAAAGTGAATCTAAGAATCGCGCGACTAAACTTGTTGAAGATGTTTAAAATGAGAAGTTTCTACGATGTGGTATTTATGTAGCAGCTATTCACCGCGAACGGTAATTCACCTTTCATTTTTATTGCAGGTAAGGAAGTGATCGTAAAACGGATCGTAACTTTTTATAATTTTTTCCCGTCCCCAGTGAGAATGCGAGATCGGTTAACTGAAGCGCTAACGATGAGTTGGGGAACCACAACTCTTCTGCATTGCCCCGCAGTCCCTCCTCCACTATTAAACAGTATAAATATTGTATGCCGATCAAGCAATCACATGTCCCGCGAGAATCGCAATTCATTATTATTACACGACATGTAATGGGTTATGAAGTTGGAATACTTAGATGAAAATCGGCTTTTACACCTTGTTACAGAAGCAGTACAGACGTCTATCCGCGCAGACTCCGGACCCAGCGGCGTTGTACATTACTACTCAACTATTCATCAGAGGTTAACCGAATCGGTAAGACTTTGAAAGAATTTTTTCAACAATTCAGTCTAGTTCTAAGGGGCTGAAATTACGGACATTCGATTGTCCCCATAGTATTCGGGCTTATGATCTAGTCCGAAGAATGCATGGAAGTTGCAGCCAGGGTTTGATCTTCGCGATCCGTATTTTACTGAATCAATTACTTCCGATATATGTGACAGTAGTTACACGGGGCATGGAGAAATACAGCATAACTTCCTTGCACAAAATTAGAACAATTGATGCTTGGATTTCGAAATTTTTGGTCTGCAGAAATTATTACAAGACATTGGTCGATCAGATTGCCATTAAGATTTTCGATATTGCAAGAATTATTTGAGTTATGAAGTACTTTTTTTTTTTTTCTTCACTTTGCCTGAATTTGTAAATTTTCCTCACTCGTATCAATCAATTATCAAACGGGAATTAAGATATCGGAGCGATTCATGCTCATCTGATAGAGGGATGGCGTCTGAATAATTACAGATCAAAGAAATTCTAAATCCAAGCATCGATATGTTGGTTCTGATTCTTTACGACGAAGATGTTATTCTGCATTTTTTTCAAGATCCAGTGAAATACTGATTCTTAAGGTCAAGCCTAAGCCCCGGTTGAATTCCGTGAATGGTTTGTAAACTTTTGGTCGAAGTACCCGTTGCACGTTTATTTTCACTCTGTCGATAGAAGAGTACGAGATCGCTCAAGGCATTGATCCGTAGATGCTTGTTTCTACGCTTGGTAGACTTGTGAAAGAAGAGAAGAAGAAATTTTTTTAGCATACCGTTGATCGCAATATTATTTTAATAAACAGCCAGGAGCGAAACTGAAAACCTACCGAACAAAAGGACTGAGTTGTTAATAGTGTCAGGTCAAGTAAAACCGAAATCTTGAATCAGAAGTTTTCTTCAACCGAAACGAAGTTGAAATGGAAAGCGAATCTTTTATTCAATTGCTTGTATGAAGTCGAAACCGAGACCAAGGCTAGTTTTTCGTATTTATTTCAAACCAGAGCCGGAAACGCACTGTATGTCTACTCGGGTTTCATCTTTGCAAGAATTATGCGATAATTTCTTTATTTTTTTCCGTTTCAAATAAGTCAGTAGAACGATATGCGGAGGCTGGTTTTGACTTGGCACTAATTGGAGTATAAATTGCTCCGTTCGTATTCGGGAGTTAATTGTGCCAGGCATCAAACTGGACGTAACACAACTGATTCCAATTCAGAATGTGAATCATAATTTTCAGTGCGTTGCGTCTCGGGCAATCCGGTAGAACTTCAATGACTATCGAGATCGCTATTGATATTAACAATATAGTATGTAAGTACTTGAAGAATGTGAACTTCATCCAGTTTGAAGCATTCGTATAAGTATACAAAAATACATAGAAGAGGTGATTTATACCCTACTGCGGTTCTGCTCCAAGCGAACCGAAACACTTGAATTCTCACGGGCTGTAAGCTGGTGTACGCGTCTTAATACAATCCGTTAATTAATGTAATGTAGGTTAACGTCGGTATTGTTTATCTCATCAAGATTCATTCTTGGTATTTAAATTGAACTATATCAACGTTTCTTTTTTATCTCATTATGCACACTCGACATGTATCATAACACTCGAACTGTTTTGAATCCACTTTGCGAGATCCACATCGCGCATTATATTGTGACTTTTTCGAAATTCCGCGAATAACTCCGAAAATGCGATACCAAATGAATTTTCCCGATTATCTATCTATGAAGAATAGCACGCGAAATTCACCGAAATCGAGAAAGACGTAATTTTTTCCATCGTAAAATGCAACTGACGCGAAACAATTGTCTATATTATGTATAGCGCAATTCTGTATGCAATGCGGATCCCAAATCTATGAAAACTTCGTTCATCAACGTAACAACAACGCCAGCAAATGTATTCCTGTAATTATTGATAATTGGCGACTGTCAAGGGCAGGGAGAAGCCATAATCATTAGTTACCAAAACGCCCGATAGACAGCTCTGCCTGTGAATTATGGCTCCTCTCAGAGGTTGACAATCGCTTATTACCACTAATTACAGGAATACATTTTCTGGCGTTGATTGTTATGCATGAAAACCAAAACCTATTATACAACGCAAACATGTTTACCTCGCTTTTTGATGCATCTGTATAGGACCTAAAGTAGTACTTTCAAGTCCTAGGACTTAAAAGTTGTATTTATCGGCTTTGCCGATTCTCGGACACGTCATCCTCACTCGGCCGTAAAATCCTACTTTACAACCTGGGTACGAAAAATACAATATTCGTTTATTTTTGATTTTTGATTTTCATTATTATTATTATTATTATTTTTTGTTTATTCATTTTTATTCCAGATATTTGTTATATATAAATATTAGAGATGTTTTTTAGAAACGAGTTGTATATGGGTGGTTCTTCACTAACGGGAAAAAGAAAACTACACAAAATTGTCCCCACCGGTTTTTTCACATGTTTGGAAAAAATAATGAAATGAAATCAACTAAAAACAATATTTCTTTTCATACCAAGTCAACATGTTACAAAATCAAATTCTGAAATCAAAATCTCATAAAATTAACTTATTAAAAATAAAATTGAGAAAAACTGGCATGTTTCTGGCAGGGGACTGTGCGATAAGGGACTGACGAATTTGGCAAAAATACACAATCATGCCGAAACTAACAATTTTCCATCAAATCAACTTGCAGTCAGTGGCGTAGCTGGGGGGGCGGTTGGGGCGGCCCGCACCGGGCGCCACCCGTTTGGGGGTGACACCCAACCGCGAAAAAAAAAAACAAAAACTCACAAAAATTCCATAAAATGAAATTACCGCTTGGGGTGACACCATCGATCGATCAAGATTACATTCCTGGGGTGACACCATCGATATCCGCACCGGGTGCCACCCATGCTAGCTACGCCACTGCTTGCAATAATAGTAATATGACTTCTACCGTTAGATGTTATCTAGCTGGATAGGGTAAATAATAGTATATTGTGTACCAAGGGCGTAAAGTAGGCTTTTTTAGAGCGAGTGTGGAGTTTGCAGTACGACTCGCAGGCGAGGTAGCACGAGTCGAGACGAGTACTGCAACCACACGAGGTCAAAAAGCCCACTTAGCCCTTGGTGCACACCAAATTTTTGTGACACCTGCACAATTTTCAAGTTTTTTTTTTTTCTTATAGTATGTTTATTTATAGTATATTTTCAATTTTATGCGATTTTAAAGAAGCGGGAAAAAATGTCGATTTTACGGTCGATTTTTGGGTGAAAAAAACGCAAAAATCGTGCATGTGAAACGAAAAGTAATTTATTTAAAGAAAAAACCTTGCCAGAGGACTGCTCTTCTTAGGGTTCCAGACACGTAGGCATCGCACCGAACCTGTGAGCACCGAACGCAAAGAAACGGCTCAATAAAATAGCGCTACAGCGCTGTTTGTCATTTGCTATGAACTACACAGCGGTTACATTCGATTTATCCGCATAATCGTGACGAGGACGCCACACACCATTTAAAATAATTTTTCTTCTGTGTAACAGGGGACTGTTAGCAGAAATCAAGGGACAAACCTTAGCTGACAATTTCGGCGTAAAAATAGTAAATTAATAAATCATATCCGTGCAAATTGTAAAATGCTTTTATCATAGACAGCTGTATTAGAATGGTATTGAAAAATATTACTACTTGTTCACTACACATCACAAAATAACTCCGGTTTTGCATCTGGGATATCCCAGGGGTCTGGTTTTATAAGGTGTTGATGTAAAAATTTTCCTTTTTATGTATTTATTTTAATATCTTTAGACTATTGGCTCTTTCAAACAACTTGTTAACATAAATTTCAGCAAGAAATGACATCCAATTCGAGTCATTTCATGCGTGAAATCTTCGTGGGACACGAAATTTCTAGTTAGTGGAGAACCACTTATACCGTGACATTTTGTGGATGCGGCACAGCAGGAGTACCAACCCAAATAGGGTGCTATTTCATGGACAATGAGCTGCAGCAGCAGTTTAGTAACTTACTAGATGTTTCTAGTGAAATCACTAGACATCTAGTGATTTCAAAAGATCTAGTTCCAAATCTAGTGATTTCAAGAAATCTAGTGATTTCAAGAAATCTAGTGATTTCTAGTGAATTTATTAGAAACATCTAGTTAGTTACCAAACTGCTGCTACAGCTTACTGCCCATGAAATAGCACCCTTTATGGGTTGGTACTCCTGCTATGCCGCATGCACAGAATCTCACGGTATGGTATACATTATCAGGATTTTATAAATGGCAAGAAAATCGTATGTTATCGGAGTCTGCGACGAAATATTCAGAGCTGAAGTGATAGAAATTCAATTTCATGTGAAGATTCGACGGAATTGAGACGTTTGGCGACACCGCGACACGTCAGTTGATAGCCTACATCAGAGAGCTTGGTCCGAATAGAACATCATTATGTCATTGGGGCATTGTGGCTTTGTTTGAAATGAAAAATATGTAAATTTATTAATTTTTAACGGGGCCCAACTGAGGCACCTATAAAATTCGGCCCTCTGTGGAAGAACCACCTTATTTATGCGACGTCTTTCTTTTATGTTATCGTCAAATTGTGAATATTTATAGTTATCATATCAGTTGATTTTGTTATTCGATTCACTGTAAATTATACAGGATCATACATTGTGAACGGACGATAATAAAATGTAAAATTGGCATTGCGAGCTAGTAACTCAAAGTCGAACGAGTAAATATAAGAAGAAAGCGGGATTTTCTCTTTCTCTTTATGTTGATTTTCGTGGTCACGCACTTACCCCGCTATTCGATATATTCCTTATTCCTAATTTGGTGCGTTATATGAATATTACAAGTGATGCGTACGCCATGATGATGATACAAAATAAGAGAAATGTTTACACTTCGCGCGATGCAGAAAGAGCAGATTTTTTAATGATCTGGTGAACTTCGCGTGTTAGATTGGACCTATATACGTCACAAATCATCAAATAAATTCATCATATATCACGGTTTTATGGTTATTCGCAAGATTCCAAAAGAGTATGACCTGGTTGTCAAGGAGTCAAGGAGTCACCATAGCATCCTTCTGAGAAACTATCTTGTTTCGTCGAAAATTTGTTCAAGGGCAATCCCCAGTCGTCCACGTCCTTTTGGTCGGAAAAGGAGTTGAGGGGGACACATTTCGATTATTATCCGAGCCCATGCGTCGTCAACGCGAAAAAAAGGTACGCTGCGCAAATTCCAATTTAATTCCGAACACACGTCCGAAAACACGTTCATTTCAGGCGGAAATAAAGAATGTTCATTGTTTTTACGTCATTCGAATATCAATTCCCTCGGCGGCCATGATTATGAGAGACGTCCACCGCGTCCAGCCCACGCAAGGGTAAGCAGGCGCTTGGCGGGCTACCACGTTACACGATGCGTGATCTTTCCGACACACCGATCAAAATAGTCAGCTGTCAGTGTCGGAGAGCTCACGCATCGTGTAACGTGGTGGCCTGTTAAGCGACTGTTCATCTTCGCGTCGGCTGAAAGCGGCGGACGACTCTCATAGTCATGGCCGTCGAGGAAATTGACATTCAAATTGCGTGAAAACAATGAGTATTCTCTATTTTCGCCTGAAACGAACATGTTTTCGGACGTATGTGTTCGGAGTTGAATTTGAATTGGCGCTGTCAATTTTTTTCTTTTTTTCGGCATAGGCATTGAAAAGTCACTTTTCGACGCCTGTTTTCGATCCGTAAAGTAGCACTTCATACGGCTAATTTCAGAACTGGCCTATAAAGTCTTTATACGGCAGTCTGGATGCGCAGTTCGAAGTGCGCAATCCAAAGCTGCCGTATAGAGTCTCTATACAGCAGTTTTAATGCGCCGTTCGAAGTGCGCGACAGATCGCGCCATAACCTTACTCTTCGTCTGCGATTATCAACTGGCGTCAAAGTGACTTTCCATGCCTATCCCGAAAAAATATGGTATAGGGCGCACCCGTAAACCGTTTTTGACCGAAAAACACTGGCTTACGGACATGTCACATAATATACTGTTATGCGTCTTTGACACTTGGGCTCGGCTAATAATCGAAATTCGTCGCCCCCCCACCCCTTTTTCGACCAAAAGGAGGTGGGCGACTAGGGATTGTCCTCGAGGAGCTTTTGTAGTCGTGTGAGAACTCTGACATAGCCAAGTTTTACTGCGTGATTCATGTGGCTACAAAGTGCCGCCTCCGTTAGATTGTTTATAAGACGTAAGATCGTAGTTTCTGGGTCATTTCTTCATCAAACAAGATGAGATAGCGCTAAAAGTATGTGGTTTGCTATCGACGAATGGCTAAGTATTTCAAATGTGCAAGAAGTTGAGTGCATCTGTGAATGATTATACGATTTCTTTGATGATAACTGAATCTGTAGAAAAAAATTCGAAATTTTGAAGACACGAAATACTTAGCCACTTTTTGCTGAAATTAAGCAGTTATCCCTGAAGTGAAGTTCCGATCTGTTGTGTGGTATGGGAGGAACTACGAGTCGCCTTTTCCGAGGTGATCAGAGCGTGCATCAGAGCCCCTTAATAGTCTAGGAGCCGGTGAATTTTTTGCGTATAAACGCACGACGGCTAGTTGTTTTTTCATCCAATGTAATTTTATGTCGTGTACCCGAAAACCATCATCTTACAGCATGTGGCCGAGTCTTTTGTCTTAGGAATAATTAATTAGTTATCAATAAATCAACGAAAATCGAAAAACTTCACGACGGCCAATTATTGCGGCATATCATCGAGGAATGTGCCATGAAAAATGTTGTGATACTATGAGACGTTTTTCGTCGCGCCGAGGAGGGGATACCGCTGAACGTTGTCTGTCACTCGCTTGAATATGAGCTGCCCTCAGCGCGCCGCGGCGTATGTGTGTGCGCGCTCACAGACGTGCAAAATACTGGACTTTGGCGTCGTCTGACAGGGGTACGGACTCGCCAAAATCGTCTTACATTAGGTTAATTCGACTTGTAATTTTTTTTTTATTCAAATTTAAAAAAAAATCAAGTCTCGTGAAGAATTTCGAAAATTGACGATTTTTCTGCACATTAAAAGCGTCTGATAGCATGCCAGACTTGCGAAAAACGTCTTATATTATCACAGCATTCTTTATGGCACGTTTCTTGATGATATGCCGCAATAATTAGCCGTCGTGAAGTTTTTCGATTTTCGTTGATTTTTTGATAACTAATTAATTATACCTAAAACAAAAGCCTAGGCCACATGCTGTAAGATGGTGGTTTTTGGGTACACGACGTAAAACTACAATGTTGAAAAAAAAAATGTTCACTGGCTCCTAGACTATAAGGGAGGTTTCTGCTTTATTGGGCCAAAAAATGTTCAATTTTTCCTGCGAAAAGTATTAAATACAGAATGTTGATATTTGGCATGTTGACTAAGCGGTCTTCACTAAACATGAAAATATTTTTTAAAATTTGATAAAACATGGTAGTGGGAGTGGGAGGAGCCACGTATGTCGGTGGGCCGGCGATGACATTCTTCGCTTACGGAAGTCCTAAGTCTGGACAGGTAATCTGAAGGAAAAAAATGTAACATATTTTGACTCTGTACAATATTGTGTATGAGTTGAACTAGAATCAAGACAAAGAATTGGACAATAAAACAATAGTGAGCGATCGAAGGCAAGTTTGTTTTTTACCAAACATTTTTGCAGTTTTTCTGTTCATCAAATAATAACCTTTGAATATTTTTTGTTAATTCTGGTTCAACTAATGAAGACGTTTGTTGTACACGTGCCTGCCAAATTTCATGGAGATTGCTTACCTAGGGCGTGGAGGAGCACTTCCGCAAACTTGGGAAATGTAGTTGAGAGAAAAACGAGTTTAAAGTTAAACTGAAGTTCATGTGCGAATAAAATGAAAAGTGTCATACTTACACCTAATCTGCTATGCCAGAAGCATAGAGGATACCTTCCTCTTCTTCAAAGAGTCCTTCTTTCCGACTAATACAGACAATACGAATTCATAACATTCTCTTACAAAGGACGCGACCCTAGCCCAAACCGGTTGCGGCTTATAGCTGCGCTCCGAATTTTATGCCTGCGCCCGCTTCTCTTTGTCGGCCTATAACCTTGCGAATTTTATTTATATCGACTTGGAATTTATTGAACTCATTCTTAAACATTGGCTCTTTCCGATAGAAGGAAAAAAAAAGCATTTTGACCCAAGGCAGAAACTTCCCTTAAAACTGATTTCAGCCTACGAATGAATGAATTGTCGACGAATATATGGATATTCTGAAAGATATCGCGTGACTAACGGGAAAAGGTCGTAAGCGACGAACAGAGCCATTTAAGTGGCAAAAGGGCGTATATATTTTCTTGTCACGCTATTCGATAAGAAAACTGTCAAAACGAAAAAAGTCGCTGTTTTTTTTCGAGCCAAAAACCTAAAGGCAGAAGGGCATAAGCGCCGCTGATACGCTTTTCTGCCATTAACCAATTTTTGGACCAAAACCAAAAGACCACTTTTTCCATTAGTCACGCGAAATATGATTGAAAAAATAGAATGGTCGACTGTAATTTGTAAACATAAGCTGTATAGCAGCTAGGACGCAGTTGGACTTCACATTATCATCGTAATTATGGATACAGTGTTGTGAGTACGCAATGTATCTTATTATTGTGTAACGGGAGGAATTCAGCGTTGTGAACAAAAAAGGAATACCTAGACAGTCCTGTTTAAACGAGTGCAATGCGAGAAGGCACGAGGTTTGATTACCACGCAAGATGCCACAGCCGTACCTCGTACGTGCATAAAACCTCCAACGGCCAAGAAATTCTTGCAGAGAGTATGAAGAATTATGATTCTTTCTAACTATTGTATACTATACGTGTACGCGTTGTCCCGAGGGCTGCATAAGCCGAGGAGGAAGTCATCTGTAGCGTACTGCAAATAGTAACTAATATATAGATATAATAGAGATGAAGAGGGAAAACTAGTTTTTTCGCAGAGCTTAGTAAATTACGAGTGGTGAGAAAAAGTCGTTTCGTGAATGCAGAACTCACGCCAGTTGTAATTCTGCGTGATTACTTCAAATTCGCCCATTTATCGAGGAGACAAATCTAGTTCAGTATTTCCGAACTTTACTTATAATCGATCAATTATTGTGACAAATATACTCAACGTTTTTCAGTATGACGATCTTCAAGTCCTGGACATCGACGCGTTGAACAATACACGTAGGGCGCATAAGCAAGTGATATTCTTCAACCGTGTACCGAAAGTTGGATCTCAAACGTTCATGGAACTTCTTAGAAGACTGTCCCTGTCCAATGGATTCTCATTCAACCGAGACCGAGTTCAAAGAGTCGAAACAATCCGACTTGCTCCAATTGAACAGGTAAACTGCGATCGCCATGTTTCATAAGACTATAGTTGATTGCCTATCACAGTCTCATTCTACTTGAAAGATTAATATCGGATTCTTGACGAAACCGAAGCCCAACAATAAACTCATTCCTTATGCACATGGAAAGGAGTGAAATTCTTAAAGCTAAGTGCTTATAAGCTATCGCAATCATCACTCAAACATGATGTAGTTCACGGATATATCGAACTCTACACTTTGAAAGGGTTTCTCTTTTGACAGATCAGTATGTTCAAACCGAATTGTTCAACAACTCAGTTGCATCAGAGCGGTTGAACAGTCTCCTGATGCATTATACCGTTTACCTGATTATATTTTAGAATTTGGACGACTGGATACCTACAATGGATCTAAAAAAGTACCCGCGTTCGAGCTAGTTTTTGAAGTGAAGAACGCTACCATGTCACGAGGGCTCAGCCATGAATTCGGTTGAAAATCGTTTTTTTGTACTCTATACATTTTTCGGGGTGAAAATCGTGCCGCAGTCTTTATACATGAGAGTGAAAAGAGTGAAAATTCGCCTCTCATAACTAAAATTTCGATCTTTTTCGCAGTGTTATTAAGGCCAATTCACACTATGCGGAACCGCGCCGAACCGCACGGCACAATTATTTCACAATGAAATATAAAAAAAAATATTCATTTGAATTTATGTGATGCGTATTTTACATCCAGTTCCAATTACTCAAAGGTTGCATTCAAATACATACTTCGCCGGCCTTCTGCGGACTCATGTGTTCACACTATTCGGCAGCGCACGCCAGCAAACGGCAGCGAACCGCCAAGATATTTTCGACCGACAATTCCTTGATTTTCAGCGCGGTTCTGCGCACTTTGCTGCCGTTCGCTGCCGTGCGCTGCCAAATAGTGTGAACGCTCCCGTAAGACAGCGTGTGATGTAAAAATTTCGGTGCCGTGCGGTCCGGTGCGATTCGGCGCGGTTCCGCATAGTGTGAATTGGCCTTTAAGGTGCTTCCCTACCAAATTCCACCTGATCTGAAAACATTGGGCTGAACGCGTGCAGAAGGTGCTATTAAACGGAATATCTTTGTCTAGGCACCGAAATCAAAAAAACAAAATTCGTCGCGCAATTCTATGTGCGATTCCGAACACGTACGGCCCAAAACATGTTCGATTCACACGCTAAAATGAAGAAGAAATCCATGTAAAACGGTTTTGAAAACGGGTTTAAACGGTAAAAGGGTTCTAAAAACTTTTTACATGGATTTCTTCTCTATTTTAGCGTGAAACCAACATGTTTTTGGCCGTACGTGTTCGGAATCGCACATAGGAATGCGCGATGAATTTTTTTTTCTGATTTCGGTGCCCAGACAAAGATTTTCCGTTTAATAGCACCTTCTGCACGCGTTCAGCCCAATGTTTCCAGGTTACGTGGAATTCGGTAGGGAATCACCTTAAGAGTGCCACCATTTTCATTCCGCAAAATTTACAGAATGTTGAATGAATTCAAAATTGTAGTGTGAGAATGTTTTCTGCTCCCTTGAATAATCGATTTCTTGAATATTAGCCCCATTGAAATAACACCCTTCAAATCGTCTTCCTTAATGACCGTTGCACCGTTTTCAGGTCCAACTAGCTTCGATGGTGTCGGGGTACGCCGAACCATCCGTCTATATCAAGCACGTGTGTTTTACGAATTTCACCGAGTGAGTATATAATGAATAATGTTATGTCGAAACTGAGAAAAATTCGTTTCGTGGGTTATTTTATCATCAATGATCGAAATACTCTGAAAATTGTCTCGTTATGAGGATCACTGCTGAATTCCATCCGTCCTGAAAGATTTAATCATTGCTCTATAATTTAAACCTTCTGTCGATAAGATCTCCGATTTGTTAGATAAAAATTTTCAACCTCGACGAATAAATGTATACCTATGTCTCTCGTAGATTCAACTTGCCAGAACCCATTTACGTGAATCTGGTACGAGACCCCGTTGAGCGTGTAATTTCCTGGTACTACTACGTCCGAGCCCCATGGTACTACGTTGAACGTAAACAGATATTCCCAGATCTTCCTTTGCCTGACCCAAATTGGTTGAAGAAAGACTTTGAATCCTGTGTCCTGAGAGGCGACAGAGAGTGCCGGTATTTGGAAGGTGAGACCCACGAGGGCATCGGTGACCATCGAAGACAGACATTGTTCTTCTGTGGCCACAGCGAGAAGTGCACGTAGGTAGAATGTTGCTCAAAAATGTCTAATTCACTCAATACCTAATGCAATTGACTTCTCGTCTCTTTTTCATGTTCATCTAATTCCATGCACGTATAAAATATATTTCAACTTGCCACACCAGTCAGTCCACCAATAAACTTATGACCTAACAAATTGATGATATTGCAAACCGGCAAATAAAACGATACGTTTTCATTTAAGATTGAAAAACGGCTTCCTCAATTTGTAATTGCATGATGAAGAATGTCTCTCCTCGTTTGCAGGCCGTTCAATACCGCAGGTGCTTTGGAACGGGCAAAACTTGCGGTTGAGAAGCACTACGCTGTAGTTGGTGTTTTGGAGGATATAAACAGCACATTGACAGTCCTAGAGAACTACATTCCAAAGTTTTTCCGAGGGGCAACGGACGTCTATTGGGGTAAGTTGCAAAAATGTAACAAGTATGTCTTCACGTTCTCATAAATAATATAAGAAGACAAAAAAATCAAAAATCCTGTCGCCCTGTAATTATTTGTGTAGGTTCTCAATTCACTGATCGACGTCACTCTGGTCTTTGCAAGTGTGGGTTGTGACCTATATATTTACAATGTTCACCCGGGCCAATAGCTAACTTTTATTCTGGTGATTCGATAAGAAAAAAATTCAACTTCGCTATGCACCAATAAATACCGGAGATATTCGTGTAAACGCTTCATGGGGAAGTGAAAACGCCCGCATACGGGCAACCCGAATGTCACGTGTCGGTTTTTGTCTCTCGCGTGTATCACCAGGCAAGCGGCATGCATAATAAGATTTCGGTTGCCTGTATGCGGGCGTTTTCACTTCTCCATGAAGCGTTTTCACGAATATTCCCGGTATATACATACCAACAACTATACAACAATTTCTCAACGATTATAATTATATCGATTGGAATCTGGTGTAAATATTACATAATTCGCATCCTTGGCGCTGATATAAAGTATTGCCGATACGAACGCTATACAAACTCGCAGGCCTGTGAGTGGCAACCCGCGCTGCATTCGCGCAAGACCTTCATTTTATGAAACTAGGGAAAAGAAATCGTGGATGTGGTTAATATATATGTATAGTAGCGAAAGAACTGTTGTTTAGAAAAGGTCAAATTAATTAATTACTTAAATCACGGGAACTTTTCTTTTATTTGTCGAATTTTAATTTTTTAATTTTTCAGACGAAGCAAACTCGTTCACGAAGATCAACCGGAACTTCTTCAAGCCACCAGTGAGCGAGGAAATCAAAGATTTAGTGCGCAGAAATTTTACAAGAGAAATAGAGTTTTATCAATTTTGTCGTCAACGACTTCACAGACAACTCAGAGCCCTGAGTCTAACTAATTTACCAAGTCAAGGCGATAACAAGGTCTAATCCTTATGATTATATCCATATAATCCCAGGGTGAAATTATTTTAGAACCTAGATGATGTCGATATCGAACGCAAAATTGAAAACTAATAGTTGGGCGGTTATTACAGAAATAATTGGAAGAAAAATGTCCAAAGTTTATCGACTGACGCAAGAATGAGACAAGAAAATATACATAAATGACATCGATTCAGAAAAAATCGTAATGAGGTTGGAAAAAATATTTCGAATCTTAATAATGTTATATTCTTTGAATAATAGAATTGCTAATCAATGAAGCCGTAAATGTGATCAGTTGTAATGAGTGATTGTCGATGAATTGAAACTTGTGATGATAAGCAACGGTTCGAATACCGTATTACGCGTTAAAGTAGATTTATTATAGATTATTAGATGTAATTAACTTTATCAAGAGTAGAAGAGAAAATACTACAAACGAATGAATGAATCAGCACCATCCCACACAACACACAACGTCCCAGATAGGTTTTCCCTGAAACGTTTTGAATAGCAGTCGTCACAGAATCATATGAAAAATGTCACACGTCTCAGTTACATACAGATGGGCGTATTTCAAACTCCGGTTGGTTGTCGAGTCGAGCCTCTTGAAACTGCGGACTTGATCTGATGATCCATAATCCATTCTGAATCTGTAAACTCCCATATTCGACACGTTATCTAATCCGAAGAAATATTATAGACTGTTGAATAAAGGGTCATACGAGTATCTGATGAGTGTTGATTTCAGCTCGGCCAAGCGTGTATTGTATACTATACTCAAGTGGCATATTTTTACTATCGAGAGGTCCTTGCGCTAAACTTGCACTCAGCGGTGAGCCCGGAACTAATCCGTTGACGAGGCGCCGCTTCCGAAATGTTTCGAAAATGTTTCTGTTACGTTTGTCGTTGACTGAGCATTCTCAAGACAGCCCACCCTGGGTTATTTTGTGAGCCGACCAAGTGGGCTTGAAGTGGGTTTGGGGATTGAAGAGTGCCCGAATTTACCGACCGAACTACCATTGCGGTATATCTATATATTTGCACACTATAGATATACATATAAAGACGGTTCACGTAATGGGAAAGCGTGAGCCGGCAAAGTGGGCTTGAAGTAGGCTCGGGGATTAAAGAGTGCCCGAGGTTACCGACCGAAATAGCATTGCAGTATATCTTTAGTGTGCGAATCTTAGAGCATATATACCTGGAGGAAGCATGTTGGTCGAAAAGTATGCAGACAGAGAGGGAAACAGTAAGAAAATAACCTCTCTCTTCCTACGCCAGGAGCGTAATATGACAAGCCGGGTAGCCGCGCTACTGAACGAGAAACACATACATCATACTCAACAGATCGAAAGGAACTAGTGTAAATGAATGCGCGGGGCACCGCGACGCTTTAGTTACGGGTGTAGCCAGTCACGTGACTAAAATGTGACGACCAATCAGATCCTGCGCGACAAAGGGAGGTTATTTTCTTACTAAGTCTGTCTTTGCATCATTCGCCACTTATGGGAAAAGATACGACATGCTCCCTCCAGGTATATATGCTCTAAGGTGGGAATATATAGATATACTGCACTGGTAGTTCGGTTGGTAAATGCGGGCACTCTTCAATTCCCAAGCCCACTTGGTTGGCTCACGAAATAACCCAGGGTGAGCTGTCTTTAGAATGCTCAGTCAACGCTGCAATGCTATTTCGGTCGGTAACTCCGGGCACTCTTCAATCCCCAATCCCACTTCGAGCCCACTTTGCTGGCTCACGGTTTCCCATTGGGTGAACCGTCTTTATAATACTCAGCCAACGCGTTTGTTGAAATATAATTTCAGAAGCTTCCTGTCATATTTCCGTAAGGTAACTGTATGCAATCTACTTTCATTGTAGTAACAAGTGGAATTCAACTGAGACGTTCTGTGATGTGTTGGAATACACGCGTATGAAAGGCTAGGATGTATGCACGGAGACGATTAGTTCGAGGGTCTTTGAAAAATAATAGTATTGCCGTTGTCAGACAAGTTTGTGAGTGATTAGCGTAGGCAGGTATATGTATAATATGCCTATACCTATTGTTGCGCGGCTCACTCATATTGTTAGTTTGAGCCTGTATTTCCTATTTTTGTATTACGATTCGAAAGATGTTTAGGAGTTCGAGTTACGTATATTCGCGGTAGAATTAGTTACGTAATGTCTAACACCTGGTAAATTTAGTTTAGTACTTAGAGATAACCAATATATTGTTTTGTATTGAAGTATAAAAACTATCTTTGAGGTTCACAGAAATGGATAACCGCACAAGGATCAGATAACCGTTACTATTGGTTAGGGTGGAGTTATAAACTTGGTAATCTCGTTCAACTAAAATCGTTAATTTATATATCTGTGCGTACATATATGTATAATATTTCACAAACGAAACGATATTATTCTCTATTTATAAATGTTAAGTTTATTCCAAACTAATCTATAGTTACGAATAATTACTTTTGCCTATAATAATATAGTGGCTAAAAAATTACTAACAAAATAACCATAAGCTATGAGTTATTAACAAATAATAAGCCTGCGCGTAATAATAGGACAAGTGTAGAATCACAGAATTATAGTTAATTAGTAAATCAAAACTTTTATGGA
The DNA here is from genome assembly GCA_963978835.1 of Tenthredo scrophulariae. Taxonomy (NCBI): domain Eukaryota; kingdom Metazoa; phylum Arthropoda; class Insecta; order Hymenoptera; family Tenthredinidae; genus Tenthredo; species Tenthredo scrophulariae. The sequence goes on along the minus strand of OZ022236.1, from coordinate 7,194,016 downwards.
TGAAGAGAAGAAGATGTCCATTACGGTGATTGATGTATAGTTCAATAATCAATCAACGATTCGAGCTCCGCCAAATGAAATTTTAATGCAATGAAACAACTACCGAATGTTTCAAACAAAAACTTGAAATAATAACACCTCATAACCGCCTTAAATTTTATTCGTTGCAAGAATAAAATATCTAGGATTATTTTAGCAGTGGGTATAGGCTTCTTATAGTTTTTAAAGAGTAAACATGCAGTCAAGGAAAGTGATTCTGAAGCGCCGTATTCGAAGTAGACAAGCAACCGAACAGACACGTTGTTCGTCATTGTTTTTTATTGCTCCCGCGATAAATCAGTGATCTGCTCTGCGAGGTATAAAAAAATCAACACTTTAAACGATTAAAAATCGATCGGATCGCATGGAAGAATATAACAGTAAGTTTCATTAGGGCCGTCCTTTAACCCTTTGAACACTTTACGAGAACTAGGTTATTTTAGGAGCAACCTAATTCGGAAAAACATTCGCGCATTTTGGGGTTATCCAATGTAACGATTTAATCAATCACCTGTGCATTCAAGAGGTCACGTGAATTGACGTTCTCTGAAAAGAAAACAAACGAAGTCTCCTATACCTCGCAGAGCAGATCACCAATTTATCGCGGAAGCAGATGTTGCTTTGATTTCACACCAACTTGAAGACAATTAAAAACAACGTGTATGTTCGGTCGCTCGACTATCCTCGAATACGGCGCTTCAGAATCACTTTCCTCGACTGTACTAATCAGAGCCGACTTTCCAATTGAATTATTTATTATAAATGATAATTAGACGATCAGAAATGGGACGTATTTCGATATATTTTATCTTGTACTGTAATTTTTGTAATAAAAATGATCATTTATGTGAAACCATGGCAATAGATGATTTCAATTATCAATTTCCGTGCCCACCTTGTCCCCTAATGCCAATTACCCACAAACGGATTACTCAACAGTATGATTCTTTCATTTGAAATAGTTACATATATAACCCACTGCTATTACTCAACCCAAAATATTGGCCGATGATTATGGCACGTTCGATTTTTTTGCCAACTCAGAATGCCAACACTTAAAAATAGTTTGACCTTTGAATGCCAAATAAGTTGAAACAATCAATTGGTCTGACCGGAGTCAGATGTTCGTTGTTTACAACGACTGTTCACACATGCCGGAGTCGCTGATAGAAATTACGAAGTGTTTCAAAAATAAAATACGTGGAAAAAAAAACAGTATTAGTAAAATAATGGTAGAAAAGAAAGTAAGAAAACTGCAGATATACGAAATGAAAAAGTTTATCTCATAAAAAATTTATACGATATTATATTGTAATACCCACCAAATAATTCTTGATTTTCCAAAAAGTGAACCTTCAAACAACGGATCACATAAAATATTGTATGCGCCAAGTCCGAGAAGTGTCTAATCCGGTATGGGTAATTTCCAAAATCCGCCTCTAAGTGTGCACACAGCACACTTGATCGGCTCATATTAGAAATAACCTATACCGAAAAGTGTCACTTTTCAGACTTGATACATAAATAGCTATTATTGTACGGTTAGATTCTATCCGGGTAGAACTACAATGTGCATATCTATACAGTTTCAGTAATATAGTGTATATGGGGCAACCCATGTCAACTCGACCAATGATTTTTCCTCACTATTTTCGATTCGCTTACCGATTTTTTATACGATTCTACGATCTCAAAAAAGCACTGCTGAATTTTTTTCAGATCTTTCCCTCCAACCGTTAATTTTCAACGATGATTCAAACCCATCTTAAAATTGGCATTTTTCTAAAATCTCAAAAAATTCTCAAAAATCTTATTTTGCATTCCGATCATTTTGACACGCCTCCCATGATGGAATGATTTTCTCTTCTATTTTTTTTTTAGCACTTTCTTTGCGAAAAATTAAGACGAAAGTTACCTATGCAAAAAAGTCCGCGGGGACTCAGTTTTCTCGTGAAAGCACTTAAGGGGGGGTATACTCGATTTGTTACCGGCCTGTCTTTTTTCGCGAATTCTCCGAAACGGAGCGATGAATCGAATTGTCCTTTCGGCAGCCGATGTTTGACGAGTAATGAGTTCGAACTGGTACGTTTTATCGGATGAAATCGGGATTTTTTTTTTTTGATCGAAAAGTTTTGGCGTGCCATTTATGTCGACTCATATCAAAGCCGACGCATCAAAGATGCGAAATAGCGGACGGGAGCCCGATTCTGTCGGGAATTCCGAACACAACCATCCCAAAACATCTTTGTTTTCGACAACGAGGGAGGGGCAAAACGTATTCCACGATTTTGTGGTAATTTTCGCAATTGTCTACGGCTAGGATCAGCAATGGTCGCTAATGTGACGACGTTAGTTTCCAGAACGCCCATGAGATGTCGCTACGTTCGCATTTTTAGATTCTCAGTCATAGATGATCGGACTGCAGCTCGAGTCACGTGTTAGCAGGTGTACCAACGTAAACAGCGGCGTTGTAAAAATATGCTAAATTGGCGCGCCTGGTGACATCTCACAGGCGTTCCGGGAACTAACGTCATCACATTAGCGGCCATTGCCGGACCCAGCCGTAGACAATTGCGAAAATTACCACAAAATCGTGGAATACGTTTCGCCCCTTCATCGTTGTCGAAAACAAAGATGTTTTTGCACAGTTGTCTTCGGAATTCTCCATAGAATCGGGCTACAGAGGCCGATTTTGCATTTTTGATACGTAGGCTGTGATATAAGTCGAAATAAATGGCACGCCCACATTTTTCGTAGAAAAAAAAAAAGTCCCGATTTCATCCGATAAAACGTACTAGTTCGAACTCATTACCCGTCAAACATCGGCCGCCGAAAGGACAATTCGATTCGTGGCTTCGTTTCGGAGATATTCGCGGAAAAAGACAGGCCGGTAACAAATCTAGTATACCCCCCCGCCCCGCTTACACCGCCCGTTCAATAACGAACGAATCAGAGTTCGTCTTTGGGAAAGACTGTCTAAAATCCGCATCGCCTTCTGCCCCACTACGGAGAAAAAGACAACAATGTGTGGTGTTCCCCGCTCCGCCTGTCTCATGTTAGGCGCTCACGGCGGCCGCACAAATACTTTTTCATGTAAATACATCGTCCTTCAACAAAATCATGTATTTTTCACTCAGAGATATTCAACTTGTAATGTTGAAAAAAATGATCATTGAAAATTCAGTGATATCCTGTGTAATTTCCATGTAAAAATCACGCACGTGTTAATATTAAGATATAATAGTATATTAAGTTGCATGTCCGTGAACCAGTGTTTTTCGGCGAGGATATTCGAGTCAAAAACGGTTTACGGGTGCGCCTCTACCATATTTTTTTCGGGATAGGCATGGAAAGTCACATTGACGCTAGTTGAGATTCGCAGACGAAGAGTGAGGTTATGGCGAGACCTGTCGCGCACTTCGAACGGCGCATCAAAACTGCCGTATAAAGACTTCATAGGGCAGTTCTGAAATTAGCCGTATAAAGTGCTACTTTACGGATCGAAAACAGGCGTCAAAAAGTGACTTTTCAATGCCTAGGCCGAAAAAAATTATTTTTCGCGGGAAAATTAATTTTTTTATATGAAAAATCGACCCAGGGGGCGTGCTCTAAAATTTCTCGAAATGTTGAAAATAACCCAGACAGCATGAAAATCAGAAAGAGATTCTTAAAGATTCTTTTCAAATATCGCTTGCAGAATTAGGAGAAAGAAAGCTGCAAGAAGTCCGACTCAAGAAGTCGGCTTCGAGAAGTCGGAAAGATATAATATTTTAGAAGTTCCCAATTGAGAAATCTAATATACATCTTTCATGAGATATCTCACAACGCTCTGAAATATGCTTTCAAAAAGTCATCTTCTTAAAGACTTCAAAAATATGACTTTCTAAATTTCTCGATTTTACCGTGCACGCTTGCGCAGTTGTGGCATACAGATTTAGTGCGCGTCCAGCTGAATATATAACCTCAAAATAAAAGAACACATATGTCACGGTATCAGAAATTACGTGTTAAGTTCTCTCGCAAGTTTATCAAGTGTGAATAGATATTTCAAGAATATTCATGAGTAAGTTGCAAATGACTTTAAAGAGTCTGTAATGAATTACTTGTTTTTAAGAGTAATAGTTATACTATATGGAAACTGTTCAACGTTAACGCATATGATTAAAAGAGTCGTTGCTTGTAGGGAGGTCCTGTTCCTCTGCTGCAATAACATCCATTTATTAAGGTGCTTGCCTACTCAATTCCACCAGACCTGAAAACATTGGGAAAAAGGTGCTATTAAACGGAATATTTCGGCCTAGGCACCGAAATCAATGAAACAAAATGAGTCGCGCAATTCTGTGTGCGACTCCGAACACGTACGGCCCAAAAAATATTTTTTTTACGCAAAAATAGAGAAGATATCCATGTAAAACGGTTTCAAAACCTGGTGGAATTGGGTAGGCAAGCACCTCAAAGCTATTTCAATTATGGGAAAATCCAGCTCCTGCTTCAACATGGTCAAACTGATTATTACGAATGCCATCGCCACTAGAATGAAATTGTAATATGATACTAATTAAATAAATGAATCGTACTAAGAATTTTTCACACAACGTAGAATTTAGATATTTGCGGCATGTAGGGGAAAGGTGGGTAGCCCCGGACGGCGGATACCTCCGCGGGTTACCTCAAGTTTCGGGCACTTATACGCACAAATAAATTTAAAAAAGAGGATTAGATAATGCGACCAGGATCGTTACCCAAATTTTTACATTTTTTTTCAAATTTACTTGTGTGTGTGTCCAAAACTTGAGTGGGTACCGGGAGTACCCACCGTCCAGGGCTACCCACCTTTCCCCTGAGCTGCCATATAATAAGACATCAAATAACTTGTTATCATCAGTTTTCGCGATTATGATTATTTGAGTTCAATCTAAATAATACATGCGGAAACTGATTATAAAAGTTTTTCAATGTCTTATTAAATGGTGAAGCTTCGAATTTTCAAAACGATATATCTATATCTTACGATAGTGCAAGAGTTCCTGAAACGGAAATCCTATGGATATCTTTTGTAAGGAGTCTTGAAAGGGACAACTTTCTGAATGCATATTAAAGATGTCTCAGAAACGTTATCTTTCTGACATCACGTTGAAGAAGTCTCAGAAATGTTATCATTCTGGTATCACGTTGAAGAAGTCTGAATTATGTCTGTAGGTGGCGCATTGGAGTTATTTCTGAGCTCTTTATTTGCTCTTCACGAGGTTACTTTGCGAAGTCCAATTCCAGGCCCAGAATACACTGAGATCTCTGTATGACAACTTACTGCTGTCTGGGAAGGGAAACCCTAATATATATATATATTGTAACGTGGCAAACGTTGGACCTCCTCCGTACCAGCCTAAACGAGCGTATGTCAGCCCTATGCATTGAAGTCAGGATAGCTAATTTGAATATCTGCCGCCTTCGTCCTAGCGCGGCCATATCGATCGTAGATCATCGGATTGGTCTATCGATGACGGCTAGCGCTCACGGGACGAACGGCGAGGGTAGGTAATTAGCAGCCCGGAAACGAAGAGCCACTCATTGTCCTAGCCTCGTTGAGAAATCACGTGCAAAAAAAACAGTGAACCGAGAGAGAGCGTTTGTAGAGTGCTTTGAAGAGTTATATTGGTGATTTTGTTTCTATTGTGACCCCTGCTACCTTTACCTTGGACTTGATTTGGATTTTTGGATTACGATACGACCGATTTGGAACATTGACGACCCCTGCTTATCCCTGGACTTTGCCGACCACGAGGCCGAGCCATCGCTGGTATCAGGTAGGATCTATCCGAGTCAAATCGTGCAATCTATCCCCAAATCTTTCCCCCCCAGAGAACCTAAACGTCCCATTAGTCTCGAGAAATAGTCAGGAAAAGCTCTTCGTTCCCCAGTACCGTCCCTAGTCCCGAGTATACAACAGTACCGCATGGCAGTTGAGTCCCGGCAAGTTTGAACTTGTTGTTGTTCTTTGTGGCTGTCGAGTCTGCGCGACTGCGAGCCGCTTTTGCAGCCGCTGCGCAGAATTCGCAAATCCAGAGCCGACGCCATATTGCCCGAGTCCTCTGACGTCACGCGTCGCAGTTGTCTGCTAGCGTGTCAGAGAACTCTTGCGGCAGAGTACCGAGTACCGATCCCTTTTCCCTCCACGCTGTCAGTCAGAGAATAGAGCGCAGAGCTCGAAATCAGGCTGAACAGCTGGATCTCCAGCAGGTAGCAGCGGAGAAGGCAAAGCCCAGAGTCTGTGATAAAGTCAATCGTAATAATTAATTTATTATTATAAATAATTTAGAGTCGAGTCCTTTATATTATATTATAGTTTTTTTTTCTAGTCTCATAATATTTAAACATAGAGTAGCGGTGATAAAAGCCGAAGCCAGATAGCAGGCTGAACAAAATAGTGCTATCTTTTTCTTTTTTTTTCTTTTTAATAAATAAATCTTTTCAAATATATATTCCTTCGTGTTGAGTATTTTTATTTCTCGCCCCCACGAATTATCCCTCTACCGACAGCTAGCTGGAGCGAGAGAGAGAGAGAGAGAGGACTTCTCTCGAAGTCTGGCGCCCAACATCATCGTCGCTAGTCGGAGGAGGTAAAGCGTTGGTGCCTTATTTGGTAATAGGTCGTAGTTTCCGCGGGTAACACCCGAGCTCGTGGAAATCGCTGTTACAATATACATATATATATATATATATATATATAATCTTTTATTGTGTACTGTACGTTCGATATATATTAGTAAGTGATATTACTTAAACATATATGATCACTTGGAAAAAAGGAGGACAAAAACTTAAGCAATAACCACAACAACAACAACAACAACAACAACAACAACAACAACAACAACAACAACAACAACAACAACAACAACAACAACAACAACAGCAGCAGCAGCCATCATAATAATAACAATAATAATAATAATAACAATAATAATAATAATAATAATAATTTTATTAATAATTCCAGAGAATTCTACGTTTTGGGGGACAATCAGTGTTTATATAATCATTGCTAAGGGCTACTCATGAATTATTATGTTCAAAATATATATATTCTTTCGTTCTTAAATTCATTTACATATCAGTTATATTCCTATCATATATCACCATCCTTATCTATAACTTATATTTTAAATATTACATTCTTTCGCCAAGTCAATTGATCTCATTTCATGTTCTTATCTCGATCCCCGAGACGAGTTTTCAATTCAATAAAAATTAACAAGTTGTCGTCGACTTCGACTTTGACTTCGAGAGAGTTTTATTAAGTGACCAATTAGTCTGCAGAAAAACCAGGTGAGGTAAGAAGAAAAAAAAATGCGATTCTATTTACAAATGGCGTAGAAGAGAAATATAATAATAATAATAACAATAATAAAAACGATAATAATAATAATAATAATAATAATAACAATAATAATAATTATTATTAGTATTATTATGAAAATTATAATTATAATAATTATAATAATAATGATAATAATAATCATAATATTAATGAACATCATTACTGAGACTGAAAATAATTATAACGTCAATAATAGTAATATTATAATAGTACTAACAAAACGACAACCACGCCAATTATACCGTAGAGAAGTAAAATGGAAAAAAAAATGATAGTTCACTCTCGAATGCACCGTGTTTGAATCCTTCTTTCGAGTATAGTATAATGAAGATGATTTATTATACGAGGAACCATAGATATAAAAAGCAATAAACGATTTACGAGCGAATCTGTGGAAAATGGGTTTTCTGATGGGTAGGCGATTCATTTTCTGCCGAAACTGACAACTCTGTCGGACGACCACGGACGACCTATCTATTGATATCTTATACGTCTATGAGTGATATCCACAGATGACGAAGCGGTAGCTGTATATCAGTCATAGACATACTTATAAGATATCAGTAGATAGGTCGTCCGTGGTTGTCTTACAGCGTTGCCAGTTTCGAAAGATGACGAATTGCCTACCCATTAGGAAACCCACTGTCCACATATTCGCTCATACGGAACAAATCCAGTAACATCATTTGTCAATATTTTCAGAAGTATATTATAGATATTCACGGATGACTATACGTCACTTGTAGATTGGCCAAAGAAAGTTTGAAAGCTTTTGGAAAAATACTGCCATTTTTTGATTATCATATAGGCATAATGATTCTTCTAATCTTTCGTATCATACATTTCTATCGAAACCTCGAGAAAACAATGTGGAATATAATAGAGGTAGAGAATTTAAAAAAACATAACATCAGACTTCTTGATCGTTTGAAATGACGCAGTAGATGTACGCACACGTACATCTCATCACGAGCCAATATAGTTTTCCGAAAACTTGCGAAGAATTTTTTTACTGTAATTCCGTATTTGAGTTGCTGTTCAGTTTAAAAATACATCGACGCTCTTGGTAATTATCAGTCACATAATATATCGACTCAAAGATAGAGTGATTGGCTAGAGTGTAAAGATGTAAGGTATTGCAGGTAGTGTTGATATGGCATGCAGGGATTCCCTTCCCTAACATTAGATAATCTTTGTTTATTTCTTTTCTTTAAATTTAGTCTTAGGTTCGTTTCTACTTCTTTTTCGTGCTACTTGTTATGTAAAGTATTTTTTTTTTTTTTTTATTCTCTGTAATCTCGCAGTATTATTTTCATTCGATTTTCCTTAGAATTATTATGAAAATTAAAGTAAGGAACTCTACACAGACTAGAGATAACTATGTGGGTAAAGTTTACGTGTTTGATCTTGATCAACGTGAAGATTGAGGTTGGCTCTACATTCCGCCGTCTTCTTCATTCTCTCAGAGTCATATCAACAATCAAACCGACATAAGACTGTGGGGCTAACTTCATACCGGTCAAGATTAAACACATCCAGTATACCTAGGAAAATATACTAGTTATTATTTATGTATTAGCATAATAAATGTTTTATTATGACCTATACATGATATTTTGACACGTCATTTATTATTATACATATGTCCATCTATATAGATAATCATATAATCTGTATTGAAATTTAAAATTCTTGGTAATAAATTTTTTGTGTATGTTGTAACGGAATTGTCAGAGTGCAACTCCGCACCCTACGGCGTTCCTTTATAAGAGGTTACTAATCAATTTATTCGAAGCTAGTGTTGGGCGCCAGACACGTATTCGTGTCGTTTCACAGATATCTATTCTCGACTTTCGGCAATAAGTGACGGAACGACGGCCTTAAAGCGACGGTTGGCTCAGATGTGCTAAGGTAATGGTAGAGTGGGTGGGTTCACCTTCTTAGTTAACAAATAAAATATAAGACACCAGATATAGATTCTTTCAGTGAAATCTGCGATTTCGTATATTGTAGTTATAGCAATTTTTAGGCCAGAACAAATTCTATATTACATATAAGATGAAGTAAGCAGTGAGATTCTACCTCAAGACAATGGTGTGAATTTACAGAGTTGGAAGAATATTGGTTACAGAGAGAAGGAATATAATTTAGAGGGCCTTAATATGCGACGCAGCGGTATAGAAAAAAAAACGTAAACACGCCGGCTAGCTAGCGAGTGCCGTAGAAGCGATATAATGCAAGCTATACTACTTTCCAGGCTACGTATCACCGAGCGATACGATACTCTTTAGCAAATTTTCCTAATAGCGGCACGCTAGCTTTGTGGACAGTTCTTATGCGATGTAAGGGCCCAATAAATGTTTTTAACGAATTTAAAAAGAGTAGCAAACTAAATTAACAAATGAATCGTACTACAATACAGCATTATCTGATTAATACGCTATACTCTCCAACTACTGGGTTTCAGTATCCGTCGAGTGGTAACTATTCCGAGATTACTTATAATTAACGTACGGAGATAATAACGCGCGAGATATCCTGCGGTACAGCGAGTAAATCAGATCAAACGGCAAAATCGATCAGACTGGACAAATGTTATAATCAGAGGAATCAAAGAAAATTAGAGATAACAAATAAATCAAATAGAACAACTAGAACAACTTAAACCTATGACTCCTACGTTCAGCCAACCCTCGGGGAGTTGGATAATAATTTAGCGACACACCATGCACTAATATTCTACTTAAATCAAAGATAGCGAAAAATATAGAAATCAGATATTCTCAATGCGAGAATTTAAGCAAAACAAGCTATCAAATATCTCAGCAAATCATAAGCAACGAGATCATAGAAAGCAGACTAATATTTCAAACAAATAGCTTCTAAGCGAAAAACATGCTCAAAATGGCCTCAATCAACTACGAAGTGCTTTCGCTGAACTTCTATTCTACAACTAATATTCACGTGGCCCGTGGGCGGCACGTTACATCCAGAAATCACAGATACGGGAACTTATCTAACTAAAACGAAGTTCAGCGATAGTTTCGTGGCTTTACAAGCAATTATAACAAAGACACCTTACCTTACGAGACGTGACTCGTTCACACAAAACTAACTGATCCTAACTTTCTAATACTAGAACTGACTGGTACGATTTGATAGTGAGAGAGAGAAAATCACAGCGTCTTTTCGCTATTAGGCGAAACGTAGAAGTGATGAGCGTCGTTGATTCTTCGGTACTTCGACTTGCGAGTCCGTAGGTTTAAGGGTGGGGAACCTATCAGGATCTACTAATTAGCCTATTGGCTCTTCGAAAAACGTTTTCGGTCCGCACAGCTCGTCAGCTGTGCGATACAAGGCGTCGACTTGTTGCCTGACGTTAGGCGGCAGGTCCTTGCGCTTCTTAGCGATAGAACGACCATTCCGCGAGATTTCAGCAGCGTGATGATCGGCGGGAGGATGTGATCTTGGTTCTTAGGCAGCTGTACCGTCCATGCGACATTAATCCTTCCGGAACTTACTCCACAGCGGCAGTCTCACACGGAGACGACCTCGCTGCAGTCGTCTGGTAGCATCTAGGTGTTCCTAACTGGATCTCCACCTTTTCCTGATCTAGCAGAGGCACGCGGGACGCTATATTCGCCCACTCTCACGCGGTGCATCCCTTCCGAATAACGTTACGCCGCGAGTCTTCTGGGACCAAACGCGGCGTCGGTAATAACATCTGGAGCGGTAGAAGGAAGCTGGTGCTGTAACGGGAGATCGTAACCATCGTACGATCCTATACGCCGTTGTCGCAAGCCAGGCGCTTTTTCATAAGGAGTAGTCAGCTGATAGGAGGCCGTATGCGGGCCCTGTTCACTTTCAGCGATATTTTCGCCAAGATCGACATCCTTCCCGATAGTTGGTGCGGTACTACCTCCAGCAGTACCTCCGGAGATACGGACTTCGGCTGCATACCGTAGTTACGCCTTATCGCGATAAGTGGGGTCGTCTCGGACTGATTTCCCTTGGAGCTGAAGTTCTGGAAGCGGCATCCTCTAGTCCGTCTCTCTCTCTCTCGTCGTACATTAACAAAAAAAAAACACTCCAAATTAGTCTAATTCGATGGCTTAATATCTAAGTGTGTCGCTTGTATCCCGAGGGTCTAGACGGCGATATTTCTCTCTCGCGATAATGCTGAAAACGTTAACTAAAGGCATCCTAGTGACGCCTGCAAACTTGCAACGTCACAACTCCTCCCTCCTAACGGGAGGCCTAAGCAAGGCCTCTATGTTATAGCTAGACCACAAGCGATACAAGCAACTTCATGACTGATTGAGCACGATAGATAGCAAAGAGAAGAAAAAGAAGATAGGCTACTTACGTATTTGACAGCTGGTTATTTTCGATAGGTATTAGACTTCCTTCATGGTGTGGCTACTGAACGAGAAGCTGTATTAAGTTGTTCTTTACTACTATCAAAATACTAACCATACTTAGATAGCGATATGCAAGGATGTTATCTGCGGCAAGTGACTCGGAGACTAAACTTTATCAGACATGCTAAAAAGACACTCCTTAGGAACTTGAAATATCAAAGATAAGGTAGCGACAAAAATTAATACTAGATTGTTCTGACTTACTGACGACGAACTTACTGAGATAAAGATAAACGATAAGTATCGGTTTTGTGTTTGGCTTAAAACTAGGGGTTAAAATTGGTAAGAGAAGGGATGAATCGGGTGGAGACGATATGTTAACTTTAGTGACATTTATTGACGAGGTAGCGATACATCCTCGGGACAATATGGGTGGGGTAGCGGTATATCCTCATAAGCGAGAGGGTTGAGGTAGCGAGACATCCTCAGGTACAATAGTGATAGACTAGTGGTGCCGAACCGCGTTATTCCCAATCTCCGCGACAATAGGGACATTCGGAGCACTTACGGCCTGACAGCCCACAGCGGTAACAGAATATGTGATCGGGTTCTCCAGCCATCGGACAAGCCCGGTGATGGTGTCCGTAGTGGTGGCAACACCAGCAGGCACCAAACGGAGCGTGCCAACCTGGTTTCGGCGGCGTGTCGTCGTAGATCGATCGAGCCGGGGCGTGACGTCTCCGAGCGAGAGGAGGTTTGTTGTCGGGAGTAGTGCGCGGTATTTTGGATCTCGGGGCTTCCCGGTGCTCGTGGGTCGCGGGCCTCACGTATGACGTAGGAGGGGTCTCCGAGAGAGGTCCCTGGCGGTCGTAGCGGTTTTTTGGTAGTTTGGCGGGAGGTGGTCGCGGCCGGGTGCCGGTCGTTGGATTGACGGCGGTGGACGTGTACTCCATTGGCTCTGGTTCCGGGGTCAGCGGTGGTTCGGGAGTCGTAGCGGTATGGGGCGGTAGGAGTCGGCGGTAGAACTGGAAGGCTTCGTCCTGAGCCAGGAAAAATTGTCTCTGATGGGACTCTGGGCTCGGCGATCGGCTCGTAGATCGTGGAATAGGACCTCGAGGTGGTGAAGCAGCGAAGGTCACGCGCCGGGTCTGCGTGGACGCATCCCGAGTAGCCACCAGGTCTGTACCAGTCTGGGTGGCTACGTGCCACCGCGAGGCTTGACGAGTCTCAGTAGCGATATCAGCCGTGGTCGGGGTCGTCGGAGTCGTCTGTACTCCCGTATCCCGGATCCCAGGTCCGAATCGGGCGCGCCCAGTGGCAATTGGGTCTGGTTCCAGGCGTACGGCTCGGATGGCCTCAGTGATCGCCACTCCGAGACCAGGATACAGATCCTCTACGCTAGCCATCTCCGCTGCAAACGGCTCTAGGTACCGACGGGCCCTTGGATCCATCCACCAGTTGTCCATGATGTGGTCGTCGCCTCACAGCGGTATCAGCGGAAGAGGGGCGGCACAGTCGTGGTTCGGCGGTAGATGACTAGAGAGCCGGAGGGATCAAAGGTCGATATAATTTCAGGTCTTTAACATGAATTTTTCCCACTACTTTCCCACTACGTATGTCGCTTACTTCATGCACTACGGGTGACAAGGTTCGGGAGATGCGGAATGGACCATGGAACTTGGGAGCAAGTTTGGCGGCGATATGTTGAGTGGCTGACGATAATACATGGTGTCTTTTTAATACTAGGTCCCCAACGGCAAAGGTTGGAGGACGGTGGTGTCGATTATATTGTTTCGATTGTCGTCGGTACGCTTTATCTAAGTTATCGGTGACCCATTCCTGTAACAGCTGTAATTTTTCCATTCGGTCGGACCAGAGTTTTGGTGGTAGCGGCGCAACGGCAAGATTTTCATTTGTCTTATGCCTTAGTGAATTGATAGGTTGCGGTATACGACCGAAATTCAGGAACGCGGGACTAGTTTCGATCGATGAATGATAGGCGGTGTTATAAGCGAAGCGGAAATCACTGAGATGTTGATCCCAGTCACGGTGATCTTTGCCTAGAAATGAGATGATCATTGTTTTCAATACTCGATTGACTCTTTCCACCGGGTTCGCCTGCGGGTGATAGGGCGGAGTAGTACAATGTACCAAACTATAGGTGGTAGCTAATTCTTTAAGCGTTTTATTATTAAACTCCGTACCATTATCCGTGAGTAAGACTCGTGGTGTACCCCAGCGAGAGATTATCAATTCTCTGAACGAATCACTAATCGCTTTACCCGTGGCTTTTCGAAGCGCACAGCATTCTACCCATTTGGTATAGAGATCTTGAAAAACGAGAATGTATGCGAAACCAGCGCGACTCGGCGGAAATGGGCCCATGATGTCGGCGGCAACGACCGTCCATGGCTGTTCGATAATACGATGACCCATGAGGCCTATGGGAGCTAACTGACTGACTTTACAGCGTTGACAAGTCTCACATTGTTTAGCATATTGAGTGACATCGCGGAACATACCCGGCCAATAGTAGGAGGTGGCTATTCGGCGGTATGTTTTATCGACGCCGAGGTGTCCGGCTTGCGGTTCGTTATGAGCTTCATGTAAGGCCTGGTCGCGTCGATCAGCTGGTAAGACTAGTTTCCAAGCTTCCAAGTCGGTTACTAGTTTTCCAAGCATGGGGTCTTCGCGGTAAAAATATAATTCGTCGTTCTCGATTTTCCAAGTGGGGTATTTCTGCGGTAACGCGGCTACGTCGTGTTTTCGGCGTTCGTACCAGGTGATCGGAGGTGGTATGACGGCGGCAACGATTTCCGGAATGCGAGATAGAGCATCAGGTACGTGATTTAGAGCGCCTTTGCGATAGACTATCTTGAAATCGTACCCTAACAGTTCCAAAGACCAACGTGCTAACCTACCGGTGGGGTTCTTATGATTATGTAGCCATTGAAGACTGCTATGGTCGGTGACAACAGTGAAGCGGTAGCCTTCGATATACGCGCGGAACTTCTGAATCGACCAGATGACAGCGAGACATTCTAACTCGGTAACGGAGTATTTTCGTTCGGCGTCTGAAAGCGATCGACTTGCATAAGCGATAACGTATTCTACCTCGTCGCGAGACTGTGTCAATACTGCACCTAAACCTACTATACTAGCGTCGGTTTGCAGCGTGAATGGTAATTCGAAATCCGGACAAGTCAAGGTCGGTGCACTAGTTAAATTATCACGGAGAGTTTCGAAAGCGAGTTGCTGTTCGGCTTGCCATATCCATGGCTGGGCTTTCTTTAGTAAGCGCGTGAGGGGCTCGGAAGTAGCAGCGAAATTCGGAATAAAACGGCGATACCATGAAGCCATGCCTAGAAATCTGCGCACGAGCTTGACATTAGTCGGTATCGGGTATCTAATAACTGGTGCAGTCTTATCCGGATCGACCTGCAGTCCATTTTTATTGACAATGAAGCCAAGATATTTTACTTCCGAGCGGCAAAATTTACTCTTTTCCGGATTAATTGTTAAACCAGCGGTATGAATGACTCGCAGGACTTTCTTAAGCCAAGCGAGATGTTCTTCAAACGTTTTAGTCGTCACGATAATGTCATCTAGATACGCGAAAGCATGAGGATCCATGTCAGGTCCGATCAGCTGATCAAGTAACCTTTGAAACGTGGCTGGAGCGCCTGTGAGACCGAAAGGCATTCGCGTAAAGTGAAAAAGTCCTTTTCCCGGGACTATGAAAGCGGTAATTTCCTTGCTATCCGATGTGAGCGGTATCTGAAAATAAGCCTGACTCAGATCGATGGTAGAAATGTATCGAGCAGAACGTAACTTATCAAGAATTGCATCCATGCGCGGTAGAGGGTATGCATCGCGTTTCGAGACGTTGTTTACCTGGCGGAAGTCAATACAGAATCGATATTTCCCGTTAGGCTTTTTAACCATAACTATTGGACTTGCCCATTCACTGTGTGACGGCTCGATTATACCTGCTTCTAACATTTTGTCGACTTCGGCATCGATGGCTTCTTGAATTTTTGGCGATACGCGATAGCAGCGTTGTCTAATAGCGGGATGATTTCCGACATCTATACGGTGAGATGTTAAATTAGTAGCGCCAAGGTTATCTGGCATTGGCGGAACTTCGGTTTTTAAAAACTGTGCGAGCTCTATAGCCTGTTTCTCGAGTAATGTCACGATACCGTTGCACGTGGGGTGTATTAAATTTTCGGTAATACCATTGAATTCAAAAATCTGAGCGGGATCATCTTTAAAGTACCAGGTGGCTGCGGAAAAATCAACGACCATTTCTAAGTCGCGAATAAAATCTAATCCGATAATACAAGGGAAACCTAAATTCGGTAACGTGCGTGCGACGACGTCGAAGCATCGGCCGTGAAATTCGATTGGTAGACGTACTTCGCTCATAAGCTCGGTGGTTTGGCCGGCTGCTAGGTATACGGTACGACTCTGAGTATTATACAGCGGTAGACCTAGCGATTTAATTAATTCTATGCCTCTCGTGCCTAAAAAGGTGCGGGAAGAACCTGAATCAAATAACGCGTCTAGGGAATATCCCTGAATCTGAAAAGTGATGAACAGCATATCCTGCCGAGCGGAAGCCCTTACTGGGTTGCTATACAAGACTTCTAATTTTTCAAAGCGCGATACGTGGTCCTGTAATTCGAAATTAGGCAACTTATCGGGTGAGGAGGTGTCTTCCGTAGTTACCCGATCCAACGGCTCCTTATTTAGTTTCCCGCGCATTTTCGCGGGCAGGTAGCTTTGGTGACGTTCGGATAACCGCAGCGGTAGCAAAATAGGGTCCGTGGCTCTTTGCAGTCGGTAAATCGGTGGCCAGCTTGATGGCAATTGAAACAGAGCGGTGGTTTTGGAGGTCGCGGGTTTTCGCGAGCTCTCGGTGCATCATCTCCGGATGCGGTGGCTAGGTTCGCGATATTTGGTACTGGGGTGGTAACTGAAACGACCGGATTCGATACGTGGCTAACAGGGGTACGCGCAGTAGGCGTTTTCTTTGCGTGTTGACCGCTCTTGGGTCGCTGATTCGGTGTAGTGGCGGCATTTATAATTTCATCAATCTCCTCGAACGACTCGACGGTGGCGAGAGTGTGCCTCGGCTTAGGGCTAGCGTTTTTCGGGGCGCGATAAGCAAGTTCGGGGATCATAGACTTTTCCGGTGTTGGCGGTACCTTGTAGCGACTAGCACAGCGGAAACTGGCTTCCATCTGTAGTGTCAGCTGTTCTAAGTGAGCAATACTGCGAAGTTCGTCGCGTCTAATCAACACCTGATAACGCGGCAACAAATTGTGATACGCGTAATCTAACTTTTCTTCTTCGGGCCAGGCGGGTCGCAGCCTGCCGAACAGCGCTTTCAAACAGGTGAGGTAATCCGAGGCGGTTTCATGTTCGCCCTGCGTTCTGCTATGGATTTCCTCCCTTATCGAGAATCGGAGGTCAGACTTAGCAAATCTTTGTCGCCATGAGGCTTCGAATTCGGCAAACGTCCTCCAGGTGGGACGTTCATCGCGATACCAGTAGAGAGCGATACCGGACAGGAAAAACGGAATACTGTTAAGAATGTCTTCATCTCGAATATTTACTAGGATTCTACCTTCCTTGATTCTCATTAAAAAGGCTTCGCCATCTTCATTTCGTTCGCCTGAGAATTTTAGATTCCATTTGCGTAGGGCTTCAAACGCGGCGAGAGGTGAAGGTACGCGAGGATCGTTAGCGGTATTTTGACGTAGGCGTGAGAGTCGCGGGTTAGCGTTACGCATTTGTGGGGACCAGTAATAGGCAAGGGGTTCCGGTAGTCCGGGAAGATCTAATTCGTTAAAATCTGGTTGCCAGGGGTCCTCGGTTCGATATCGACCTCTGGGCGGAGATGGATCGCGATATCTGGCCTCTCTGCGAGGTTGCGGTACGTCATGATCTCGGTACCTAGGCCAGTCGTCAGGCTCATAATTTGGGCGATAGTTATCTCGATCGATTCTGGGCGGTAGCGCATATTCTCGCGGTTCTTCTTGATCTAAGGCATGTCGAGCGGGATAACCTTGATACGCGGGTCTACTAGCGGTTGGTTGATATTCCGGGTAACGGTAATCTTCTGGGTACGGATTAGGCGGAACATCATATTCGAGAGGGCCGGTTCGAGCTAGTTGTGGAGGTCGGCTAGGTGCGCCTGGTGTATGACCTGCTGTGCCTCGAGGATCAGGTCGCGATAATTGGAAGGCATCTAGATTCAAACTCGCATGTTGAGTTGGCGGTATAAACGGTTCGCTGCTGGGGTTTCGACCAGGTATAAGATTTTCGCGGGGTGGAGGTGCGGTAGGCAGCGATGTCGACCGATTCGGAGGTGTTGGATTAATTATTACGTTAGCCTCTACAGGATTATTAGGTTCGTGCGGTAAAATGTGCGAGGGGTCAGGTGTCGAGTCCTCGGGGTTGGAAGAAATAGTTCCTCTGCCTTCGTCACCGGGTTGGTGGGAATGTGGGGATTGTTGACTTATTTCCTCCTCCCCAGGTGGCGGAGGCACTCCCCCCCCCTCAGGAAGACTTTTTAGCGACATGTTTACGCGCGCGGCCTTGAAAGAATTTATCAATCTGGTGTGTAGCTCTGGGAGTGAGCCGTTGGTGGTGAGATTACGGCGCGATAACACTAATTTGAGGGTGCTCTCAGGTATCAGTGGTACCCAATCGTATTCACTAGAGCTTTGTGATATATAATTATTTTCGAAACTAAATAGGTGATAACCGTACCTAACGGCAAAACTTCAAGTTTACAACGGTAACGAGTTATTTATAATTAGTGGCGGGATTAACGATGTTTAATAATAACGGCGATACGTTGTTATGTACTCGCTATTTAAGGTGGTCAACAAAAGCGGTATTTAGTAATAACAGCGGTACGTCGTTATAAAGGTGATATTCAAGTTGATGAACAAAGCGGTAATCCCTAAACAATAAGGTTCGTTTGGCGATAGTTTCGAAAACAGCAAAGAAATATTATAAGTTGAGTCCATGCGAAATATAGAACTCAATTTCAACAACGAAACTAAACTTGTTATTATGCTTTTGGGTATGGAGTAACAATCAGCGGTTGGATTCTTGTTAATTCAAAATCGGGATTCAGATTCGCGATAACCGAAGATTGCGATACTTAGTTCCAATAATTATTAAGCTCAGGTTCGCGTCGTTTTACCCTTCTCTCCTCACTTTCGTCGTTTATTATTTTCTAGCGGTTTTTGGGAGGGTTCGTCAGTAAGAAAGAACTAATCCGGTCAAAAAAAAAAACACAATATTATTCCAGATGTTCTAGCGGAAGATTTCTTCCACCTGCAACGTGGCCAAGACAGTTGAACAATATACGATATCGGATTTATCTGGGTTCTCTGAACAATACTTTATAGCGGTAATTTTGCAACAAAAACTCTGATCGTTATTGGCGTGGCCCCACGTTGGGCGCCATTTTGTAACGGAATTGTCAGAGTGCAACTCCGCACCCTACGGCGTTCCTTTATAAGAGGTTACTAATCAATTTATTCGAAGCTAGTGTTGGGCGCCAGACACGTATTCGTGTCGTTTCACAGATATCTATTCTCGACTTTCGGCAATAAGTGACGGAACGACGGCCTTAAAGCGACGGTTGGCTCAGATGTGCTAAGGTAATGGTAGAGTGGGTGGGTTCACCTTCTTAGTTAACAAATAAAATATAAGACACCAGATATAGATTCTTTCAGTGAAATCTGCGATTTCGTATATTGTAGTTATAGCAATTTTTAGGCCAGAACAAATTCTATATTACATATAAGATGAAGTAAGCAGTGAGATTCTACCTCAAGACAATGGTGTGAATTTACAGAGTTGGAAGAATATTGGTTACAGAGAGAAGGAATATAATTTAGAGGGCCTTAATATGCGACGCAGCGGTATAGAAAAAAAAACGTAAACACGCCGGCTAGCTAGCGAGTGCCGTAGAAGCGATATAATGCAAGCTATACTACTTTCCAGGCTACGTATCACCGAGCGATACGATACTCTTTAGCAAATTTTCCTAATAGCGGCACGCTAGCTTTGTGGACAGTTCTTATGCGATGTAAGGGCCCAATAAATGTTTTTAACGAATTTAAAAAGAGTAGCAAACTAAATTAACAAATGAATCGTACTACAATACAGCATTATCTGATTAATACGCTATACTCTCCAACTACTGGGTTTCAGTATCCGTCGAGTGGTAACTATTCCGAGATTACTTATAATTAACGTACGGAGATAATAACGCGCGAGATATCCTGCGGTACAGCGAGTAAATCAGATCAAACGGCAAAATCGATCAGACTGGACAAATGTTATAATCAGAGGAATCAAAGAAAATTAGAGATAACAAATAAATCAAATAGAACAACTAGAACAACTTAAACCTATGACTCCTACGTTCAGCCAACCCTCGGGGAGTTGGATAATAATTTAGCGACACACCATGCACTAATATTCTACTTAAATCAAAGATAGCGAAAAATATAGAAATCAGATATTCTCAATGCGAGAATTTAAGCAAAACAAGCTATCAAATATCTCAGCAAATCATAAGCAACGAGATCATAGAAAGCAGACTAATATTTCAAACAAATAGCTTCTAAGCGAAAAACATGCTCAAAATGGCCTCAATCAACTACGAAGTGCTTTCGCTGAACTTCTATTCTACAACTAATATTCACGTGGCCCGTGGGCGGCACGTTACATCCAGAAATCACAGATACGGGAACTTATCTAACTAAAACGAAGTTCAGCGATAGTTTCGTGGCTTTACAAGCAATTATAACAAAGACACCTTACCTTACGAGACGTGACTCGTTCACACAAAACTAACTGATCCTAACTTTCTAATACTAGAACTGACTGGTACGATTTGATAGTGAGAGAGAGAAAATCACAGCGTCTTTTCGCTATTAGGCGAAACGTAGAAGTGATGAGCGTCGTTGATTCTTCGGTACTTCGACTTGCGAGTCCGTAGGTTTAAGGGTGGGGAACCTATCAGGATCTACTAATTAGCCTATTGGCTCTTCGAAAAACGTTTTCGGTCCGCACAGCTCGTCAGCTGTGCGATACAAGGCGTCGACTTGTTGCCTGACGTTAGGCGGCAGGTCCTTGCGCTTCTTAGCGATAGAACGACCATTCCGCGAGATTTCAGCAGCGTGATGATCGGCGGGAGGATGTGATCTTGGTTCTTAGGCAGCTGTACCGTCCATGCGACATTAATCCTTCCGGAACTTACTCCACAGCGGCAGTCTCACACGGAGACGACCTCGCTGCAGTCGTCTGGTAGCATCTAGGTGTTCCTAACTGGATCTCCACCTTTTCCTGATCTAGCAGAGGCACGCGGGACGCTATATTCGCCCACTCTCACGCGGTGCATCCCTTCCGAATAACGTTACGCCGCGAGTCTTCTGGGACCAAACGCGGCGTCGGTAATAACATCTGGAGCGGTAGAAGGAAGCTGGTGCTGTAACGGGAGATCGTAACCATCGTACGATCCTATACGCCGTTGTCGCAAGCCAGGCGCTTTTTCATAAGGAGTAGTCAGCTGATAGGAGGCCGTATGCGGGCCCTGTTCACTTTCAGCGATATTTTCGCCAAGATCGACATCCTTCCCGATAGTTGGTGCGGTACTACCTCCAGCAGTACCTCCGGAGATACGGACTTCGGCTGCATACCGTAGTTACGCCTTATCGCGATAAGTGGGGTCGTCTCGGACTGATTTCCCTTGGAGCTGAAGTTCTGGAAGCGGCATCCTCTAGTCCGTCTCTCTCTCTCTCGTCGTACATTAACAAAAAAAAAACACTCCAAATTAGTCTAATTCGATGGCTTAATATCTAAGTGTGTCGCTTGTATCCCGAGGGTCTAGACGGCGATATTTCTCTCTCGCGATAATGCTGAAAACGTTAACTAAAGGCATCCTAGTGACGCCTGCAAACTTGCAACGTCACAATGTATATACATTTAAGTATTATGTATAGCCAATATATTATCGAGGTAAGTTCAGGATATAAAACGATGTATACGTCTATGTATATAAACTTTTGTGCAGGTGTACAGCAAACTCCTGGTACACTCGATTTTTAATCATTTTAATATATCATGTACCTCTATGGATATCATAGTCATATTGTATATAAAATGAAACAGGACACATTTTACCGTGAAGTTTGTAACAAGTTCTGTAGTTACTAGTATATTACGCATCTAAGGAGGGAAAGTAGGCTATTCCAAACGGCGTGTGAGATTGACACCCGGGCGGAAGGTGAGGGTGGCAAAAACGCAGATTGGGATGGCCTTTTTCACTCCCGTATGACGTATACTATTTTTCACCACCCCTTGGCATCGGAAAGTACAACTTCCTGCTCACGCGAGGGGCTGAAAGTCGTACTTCCCGTGCGGGTAATAGTATATTGTGTATCAAGGGCGGAGAGAAGGCGATTCCAACGAGTGTGCAGTTGGCCGCCCGAGCGAAGCGTGCTATCACACGAGTCAAAATCGCTTTCCACTCGTGATGCACACGATTTTTTTCGTCTTTTTTGCTTCTTTGAAAAAGCGGCTTTTTGAAGCACGTGAAGCAGGTGTAGGGTGCCCGGGATAGATCGGTAGCGTTGCACGTGGGCACTGCGAGTGGGTTCGCTTTCAGCGGGCGCAAAGTTCTATGTCCGCCCGCTCGTGAAGTGCGCATGCGCAATCGGCACCGGCCTGAAACGGGTCACTTTGCGGCTACTTTACGTGCACAAAAAGATGCGTTTTCAAGGCAAGTAGGACGAAAAAATATATTTGCTACGCTCGTTCCATCTTTCCAAATATTTATGGTAATTATACCAGAACAATAATTATTCAACCCTATAGTTACAATGTAATATTATTTTTGTGACATATGCACGATTTTTGCGTTTCTTTTTCCTTTCACCCATCAAGCGGGACTAAAGTGACCGGACAAAAAAAAACAGCGGGCAAAAAAAAATAATAATAATAATAAAAATGACCGCTGCGTCGAGCAGCGGGCGTTTTCAAGTTTTTTTTTGCCCGCTACTCGAGCATAAGCGGGCAAAAGAAACCTGAAAACGCCCGCTAAAATATTTTTCAATATTTTCAAGAAAATGATCATTAACGGGGATACAATGTTTTTATTTTTTTTTTGTTTATAATTTCTTTTTTTTTAATTTCAAATTTCAAATTTATTTTCATTATTATAGATAAATGGAATGCTGCGACGCTTCACGCTCACTTTCGTCCAGGATCTAGGTATGTTCGTCTCGCCCGTCGGGCGTCCGCAGTGCTATTCAAAATCAATGAAAAAATTTGATTTTTTTTTTTTTAGTTGGGGGGTTTCGCCCCCTGGACCCCCCGTCGAACGTTGAGCCTCCTATATCCCGACATTCGTTACGCTATATAACCTAGCCTCACTTCCTTTCCTAGGTGCGTAGTATACTAATTTTTTCAAAATTTGTTGATGGTTTTTCATATCGCAAAACGTCTCAGTTTCATCTCGAATAATATAAACGCAAAATCGATACATGTGTCACCTCAAGTATGGTGTGCACCACGGGCGAGGGCTTTTTTACCCTTGATACACAATATACTATTATCTATATTTGAAATTCAATTTAACCCTTTAGCGGCCGAGCCTCTTTCCCGTTGCAAAAAAATATTTCTTCCCAACCGCTTCAAATTTTTCTCAATCAAAATGTTTGACAGATTAAACTTTTTAAAAATAGAGTTTTTCAATTTTAATGCCTAAATAAAAAGTTTTTAAATGGAATTATTCAGTAAAAACTTTCTTTAGCGTGCGTTACTATATTTCAAATTATTTCACGATTTTTGAGTGAAAATTGAAGATATTTTGGAAAATAGCTGTTTCGCCCATGTAGATAATATGCTACAATGGCTGCTGAAGGGTTGAACAGAACACGAACGTCGATAAATGATGATGAAATTTTTGTTCTTATCACACTCATGAAATGGCTACTCTTCTATGTTTCTGGAGCGGGAAGAAAGAAAGAATTTTCAGCCCACTGCACTGAAATGTAATAGAACTGGAACGCTGACTCCCGTGGTGGGGGCAACGAATTTGCACGCAGAGAAAGACAGCTTAGCGGAGTTTCCCGGTCATTTTCTGTACAGTCGGGTGAAAAAATTTTTAGCCTCATGACAGGTACAGCCATGGTTGCAGCAATGCGCTGTAACGAGGCAAATTAGCATGCCTCGTAATTGAACCATCACCTCTTCCCCAGACCGAAGTGACCACCTTGATCATAAACCGAATGAAAAGCAAGAAGTCCCAGCTCAAGTGCCCAAGGTCCCTATTGTAATTATAAGTTGTAAATATTTTTCCCGTCCCTATATCTTATATTCCCGTGCCGTTCCGGAATGGAAACAACGAGGGAGATCATCCCTCAATCTCATCCGACCTGGCAGGTCACCTGGAAGCCTTGAGTGATTAGTTGGGGGACAGCAGAGTCATCGTATTCAGAGATACGCCCGGGACAGCGCTGCATTTTGAATCTAATACGCGGGGTAGCCTCCCCCCCCCCCTTCTGCCTGTCTCGTGCCGGCTTGGTCCACCGGTCCAATTGCAGATATTCCGCCTTCCAGGGTATTGAGAACATGAAGAGCCATCTAACAAACCCCTGGCGAAAGCTCGAAGTGCCAAAAGGCCCTGTCAGGCCCGCGACTCAACCCGGCAGAAAGAAGATACGCCTCCTAATTTTAAGCGTAGTGGCTCTTCCACCTCTAAATTTGCATCTGCATTGCGACAGACGCAGAAGCTTCACTTCTTGCTCGGATACAGTTGGATAGAGTCCTGTTTTTAGTTTTTCTGGAAAATTAATACCTTCGTCGTTTAGTATCGAACTCGTATCAGAACTCTGATCACAATCTGTAGTAAACTCTGTTAGTGAGTGTATGTTTGATTAAGGTAATATTCCAGCTCTAGGGGATCCTTCGATTGATATTATATTGATCCAAAGAGACTCGATCTCGTATTGCGTAGATGGGTCGGACCTCATTGAGGGTGATGTCGTTCAGATATCATCGACTTGTCGGACTTTAGCTTGGTTTATCTATCGATATTGATTGTATTATTGGTAATTGTGTACCCTTCATCTATAATTACGTGCTAGTAATGGATTTTTCATGAAAATAGTCCTTTTTATCTTATCGTCGTACCGTTGTTCTTGTTAAATATTTCCGTATCGATTCCCTTGTAAATCGCATCTCAGAAGGAAGGATTCCCCGCGTGGAAACATTAGTTTCGTGTAAAAACGACAATTAATCTTGACGGCTTGTCGAGCCACGCTTTTTCTGGAAGAATCGATCTAGACGTAATATATCATATATTGTGATAAAAATCCCGATCTCGTAGTATTGTTGAGTAAAAGTAATTTTAAATCCTTGTTAAAACCTTGAGCTGGTATATTGAGTATTATTCCGAATTATTTGTGATAATAGATCCTAACATCCGCTTTGTTAACGTGTTATTGCATCGTAGCATGGTACGCCTCGCGTAAATTGCCTTCGGCCATCTTCGGGTGACCTCGTTTACGTTCGGCTTTAACGCCTTGTAAATTTCAAACGGAAGGTTCTGTAATACCGACCCGCTTAATCAATAAGTAGAAGTCCCCATATTATTGATTCTGTATCTTCGATTCCCCTCTATGTTACCGACCCATCTACCGTTAGATATTATTACCCCATAATCTAGTTCTACCGTACCAAATTGTTCTCTTCCCTTTTTATAATTTTTTTGTTCTACCGTACCTACCCCTTGTTCTATATTACTGTATGTTCTATATTATCTTCTGTCCTACTTTCCCGATGGTGACCTAGTTAATCAGCTGTTCCTGATCAATTCAGATAGTTTTACTTGTGTTAGTTCCGATCTGGCGCCCAACACTTCGTCAATCTCGTACGGATTTTAGTATTTATAATTTAATATATAAATAATATAAAATAATATAATTTATAAAATAATAACGTTGGTAGTGCCGGTTTTGGAGACGTAGCCGGCCCGGAGTCTCGAAGCCCCAACCCCAACCGTCGACTGTGCACGTCACAGCGCAAATTGTGGGTAGAATTCTTGTGTAACTGACTGCAAGCAATGCGAACAAGACAAATATACTCCACTGAGCTATTTTTCTTTGAGCCCGCGTCACCACGGCAGTCGGCGTTCCAGGTATATTACGTTTCATTGGTCCACCGGCGTCAAAGCAATCTTCGCGCATGCGCATATACGAAATGCTTCACTTTTCCACCCTAAAGGTGGAGGCACACAGAAGTCCTAAGCCATAAGCAGAGAGCAGAGGCCATAGCGCATGCGCATCACTTCGCTTTTACTACAGATGTTATATTTATACGGAGTGAAAGTCTATCGTTTAGACAGGTGCGATTCACCTGAATTCCCAGTGCGCATGCGCGAGCTCCAAGCGCAGGCGAATTTCCAGCGCGGCTAACCGTCGGAAACCTGAAATTTATACACGA
This sequence comes from Tenthredo scrophulariae, assembly GCA_963978835.1. NCBI lineage: Eukaryota > Metazoa > Arthropoda > Insecta > Hymenoptera > Tenthredinidae > Tenthredo > Tenthredo scrophulariae. The sequence continues at coordinate 7,167,697 of OZ022236.1, read as the reverse complement.
TAGACCGCCGGGATGTGTGTAACCCCCAAATATTTTGACAGTTCGGTTCGGTAGAAAGTTGGCCGCACTGTTGGCCTGACTGTATACAGAGTGAATTGCTAACGTTTAGACGGGTGAAATTGAGCTGAATTTCCGAGCGAGCTCCGAGCGTACGCAAATTTTCAGTGTGGCTAACTTTTTACCGAGCCGAACTGTCAAAATATTTGGGGGCTATACACATCGAGGCGATCTGTCGTGTATAAATTTCGAATTTCCGACGGTTGGCCGCAGTGGAAATTTGCCTGCGCTCGGAGCTTGCGGATACGGACTGGGAATTCAGGTGAATTGCACCTGTCTGAACGATAGATTTTCACTCTTATATGGCTTCGCATTCTGCTCGTGGAGTTCTGTGTGCTTCGGCCCAAGGAAGCGAGTAGAAAGCACATCTGCCCGCTAGGACAGCGCCATCGGACGGGATGGGCTGTTATTGACACAAAGCACGCGCCAACTACGATTGGTGTCTTCATTTGTCTCTGAATTTTTAGCTAGAGAAATAATAATGTTCAACGTTATAAACGAGGGCAAAAATCGACGAGAATGGGCGTGCAAAAGTGGCGTTTTCATGCATGTATAATAAAAAAATAACGTGTGTAACTCAGAAGGAATGATCTTGTTTAACTTGTGGAAGTTTGTCACCATCGCCTCCGGCTGGGGCGAAAACTTCACACTCGTCAAAAAAGACCTACTTTCCTCCGTAGTCACGGAATATACTACTGAAATTCTACGTTTCGTATGTTACAATACAGGTATATAAATGTATATATATATATGGTATATATAGGTATATATATTATATATATGTATACATATATATATATATATATATATATATATATATATATATATATATATATATATATATCTATCTATCTATCTATCTATATATATATAATATATATAATATATGTATATGTGTCTGTATATGTATATGTATAGTGTCTAACTTCAACACATCCTAAATTTAACAACCAATATTTACTCATTATAACACCTTTTCGTACTCAAAATCAGCTGTATCGTATCTTCATAAATATCCGCAATTCAATTCAGTCTGTTGGTATCAACCGCTGCCAAATTTCAATAAGGTTGATCTAAGGTATAATTTCTCACTAGTTTTTTCTCCTTTTTTTTTTCCTAATTTCGTTTCTTTTCTTCTAATTTCAATTTATTTTTTTCTACTCATTACCTTCTTTTTCTATCAATTTCTACTTGATAAAATATTTCAAAAATGTCGCATGGTAGTTCATTCACACACGCTTTGACGCTGAACGTATAGTTTCTAATTAGTAATACAATCGAAGCACGATATAGTATAGATATCCCTCCGTTATACCGGCCGGAAAATTTTGATCGAAAACGACAGAACTGTGATTACATTTATATACATATACAGTCAAACCTCTCTAACTCGAACCTCTATAACTCGAAAACCTCCATATGTCCGAGATTCAGTCTGTTCCCTTGCAAAAACCTTTGTAATTTGAGGAAAAAACAGAGAATAAATTAGTGAGCGAGGTTGGACTGTACGTTTGAAAAACTGAATAAAAAGATGAAGTCAATTCATCTTATTGTCCTTTGAATAGTTGTATCGTAGGTATTTAGTAGTGAGCAGAACTGTCAATATTAGAAACCGTTTGAAATCTTTTACAATAATTCAAACTTCATATGTGCGGCATTATCAGCGTGTTATTATTTCAATCAATCTTATCTCGCACTCGGAATTTGGGGGGAAAAAATTAAAGCCATTTATATTTTTGTGAAAAACAAGAGATTCATAGGTCCCAATGAGCCATTTCTCATTCGCCATGATCGCTATTATTATCATTACCATGCATAATTCATAGTTATTGCATTGCTGTTGTTTTTTTTTTTTTTCTCTTGGATGTAACTCGATAACTTGTATATTGAATTCGTCAAATGACAGAACAAAATAGTCTTATCAAAATATTTGTCTCTATGTAATAGGGTAAGGTAATGTTTATTTTATCGAATTTATCGTACGAGGCAGGCTTGTTGCGTCTTGCGACTCGGGAAGTACATATCAGATGTGTTGCAAAAAATGAAACTACAATTTGTCGCACCATGAATCTGGACCTTTGGTGCATGAGGTTTATTACGGTTATCGCAGTATGGATAGAGTTTATCCGTCAATTAATGTAACCTGATTTTTACTAAGGGGACACGAAAGTGAAAATAGAATTAGATTTGGTTTGACAATGAGAAACTGCTTTCAATTTCATTAGTTTATGTCGAATTTAGAAAAAGTTGTGGCGAAATATGCAGAGGAGAAGTCAAAGCTACCGATTTTGGCCCCCGTCCAATGTATGTATATTTGCAAACAATATTAACAAAAACAGGAGGTATGATCGCGATGAAGCCTGAAAGTCAAAGGGATGGAAAATTAATGGGAGAAAAAGGGTCAAAAATCGGTATCTTTTCCTAAAGTACCAAAATTTTCACTTTGAAGTCCCCTTTGTAATGATGGCAACATGCTACCTTCCTCAGAATATTCCGGGGGACGTCAAAATAGTGCCAGAATATCGATACCGTTGTTTACAGGTTCACTCGACGGCGCATCTTTCCTTTTGCTACTCCATTTTGAGTAACTCTTTGAAATCTTTCAGTCGCATTCCCAGCTATTATTCCGGTACAATGTCCCGGATAATATATCCTAGTAAAAAGTGGGCTCGCCCCAGTCTCGTGGTCCGTTGTCTGTCGCAGTGATGGGAATATACGAAATCGAAGGTACAGCCGCCAGACATTGGAAGCAGTAATTGGCTCCGCCATTACTGTCCCAGTATTGTGACCCTTTGCACTGATAACGTACCGCAAATTCGATTCTCTGACCAACGTTTAACGTGTGGCAGTATAACGTGAATATAAATTTATCGCTGAAACCATCGCAGGAATTTGTTACGTATGTTGCCTGAAGATCACTGAAGCTTCGCCACCCATTTAGTGAGTAACGTATGTGCACTGATTTGTGGAAGTCTAAATTCCTGACTCTCACTGTCCCACTGAGACTCAGATTGACTGAATCTTGAACGAGGACATTTTCAAGGCAGACTTGTCGCTCCCTAACTTTGTCCAAGAAGTCAGGAAGGCCACCTGGCTGCTGAAACAACGCGACCAACAGTTTGTCGGGTTTTTGTCGGGCAGAGTTGTTTGATGATTGAGCCTCTAAATATTTTGTGTGCCAATTTTGCTGGGCCGGACCATCCTTGAGCAACGTATCATCGTAGATTAAGTCCGAGTAGGCAGAATTCGGCACTTTCGGTATCTCGTCAAGGAACGTCCGAACATCCGCAAGGTCGAGACCGAGGACATCCGCAAACCGCACTATCTTCTTTCGACCCGGTGTTCCCGGTGGTGTTTTCCCAGTCTTTAGTGACGAGCAGCGCCTTACTCGCTGAGGTGTTTGCTCTTCCTCTTCCAAGGCATCATCAGCCTCATCGTTGTCGACCGAGTCAACACCTCCTAGACGCCTTAAAAGTTCAGCCATCTTATCCGTATCCCCGTTTAGCACGGCACCATCTTTTATCTGCAACTGAACTTCATTCTTCACTAGATGATCATCTATCAGAGAAACTCTAGCTCCCGAAGGACACTCCAAGGTCAATGCACCTGGGATATTAATGCTACTACTGTACGTTGAGTGATCGGTGTCTGTGTCAATTTGCACGTGGTCGTTCAATAGCACTTGTAGACTGCAGGTCACGTCCTTAGAATCATCCGATCCCTTGGTCCATTTGCTCTCACTCGGTGAGATGTCCAGTCCTATCTTTTTCGGTGCACTATTCGCATTCCCTCGCAAGCTTTCGCTGCACCCTAGCGCATTTAATTTTTTTGACCGGTTTCTGATGTTTTCTGAGATTCCTTCACTATTTTCTTCACCGGAAGTTTTCAGGTTGACGAAGTCGATTTCATCGACACCCTCGACGAGGTTTGTGTCCGGGGCTGCTCGCTGAGTCCTGTTCACCGGAATCTCTGAGTCCGAGTGCGACTTGTGGACGTGTCCAGGGGCCGCGGTTGAACCGGTTAATGGTTTGGCTGGGCTTTCGTCTTGCAGGGAGATAGTGCTGTCGTCAAAAGTGCTCCAGAGTGATTCGTGGCTGGGGGATGTTGTATCCAATGAACTCCTGCCATTCAAGGAATCTTCGGAGCTAGGTGCGCGTTTGATGGCGTCGTCTTCTTTCACGGGGGTTGCCATATTAACCGGGGAATAGACAAATCGCGACGAATGATGATTGGGAAGTACAGAATCTTGGATTTTCGTGCCATTCGACTCGCTGCACGACTCTGACGTCTCACCATCGTCGACCACCACCTTTCTTCCTGACTTCGGGGACTGTTCGGGACGGGGCGAACCGTGTCTGTGTGCCAGGACCTTCGCTATTAGTCCGTTACTGAGGCTGGGGACATCACTCTCTGAGGTGTCAAGGTCATAGAACGAGTCGGTAATTTTGTCACCCTCTGAGCTTTCCGGGTCATAGTAAATCTCCGAGGAATCACTTTCCGGAGATGTTCCTGTCACTGGCGAAGAAAATACACACCCAGACTCTGGACTCTGATGATTTGCGAGCGGTCTCGCAGTCGAAGGGCAGTGACACAAGTCCATATGATGCGACGCTAGGGTTTCTGCGTTCAATAGGAGTCCAGCCAACTCGGCGACCGTTACCTCTTCAGCGGGAGACCCAGGGGCGTCATCGTCATCAATGTCGAAGTCGAAGTAGAGGTCGGAGTCTGAGCTGTGTTTGGGCTGTCGCTCGAGTACCTGGTTGTGGGTTGTCATTGGGCCTCCGGAATGAAGCCAGGACGTTTCCGAGGGGATCGGATCAGCGATGATTTTTCTCTCGTCATCGTCGCTACCTAGAGTCGTCAGGCGATGATGAAGACGACGTGCGAAGGCTTCTGCCCGTCCGCGGCAGCTGCTGGGGAATAGAGAGCTCACGAGACCGCAGGATTGACCACCTGCAGCATTGCCCCCAGAGTCTGTGCTGCCCATAACAATTGGCGGCAAATCCGGGTCAGAATTTCCGGAATCTTCAAAGGCGTGGGAGGCCGAGGCAACGAGATCCCGGCTCTCGTTGCCTGTCTGAAACACAAAATATGCTCATTTTAACATGGGTTATGTATGTGTCTAACCACGAATATATACATGTCGGAGATCGAACAGTCTTTTGGTCGACCATGGCTTTGCTTGCAGGCTGTTTGATCGTTCACAAGAAATGATGATGAAATCCAATCTAATGATTGTCTTTACCGATGTTAAGACAAAATGATGTCTAGACTACAACTAAACAAATGAACTATTCTATTCTATCGCGTGGAGAAAGCCACAATAACGAATCCATCGCCATGACGTGATTCGAATCAAATTGCAAATGCTCCAGACCAGATCTTTCTACGGGGTTCTTCTTCGGCTCAGCTCAAAATCTGACTACCCATATTTTATTGAGGTGCGCACCGATGGAATTTGACAACTGGATTCAGATTATTTCGATTTCATAATTTTTGACACTTGCGTAAATTGAAAGATCCAACGAATCATATTAAGATAAATGACAATCTGAATCACCCGTCCGGCGCTACCGGTAAGACGTCGCGTCGGGCTGCGTGACAGATACAATTGATTAGAAGCCAAGGCCCCGAGCGTAATAGATCTATGGTAACACCTCGCATTTTGAAGTCTAAAAACGAACTACCACTCAATTATTTATAGTCCAACAAACTTGAGTATAGACTATGGTGAGCCCGTTGATCAATTAAGGTCTGAGGATGATTCCAATCCAATAAGCATTGATTGATTTCAGAAATGAACAAAGAAATGGAGTTCAGGCATTCCAGACATTGGTATTTGTTTTTTGGCTGCTCGTTTCTCCGTAGACCACGAACAAATGGAAAAAAAAACAAAGAAAAAAATATCATGTGCCGAGTATCCACAGAAACAGTGAACTAATCATCGCGGGGACTATCTTCCCACGCGAGTATATTTTTCATCCCAGTTTTGTTCGAGACGCTCTAATAATATTGTTGGCATCGTTCTTAAACCAGCGACGACTGCAAGCAATTGGCACAGAGTCTCACAGTCCAATAGAGGTATGTCGTCTTCGGACTGGAGGATTTTCGCAGGGCAACATCTCTCACAAAAAATTATGCCTTTTTTAAAAATAAATTCACGTAATAACTACATACATTCAAAAAGAAAAAATCAATTTTCCATTTTCGCCAACTAATTTATTCGTCATTGTTCGTTAATTTATTTTCTATTGGTATATGTCTAGAAGAAATGATTCTAGGCGTTGATTATTCCGTTCGGTTTTAGCGGTAAAAGAAACAATAAATCTGAATATTCTTGTTGAATTTCACCACACTGATGTGTGAGTGTGTATATACAAGAAGCAACCTCTCTTATCTCATAGTCTAAATAGATATGATGAGTCTAGAGATCTCATGACGGTGAGCTGCACCGATACTGTTTATATTAAAGTAATAAGGATACGTTTAAGGGATGCATTCTATATACAGAATGCATACCAGAGTCTCTTCTAAGAGTCACTCCTGTTGCAGGAGTGAAGTAAAGAAGACGTGCCTTTCCAGTGCAATATTGAATGAAGTCTTTATGAACATTATGAATATAACTAATGCGTATTCTTATTTCACACCCCAAAAACCAATAATTCTCATGCATACCGAAATTATTAAACAAAATTTCGAGTCGTACACGCGGTGCACCATCTATCAATAAACATAATTCCGAATAGGTTATTCGTCAGAAACACAAAATGGGATGGGTTTTATAATCTGTGAGTTAGTCTTTACGACCTAGCAGAATTTCGAAAATAATGAAAAAACATTTCCTTTCACGTTGAAAGATATAATTTTGCCCATTACTTTATTTTTTTTTTTTCATTGCTTGACAAATATTTCTCAACTTTTTGTTTGCGCATTTGTCGCAATAACCCGCTACTTACTACAACTCGTAAAGAATGGTCTTATACATATCGATATCTCTCTGAATTTCCATCCAAAACGTCGCGTCGAAGCGGTTTTCGAAATTGCTTGTTGTTCACGGAGTTGAAAAACGTAAGTGCATGAGAAATCGTGTTTGAAATATGACCGCTGAACTTTTTCGCAGTTTTCACTTTAGAGTTAGCTACCAACTTAGTTTTGAAATTGATATTGCGACGGGCCTCAGGCAACGCCGAACTAACTCGTTCCGGGCTCGGGCTCTAATTTGACATCAGGGCCCCCTCCCCACCCAATAATTTCAAATAATCACACAGGAAAACTAAGCGGTAAATCAGATAAAGATGGGGTGGGGTATACTGGGATGAATCAAAATTAGGAAAACCAATTTAGAAAACTATGATTAAAAACTGAATTTTTCTCATGATACGTCACTGCAATAATGCTCAAAAGATTTTTTTCTCGCCTTTTCTCGAGAAAAATCTCCAATTAAGTCGTAAAAATCAAGATTTTGTAAAATCTCACTTTCTATAGATAACAAAGCTAAAGATGATAACCGACTTTCAGCCATCGTAGACCGATATTTGTTTGTGATAATTATTAATTCAGAAAACAATCGCTCCGCCTCACAATTGGTTATCGGCACTGTTAGAAATAACCTAAACGCTACACACACATTCTGAAAAACGTCTTTAATCTGGTGATTGATCATCCATTTCATGACGTGCACTGGGATCAAGGAATCGTTATGGTCGAAATGCAATTTAATCAACGGAATGAAGTGTTCCAGTTCAAATTCCGAACTTGGTTCTGAATTGCGGGAATAAACGGGAATTCACGAGATTATTAGCTCCTTCTCGAATTTGAACTATACTGAGGGTCTTCAATTGAGTGAGGAAGCCAAATAATGCAATCACCTGTTTATATGTAGAACTGCGTTTTTTTCAACTCCGTGTGAAGTTTTGACACGATTACATAAGAACATTGAACACGGAACCTGTCACTACGCTGGTGAAATTTCTGCTTTTACGAATTGTTACGAATTTATAGCGAAATTGGAACACTTTCATAAAAAATTGTATATTTTAGTATTCGACATGATGAAAAATTGTAGATTCCTCGGTTTGTCATGACGAATTGTAGGTTTGTGTAGTCTATAATAAAAAGTGGTAGATTTTAGTAGTTTTCCAAACATTTTGTTTCTATTTTTGTCGATAAAACTAGGAAAAATTACAATTTTTCACGGAAACCTCATAATGTTCCAATTTCACTACAAATTTATAGAAATTCGTAGAATTATTTTCACCAGGGTACCCTGTAGGACTTGTGATTTCTTCTTATTATCTGCATACTTTCGGGTAATTTCTCGTTTTTCGTCATCGCGATAATCGTTTTTCAAGAAAATCGCTCAAGTGCTTAGCTTGCCCTTCTATGACCATGTAATCATTTCGTAACTTTTCGACGAAAGTAACAAGTGAATGTGACCTATTATTAGCCGTAATCAACTCTAGTTCAATCTTCTTGAAAAAATTTGCTAGGTACATTGAGTCGCTGGAGAACGCGATGCCGAAAGACTGCTATGAATGAGATTTCGAGTGTTTCCAGTTCATTCTTTGAAGACGCAGCTTCGTGGCGAGTATCATATTTTTCAGTCTGATTTTCCACTACCTCGCTAAGTGAATCATACACACCTTCATAATTTTCAACTAACACGGTAGTGGTATCGTCTCGACACGACCATCGTATAGCAGATAAACTCTTAAGCACAGTGTTTGAATGTTTCATTAATATACTCCGGCGATGTGCGGAGGCAACAAAAAATGCATAGAGTCGTTGCGAAAATTCAAAAAAGTTTATAGAATCCAGACACTCATCTACGCTACATTCTGCAACTGGATTTAGGGGGTGCCCAACGCAAGGAAGGTAATATGCTAACTCCATCAGTGCGATGATATGTGCCTGTAACCCGTTGTATTTCCCCGACATGTTACTCGCATTATCGTATGTTTGTGCACGACAGTTAACAATGTCGATGTCATGATCGTCCGGTAATTGCACGATTGTTGCGCTCAAAAATACCCCGGCAGCGCCGGCAACTCTTGCGTTGCCTATGTTGCGACGGCACACTCGGAATATTTCGTGTGTGGCATTGCAACACTCGGAGTTTGACCGCTGCAACTGAAAATTCATGAATTTGGATAACATTTTTTTCTAATTGATGAGTTTGTATCTCGATATGCTGTCAGGAGGACGAGTTTTGCGATCGATGAATGAAAGATATGAAAAAAATATAGCTACCCCCCCTCCTCCCCCCGCCGTGAATCCTAACTTGGCAACACACGGAAGATTAGTAAGTTGCCGGTACTGTACCCCGGTATGGCTATTGGTTGGGCAAAAGAAAGAAATGAAAAACGTTCATGCACTCGTCCTTCACGACAATAATGGAATACAACAGATAATTAATCAATGTGGGATACATCCGATCCAGAATTAGTCCAGTCAATACAGCACGAAAAGTAGGTGATTAGTGTTCTAACTTTAGCACACGACGGGACATAGCTCATTTTGTCGGGTAAAATGTGTAGAACAAAATGAGATGCAAGCGGAAAATCAGAATCGGTCGAAACATTGTTTATTTTGTAGATTAATGACAAATTACAGGAAAAATGCTCATTTTGCCGTGATTTTCCGAGAATAACTCCGTAAATATCGATCTTACCGCATATATCTATATGTAAAGATTGGTTCAGAATGATAACAAAGATATAAGTTGATCAAGTGAGCGCGGCGCTCGCAAAAACGAGTGAGGAAGCAGCCAGCTGTGCGCGGGGAGTGGTGGGGGCCGACTAGCGGAAAGAGTGGAAAGAATTCAACTGATTTTCTAAAAATCGGAGAGCTCTCAAAATATGCTCTATCTCCGGTTCTATTGGATGTATTCGAACGTTTTTTCTTTAAATTGCGGTAGCAAAGCGAGAGAAATTTGATGGGAGTACTCAACTTTTCCAATTTTCCAAATTTTTCACTCTACGGACTTCTGAAAAAACATTTCTTTATAAGACATGCAACAATTTAGGCATCAGAAATGTGCAATTGTTCTTTATTTGAACAAATAATTATTCTCAGGCTGTAGCAACGTTCTGAAGCTATAGTAAAGTGAATAATTTGAAGTAATTATCCATGCTCAATTAACACGATAAACTTTATGGCAATTATACATTATGGTAATTATACATTATGAATATTCTTCAAAATATTGTCTCATGATATTACAAGAAGAACGCAAATTCATATTCAGAGAAAGGTACAAATATAAAATTGTATTTAATGTTGTTATTTGACTGTAGGTAGTCTGTAGGTAGACTGTAGATACGTCCGGTATACGCCGGGGTCTGAAATTTGAAAAGAACAATAGTTCTGGAGGATCGTAAACGGCAGGGAGGGGGAAGGCCAGGTATTTATTATCAATATTATTACTATTATTATCATTATTATTATCATTATTATTATTATTATTTTTTATTATTAGTAATTTTAGTAATAAGTAAATTATATTTATGTATAAACCTTGTAACATATCAAGCTATGAAACAGCTTGAATATCCGCCGAAATATGAACAAAGGAGTAGAGGATTATACTAATCCTCTACATTCAACCATACGCTGATGTCACGCGAGAAGGAGGGGATAGCGACTATATAAGAAGCGCCGAATTCGAGCACGGCAGCTTATTCGAGCCAAAGCGGCCGTGCGACTCACAAATATTATTTCGAGCGACACGAGCAATACGCCGGTCGTCTCTCCAATAGCTCAGCGATTGTCGGTAGAGCACCACAGCGACTCAATATTAGAATCATTTATCTAGCATTAGGATGTCTAGTCCCAATGACTAATATAACTTCATTTCAAAAATAACTTCATGCGAAGTAGATATAGCTTCACTTCGACATATAATAATTAAATCGATGAAATAGGAACGGGAGATTTGAAAATCTAAACTCACTTGATAAATATAATTGCGTCTAGAAATTATATTCAATATAAACTCAAGCATTAGATCAAAACAAACTGTCATACAAACAGAAGCGTTAGGATTAGGGTAGAGTAATCAGGATTTGTATTCTAGTATTAAATGCATTTTTCTTATGATTTAAACACACGCTAGATCTTCAACCGACATTTCAGCTCTGACTCCTATCCTAAATCATTTCCTTTCCTAAAAAGCCAACAGGGACCAGCTCTGTAGCGCAACCAAGTGCGTACGGCGTTGGGATTCATTTCTCCGCGCCCGAGGGCCAAGGAAATCGATTCCGAGTCTGCGGCACGGTCTTGGAGTCTCACGATTCCCGGATCCGAGAAAGATAGTTTTTGCAGTAGGAAAAGTAGGCTTGGATTAATTTCCCAGCTCTACTAGTTAGAAGATATCTCGGCTTTGGTTTTATCCCCGAGTCCGATCGTTGACGGCTTTGATAGTTAATTCTATCCGAGTCCGAGTTAGATTTAAATTCACAAGGTTAGATAGGTGGCTTTTGGTGGAGTACCCATCCTTTTCCCTGCCTTCCGACCTCAAAGATAAGCCCATTTTCATAAAATCTCTTTTTTGGTAAAGAACTCACACTAACATCTCTCTAGTATCTCTACAGTTTCCGAGCCTAAGATACCCACGCAAAGTTACAACGTATACATCTTACTATGTTATAAAAATAAAATTCATGTATTCTCGAAATATCAATTTTGTTTATTCATATGAAATGATAACTGATTGATGATTGCATGTCTAAATTGTTGTATGTCTGAAGAAATGTTTTTTCAGAAGTCCATAGAGCGGAAAATTTGGAAAATTGGAAAAGTTGAGTACTCCCATCAAATTTCTCTCGCTTTGCTACCGCAATTTAAAGAAAAAACGTTCGAATACATCCAATAGAACAGGAGATAGAGCATATTTTGAGAGCTCTCCGATTTTTAGAAAATCAGTTGAATTTTTTCCACTCTTTCCGCTAGTCGGCCCCCACCACTCCCCGCGCACAGCTGGCTGCTTTCTCACTCGTTTTTGCGAGCGCCGCGCTCACTTGATCAACTTATATCTTTGTTATTAACAATATTCAACTGATCGGCATAAGATACGTGAAAAATGGATGGCCAAGCGAGAAAATTCGCCTTGGAAAATCCACGAAATGTTAATTTGTTTATTAACAATTCGGTACCAAAGTCAAAGTTGAATATCTCGGAAAGTAACAGATGATAGGGGTATTTTTTTGTTTTCAATTGAAAGTCTTGAGAAGGACTATCGATTGCTCCATAAAACGCATCATTTCGATGAAAATTCATCGAGATATTAAATTCACATTTAAGCGAGAAATGGTTTTTTTCGTTCAAAAAATTCTGTAGCGCGTGTTATTGCAAAGAAAAAGTCTAAACAACGGTCGTTTATGAAAGTTTAGGCTTTGGTCTATGTGTGAAAAAATCAGGAACCGTGTACAGTTCGGCGGGGACTCGAAATCGTTCTTGCAAAATAAGCGAATTTTTAAGTTGTAAAATGAATTATGCGATAACTATTGGAGATATCGCTACCAAATTTTGCATACGTTCTGAAGTTTCCAAAAAGTCGTTAATTATAAAATTTCAAGTCAATCGGATGTTTTGATCCTATAAATTCAGCACCCTCGATATTTACAAGTTAATTTTGCAATATTTTCGCAATAAAAAGTGAAATGTTGAAAATTCAAGTTTTGTAATACTCGAAATTCGAAGATAAACTCATTCTGAACCAATCTTTACATATGCGGTAAAATCGATATTTACGGAGTTATTTTCGGAAAATCACGGCAAAATTGGCATTTTTCCTGTAATTTGTCATTAATCTACAAAATAAACAATGTTTCGACCGATTCTGATTTTCCGCTTGCATCTCATTTTGTTCTACACATTTTTCCCGACAAAATGAGCTATGTCGCATCGTGTGCTAAAATTAGAACATACCAAATTGCTATATTGACTGGACTAAATCTACAATAAGACCGAAATATTTCTCTTGTTTAATTTCTAGGACGATTTGGGTGGAAACTTTTTTTGCCATTAAACGTATGACCTCTTCACAAATAGTTTTTGATAAATAAGACACGTGAAACGACGTTGGTTCGCATATGCTTGGATATGTTTCTGCAAAAACGGATCAAATTTGGTCAAAAGTTCCAAGACACCCAAATAATTACCATTATTCGGAGACCCTGTTATTTCATGATTACCGCGGAAAGCTAGACTGTGCTCAGCAAGAAACTTATTTACTTCAACGATGCGTTCCAAAACTTGGGTCCAATATTTCATTTCGTCTTGTACTAGCTTCGCCAAATCCTTGTCAATGTGAGATTTCTCATGAATGCGTGTGAGCCAAGTAACCATGCAATTTTTGTGTTCTTGACTATTTTCGTGATCACAAATTATTTCGTCGGCTCTGTATCAATTTGAAAATTCATGCTTCACGAAGGGGCTCACATCATTGTCGCTAAATATCTTACAGACGTAGCAGAAGATATTTCCGGTAGATTTCGAGCACATAAACCATTTTCGATCATATTTCTCACCGTTGGCCAAAGTTCGTACACAAAACTTGGGAGAAAATAATCGATTTTGTTCTTTATTCTTTCGAAGAGAAGCATCGACTTTACTATTTCTGTTCTGGAAATATTCGTATCCCTTGTCTAAATGAATTTGCTGTGTACCACCTCGCAATTCTATAGGCCACAAGGCAGGTTCTTTATTCACGGGTTCTGGGAAGCGAAAGGAATGAGAAGAAAAATTGATTCAAATTGGAAAACAATCACTGATATATAAAGCATTTTTAGCGAGTGTCTGGTATAAGTACCTAAATGAACCAAAGTATAGTTTGAATGACATACACTATTGTTCTGGTATGCTTTGGTTTGTTCCGGTACCTATACCAAAGGCTCGCTGAAAATGCCTACAATTAGACTATATCAGTGGAAACAATAAATAGGCAACCAACAGCATATGGACGTGTTGAAGAATGAGAAGAACCAAATTCACACACCGGGCCGGACAGCGAATAACTCATAATTGCACATATGCACGAGATCAAAGAAACCAGCTTAAGGCCCGTCCCTAGCCGCCCACCTCCTTTTGATACAATGTTACACTTTTCAATTATTATCCGAGCCCAGGCGCCAAAAACGCAAAAAAGGCCAACGCTGCGCGAATTCAAATTCAATTCCGAACACATACGTCCAAAAAAATGTTCGTTTCGTGCGAAAATAGAGTCTACAGATTGTTTTTACGTAATTCGCCGAGGAAATGGAATTCGAAAACATTCGAAAAATGTAAAAACCATCTGTAGGCTCTGTTTTTGCATAAAACGAACATTTTTTTGGACGTATGTATTCGGAATTGAAATAGAATTCGCGCGACGTTGGCCTTTTTTGCGTTTTCGACGCGGCTCGGATAATGATCGAAATGTGACATATTTCGACAAAAAAGAGGTGGGCGACTAGGGATGGGCCTTAAGGTGCTTGCCTACCCAATTCCACCAGACCTGAAAACATTGGGAAAAAAGGTGCTATTAAATGGAATATCTCTGCCTGGGCACCGAAATCAATGAAACAAAATACGTCGCGCAATTCTATGTGCGACTCCAAACACGTAGGGCCCAAAAAATGTTTTTTTTTACGCAAAAATAGAGAAGATATCCATGTAAAACGGTTTTGAAACGGTTTTGAAACGTTTTACATGAATATCTTCCCTATTTCAGCGTAGAAAAAACATTTTTGGGGCCCTACGTGTTCGGAGTCGCACATAGAATTGCGCGACGTATTTTGTTTCATTGATTTCGGTGCCCAGGCAGAGATATTCCATTTAATAGCACCTTTTTTCCCAATGTTTTCAGGTCTGGTGGAATTGGTAAGGCAAACACCTTAAAGAAATATATGGTTGCTGTAAACACTTGAGAGTATTTTGTGTAAATTTTTTAGGCAAATAAAAAGTGACAAATCAATTGAAAAGAAATATTTTTGTGTATTTTTGATAAAAATTAGTATTTTTGGAATTCAAGAAATTCCCAAACAATTTTTTTCGGAAAGTTGATACGAAACTACAAATTTTTTGCCTTATATATTTCCTTGTATGATCTTATACTTTTGAGATGCGGAGGTTCGTAGAAAAAAGTTGGAATTTGGAAAAACCCACAAAATGCGATCCAAAAATTCTAAAACAATCACATAAATTCTTTCGATATGTTTGTGAAATAAAACAATCATGATTTTTTTGGGAGCGGCCAACTTTTCGGCCATTCGAAACGGGACGGAACACCTCACATACAATATAAACATGTACCAATACCCTCAACATGAGATACCCTCGAATGCAATTTTCATACAAAAAAAAGTACATTTCTCATTCAGAAGATCCACTTAAAAAGATAAGTGTCGTTCAATATTCTATATCAGGAAATAATTTCATATGCCTTTATTTATTCCAGTTATACACTGTTTGTAATAGGGATATGCTTCAATGTTGTACCGCCAAAGACATAAGTATTCCACATTCCATAATTACAACAACGCTGGGTTGTAAATTGTAATTGCTTGGAGTCAACATATTATCATGGGCGATGAATGTAGGTACTACATGTGGAGTCAGTATCAGTACGATTTTATAGCGACCCGAAGCAACAAACCCGCAAGAACTACATATTGTTAACAAATGTGGAAGTGTGCCTAAGAGTCTGAGAAATATTCTTCATAAAATCACAATACTGTTCAAAACGGGACACTGCAGACCATTAGCTAATAATAAAGGTACGTTGCAATTACTCGAGCGCAACGAACGGAATGAACACCTCGGGGTCCACAACACGGGCCAAGTTATTTTTAGACTCTGAGAGAATTAGGCTAGCCGGCGTGAGTTGTGAAATACTGATAATCAGTAAGTGAAAGAGTTAAAATAGTCCAGGCACAAAAGATACCGTCATGAACATGACATTCATATCATTAGCTCGCATTCTCCGTTCCATTTGCTTATCTTGTTATACTGCAACACGGGGGGGAAAACCTTTTTTCTAAATTCGTCATTCATCAATGCAATGAACATTTAAAAAAAACAGGATGGCGATGTTCCGTAAATCCGAATCACTATTAGATTACCTTCCAAGATGACAATGCATAAATATTTTGAAAAATCCGCTGTATTGATATTTCTCAACGTATATTTATTATAGTGATGAGTGAAAAGATCGAGTCTGATAATTAAAACGTCTGCAATAGTTTGGAGATGTTGCAATTGTCGTTTGGTTATTGCACTGTTAAAACGAACGACGCAATCATTGGTCATGCAAAGTGGTCCCGCCCGATGATAGTGTACCGGGAATATTCGTGGAAACGCTTCACAGGGAAGTGAAAACGCTTGCATACAGGCAACTCAGAATTCAAGCGATTAGGTTTTATTTCAAATATTGCGTGCCTATTGGCTACATGGAGACAAAACCAGTGTTGGGCAAATTTGTAATTAGGAAAAATTCAATTACTAATTACATTTGTATTTTGTAATTAGGAAAAATTCAATTACTAATTACATTTGTATTTTGTAATTAGGAAAAATTCAATTACTAATTACATTTGTAATTTGTAATTAGGAAGAATTCAATTACTAATTACATTTGTAATTAGGAAAATTTCAGTTACTAATTACATTTGTAATTTGTAACTGGGAAAAATTCAATTACTAATTACATTTGTAATTTGTAATTAGGAAGAATTCAATTACTAATTACATTTGTAATTTGTAATTCGGAAAATTTCAGTTACTAATTACATTTGTAATTTGTAATGAAGACAAATTCAATTACTAATTACATTTGTAATTAGTATCTATTTTCATCCTAATTACAATCGCAGGAAGTAATTAGTAGCTATTTTCCATCTACTTACAATTTTTCGAAGTAATTAGAAGAATTATACAATCTAATTACAATTGTCAAATGTAATTGGAGTGATCATACACGAGTGAATATCGGTACATACGGGAATATGTAAGTTATCTTTAGGTAAATGAAAGGTTATAATACATACCGCGGGGTTTGGAGGTATATAGGCATATAGGCATATAATGAGTATATATAGGGTAAATAAATGTACATAGGATATATATCGACATATTCGGGTATATCTCGGTATATACCGCAATTTCTGAGTATATACAACCATATATTGACGTATTCGGGCATATCTCGGTATATACAACCATATACCGGTATATTCGGGTATGTCTCGGTATATACCGCAATTTCTGATTATAAATGTATACAATCATATATCGACATATTCGGGTATATCTCAGTATATACCGTCATATCTCGGTTTATACAACCATATATCGACGTTTTCGGGTATATCGATATATACCGTCATACGTGTATATATATAAACATGTACAATATATAGTTTGGGGACATCGACTTTTTGGGAGCCTAATCACGGCCCTGTGACAACCACCGGGTGTGTCTTAGCATTTGTGTGCGTGTGTGATATGGTCTCTATAGTGAGCGATCAGTATATAAAGTAATTTGAGGCCCCAGTGCCGTATTTTTTGGAAAAGTCCTCAAACGATAAGTTAGATATGCAATTCTTTGAGGACCGTCCTCAAAGTATACAAAGGTCCCCAAAGTATAGATTTCTATAGACTATTTCTATAACCCTAGTCCCAGAATAAAACAATAGATATATTTATACCGTGATATGACGGTATATATCGAGATATACCCGAATACGTCGATATATGGTTGTATACCGAGATATGACGGTATAACTGAGATATACCCGAATATGTCGATATATGATTGTATATACTCAGAAATTGCGGTATATACCGAGACATATCCAGACATGACGGTATATACCGAGATATATCCGAATACGTCGATATATGGTTGTATATACTCAGAAATTGCGGTATATACCGAGATATACCCGAATATGTCGATATATGGTTGTACATATCCAGTCATGACGGTATATACCGAGATATACCCGAATACGTCGATATATGGTTGTATATACTCAGAAATTGCGGTGTATACCGAGATATACCCGAATATGTCGATATATATCCTATGTACATTTATTTACCCTATATACCGTGACAATCACGTGAAACCGAATGGATCCATGCTACCGGACAGCGAATATCGGCGAATATGACGTCATTTTAGCGGACTAACCATTCGTTGCGCTGAACAATCCCTAGGGTGATTTTGGCGCGCGGTCGATGCAACTCGGCAGCCATTGTTGATAGAAGCCGGCTGACTGTCAATACATCGCGGAAGGTAGACATGTGGGGTTATGTTCGTTTATTTTAAGCAAATGATTAATAAGGTGAATAAAAACTACGTGAATAAGCTATGAATATTCATCAAAAATCTATCAATTAGTTTTGAATGATATCTTAATACAATCAAGGAATTGGTTGTTCTCGATGAACTCTTTGATTCTAATTAATTTGCAGTTATAGCTTAAGTTAATTCGTTGATTGTACTATGATATTATTTAAAACTGATTGATCGATTTTTGCTAAATATCAATAACTTATTCACGTAGGTTTTATTCACTTCATTTATCATTTGCTTAAAATAAGCGAACATAACCCCACATGTCTACCTTCCGCGATGTATTGACAGTCAGCCGGTTTCCAACAACAATGTCCAACAATGGCTGCCGAGTTTCATCGACCGCACGCCAATATCACCCTAGGGGTTTTCAGTGCAACGAGTGGTTAACCTGCTAAAAATACGAAATATTCGCTTTTCGGTAGCATGGATCCATTCGGTTTCACGTGATTCTCACGGTATACTCATTATATGCCTATATGCCTATATACCTCCAAGCCTCGCGGTATGTATTATAACCTTCCATTTACCTGAAGATAACTTGTACATACTCCCGTATGTACCGATATTTACTCGTGTATGATCACTCCAATTACATTTGACAATTGTAATTAGATTGTATAATTCTTCTAACTACTTTGAAAAATTGTAATTGGATTGAAAAATTTTTCCAATTACTTCGAAAAATTGTAATTGGATGGAAAATAGCTACTAATTACTTCCTGCGATTGTAATTAGGATGAAAATAGATACCAATTACAAATGTAATTAGTAATTGAATTTTTCCCAATTACAAATTACAAATATAATTAGTGATTGAATTTGTCCTAATTACAAATTACAAATGTAATTAGTAATTGAATTTTTCCTAATTACAAATTACAAATCTAATTAGTAATTGAATTTTTCCTAATTACAAATTACACATATAATTAGTAATTCCAATGTAATTAACTACAATCTGTAATTAGTGATGCCCAACACTGGACGAAACCTAATGGCTTGACTTCTGAGTTGCCTGTATGCAAGCGTTTTCACTTCCCTATGAAGCGTTTCCACAAATATTCCCAGTAGAATAACAGTCTGCAGCCAGTTGTATTCACATAACATCTAATAAGAATGACAAATATTTCAGAATTTGTTTGTTCATTACTTTACGCAGATGGATTTTTGACATATCACAAAGCCGCGGAGTCTATCGACAAATGCTTAGCCAAATATACACAAAATTATAAGTGGGCAGGCTTGTAAAATATCTTTTGTAGGTATACGTCTGTAATCCCGGAGCCTTCCCGATCTTTGATATTATACTTTAACACAATTTGCTGTGGCTGGACCGTTGTTTAATCAGATTGTCACAGAATCCCTTCGGTCTTCGTGTATCATATTATCGGTCTCCCATTAGAATGTCAAAAACGGTGTTATCGGTCGAAAGGAATTTAATATGGTAGAGAATTGGTATCAAGCAACGTATATTGCCATGGAGTGTTTCTTTCATATCTATATTATGCATCTTCTCGGACTCGGAACATTGCATGCACTCACTTGCCACAGGCATTAACGATCTCGCGTGTTACGGATCAATGAAGCATTAGCACGAAGTATAAGAAAACAACAAGATGAAAAAAGAAATTAGCCGAAGAATATGCTATAAGGTGTTTCCTCCTACAGCTTACAGGCACGGAATGATCCACTCACAGACCGCCACTTTCTTCGCTCGTAAAGAACTCTAGGTGCGTAATTTCATACATACGTACTCACGTGCATCTACGATGCAGACGAAAGATGAGAAGATTATCTTCCGCTTGTACATTGTGCGGGATAATCCATATTAAATGATTACTTATTCTTGATTCCATTGACTCGGCTTTGTCACAGCTGCTTACTTGCATTTTCAGATATAATTAGAAGTTATTCGAGATCTCGTAGACTTTGCTTCAAGTAGATTGAGTCCACAGAAGAAAGAGTCGTTGTCGTAGAGCACAGGTCATATCGTTCATCGATTTTTGTTCAATTTGAAGGGAATATTCTGGAATGATGTATTTCCTGGGTGAACTAATGATATATACTGATTTTACAGTTCAGGAAGCAAACCGCCTTCAGATAAACAGACAGTTTGCTTATACTGTAAAACTCAAGTACCCACGTCATTGAGGGATCAATTCAGATCTACCAAATTTCTGGATTGCCAATATCCGCGGACAAATATCAATATACCGCGAAAACGTTTATTTTCAGCTGATGACGGATTTATTGTGAACAATTAGACTTCAGATAATGTATAAAACTGGAACTTCGGAAGAAAGTCTTTCTTTATTGGAAGGTATGTAAATCGAGTGAAGTCCCCTTGATATTAGCTATTTATGTATCAAGTCCGAAAAGTGTCATTTTTCGGTATAAGTTATTTCTAAACCCTAAAAAAAAAAAACCACCAACAAAAATTCCTTCTCAACAAAAGTGGTAGGTACTATAAAAATGTCTACTCACAAAAGGATGGAAATCAGATACAATTGGCAAGTACGTGTCTTCTGTATAACAGAAGTTGACAACAGACGAACAAAAAATCGAATAGTCTTATACTCGTTCACTCGCTACGTTCATTCACGCGATTGGCTTTTGATAATTACAAGAAAAAAAATCAGATGTTGATTGAAAGTTAATAGCAATGGTGATGAATTGTTATTATTGAAGCACGACGCCAGAAGGCCTTAGGGAAGAACTAAAAAGGTGCGGAATACTTTACGGCACAACGGCTTTCCAGATGGTGTTATTCAAAAAGCGCAGCTAAAAGCGCAGCACCGAACTACTAGCGCACAAAGAATGAGGTCAGAACACCCTGTCAACAGCGGCACCCCAAGTTTTGCCATGACGATTCCCTATATAGCGGGAACAGCGGAGAAGATCCGCCTCTTATGCAAAACATATGGCATTGAGGTACGTTTCAAATCAACCTCTACTCTGCGTGGGTTGTTGACAGAAACCAAGCCCCGGCATACTGCGCAAGAAAGCAAGGAGTGTGTATACGAAATTCCATTCCAATGTGGAGACGTGTACATCGGCGAAACCGGAAGGCCCTTAAATGTTCGCATCCAGGAACACCGAAAAAACGTTAGAATGGGTGAACGATCGAAATCAAGATTGGCCGATCACGCCTGCGAGAATGAACACCACTTTCAATGGGATGATGCCCGGATAGTGTTGAAGGAATCCGATCCTATCAAACGAAAGCTAAAGGCGTCAGCCTGTATAGCAGTCACACCGCATGTTGTAAGTAAACCCAGTATAGAACTTAACAAACTGTGGTTACCTTGGTACAGGTATGAGGTGAGGGAAGCTATGAGTAAGTCTAAGCGGCGCCACCAGTCATAGCTGGCGCCACCGACGACCAACCTATATATATACCGGTGGAAGCGCGGAATTTGATTACCATGTTATGGGGAGTCGTCAGACCACCATCCTGAGGACGGGAGCAGATACTAGCGCCCGAAACGTCGGGATGAACAATTTTTTGAGCAGTGGACATAGTCCAAGTAACCCTTTGGAGGAAGGGGGGGAAGTGGGTGGGCGGGTGGCCCCCCCTCCCTCCAACCCCTGTCCTACCACCAATAATAACAAAAAACTCAGAAAAAGAATTCAGGAAGTGGTACTTGCGGGCCAGGTATGAGTAAGTGAAAGAGTATTCACTTAGGTCTATGTATGAAACCTGTAGTGAAAGGTTTTTGCACTACAGGTGCTTTTTTGGGTTGATATCACCACTTTTTGTACAATTTTGCTTGACCACCTAATAATTCTGCTCGCTCGCTTGTCAACATTCTGCCAATTCTGTCTATGAGTAGCTCAACGCACATATGGTATACATTTCATACCATTCAAATTCCTTAATAAGCAGTAATGTTGAATGTGGCAGTGTAATGTGAATACTTTTTCTAAAATTTTGCTTGACTACGTACGGTGATGCATTTCATACCATCTGAATCCCTTGATAAGCAGTAATGTTGAATGTGGTAGTATAATATGAATACTTTGAGTAAAATTTTGCTTAATTACCTAATAATTGTACTCGCTTGCTACGCTCGCACGATTAGGTTTTCCTATATCCTAGCTCGCTAGGCTCACTTGGTGATAAGCATTTTGCCAATTGTTTCCATGAGCATCTCAATGCATGTACGCTGATGCATTTTATAACGTCTAAATCCCTCGATAAGCAGTAATAGTAAATGTGGTAGCATAATATAAATATGTTGAAAGCACAGAGGCCTGAAATGATGACACACGCTATTATTCGTTGCTCTCCGAGCCCTGTAAAGATATGTTCTTGTGTGCATGTACTAAATATGAAATATTTGACCCATTAAATATACGACAATATTTGTAAATGAATGATAACATATTAAAGACCTGCCACGTTGAGTGTAAGCTTTGTCACTTATTAATTCATGTTGTAGACTAAACTTCATGCTATTCAATAACCGTACCTATAACCCATCCTCAAAATCGCGCGCTTCATCATTTTATGAGAGATTTTTATCCACTTCAAATGTGAATTTTATCATAATAAGTAAGTATAGGAAGCATAAAAGAGAATGAAATTTGAAAAATGTTCAGATGTACGGATATGAACAGAACTGACAACTCTGTCTCGGGAGCCTGTCTGTCCGTACTCCGTGGTCTTGGGCAATCAATTTTCGATTACGTCACAGCGTTGACAAGAGCGCTACCTGGCAACTGATGTCGAGTACTTAGTATATCTCTGCTGTCTAGTGGTGGCCACTCTTTCCTAATTGTCATCCGCATATATAGTCTAGGAGCCCGTGAATTTTTCTGCGTATAAACGCACGATGGCTGGTTATTTTTTCATCCAATGTAATTTTATGTCGTGTACCCGAAAACCATCGTCTTACAGCATGTGGCCGAGTCTTTTGTCTTAGGCATAATTAATCAGTTATCAATAAATCAACGAAAATCGAAAAACTTCACGATGGCCAATTATTGCGGCATATCACCAAGGAATGTGCCATGAAAAATGCTGTGATAATATGAGACGTTTTTCGCGAGTCTGGTATGCTATCAGACGCTTTGAACATGGAAAAAAATCGTCAATTTTCGAAATTCTTCACGAGACTTGATTTTTTTTTTTAATTTGAAGGAAAAAAAATTCACAAGTCGAATTAACCGAATGTAAGACGACTTTGGAGAGTCCGTACCCCTGTCAGACGACGCCAAAGTCCAGTATCTTGCACGTCTGTGAGCGCGCACACACATATACACTCGCTTCGCTCGGGCTGCAAACTTCACACTTGTCGCAATCGAGAACTGTTGACCACAGTGATGCATAATATTCCTTATAATAAGTGCATGAAGGTGGGGCGCTGCTGTCCCGCAGAACAGGAACGAAAGTAACGAAATTTCTCCCAAGGGACGAAATTGAAATAGTTGTGGACTGCGTATGCGCAAACCTAACTTTGCAGTCCTGGCATGCATTTAGCCGCTTTCGTCCCGCTAAACTCACGTGCAACGCACCACTTTTCATAAACGTCTTATAAAAAATACTTCGAAGCCGTATGACAATGAGTGATTCGAGTCGGAATCGACGTTCCCGTTGTCAAGTGTATGCATTAAGACATGAATATTAATGGACGTCTTTCCAAGTTACACAGTCTAGAAGTTGGGCATATCACTCAAACTATAGAATGGCTGACCCTCGACTCACAGACTTGATAAACTGATGATCATTGCTTTAATCATCAGTCATTTATTTAATCTACATATGACTTGCAGAATCATGTTTCTACATTACTGCAATCATAGACACAGAATGCCTAGAGCTCAATCAAAATTAGGCTTAATCATGACAGGAACGTCAGTTTGCAGAAAAAAATCCGTTCATTATTAAAGTCTAGATTTTGGTGCTGCGCGTTCGATTCGCAGTTTGCTCTGAATTCTTTTCGAATAACTTGTTACGTATCATACTTACTGAGGCTATGCTGTAAATTTTGCACTTACAATCGCAGTGCAGTCTACGAACAGATACGTGCAAGGTTATCGATTATGCTTTTTTTTTTCTCATGTAAACTCAAGCGACAAGTTTAAATGACATGGCTCCACCCAGAATTGGTAGCAATGCGATAACTCACGAAGTAGAGTCGTTCGGATGAGCCAAAAAGGTCTGTAGCATCACCTGACCAGTGCCGTATTTTGAAGAGGATAGCACTGTTCTATGTATATTAGGCTGTTCCGCAAATTTGACAAATTATTTTGGGAGAATGAAAAGAGGAATAGGATTTCTTTTGAGAGGGTTTACTTAACACATATCAAAGTATAAAATTTTTTTTTTTTTTTTATTATAATTTTCATACAAAATGTCGGCGACAAAGCCCATGTTGGAAAACGTGTTTTTTTACAAATAGCTTCGCGGGCGGACGGTTTTCTCGTAAAGTATAAGACTTGGAACAGAAACAAAAAAAATTATAATCTATATATTATTAGCTATGGGACTACGTAGGAGTTTTTCTTGTTATCAAATTTTGAAAAAATAGTGTACCTTTGAAGAAATAGTTCGATTTTTTACCTAACAAATAAGCAGTAAATTGTTTGTGAAAAAAAAAGTTTACATGTAATCAAAAAACGGCCACGTACTCCCACAGAGAATGCAACTGTGGAGCTAGCTACTATCAAAATTTCAAATCGATCCATGCAAAGTTGTTCGAGTAATCTGTCCGCCAAGTTTGAAAAAAGTGGTTCCGAGAAAAACGCGTTCAAAGTTGTACGAGTCTGAAATTTTTTTTACCTTTAATCTGCGATGCCTGCACCATACATTTGTTCATTACAACGAAATATATAATATACCGTGAGAATCACGTGAAACCGAATGGATCCATGCTACCGGAAAGCGAATATTTCGTATTTTTAGCAGGTTAACCACTCGTTGCACTGAAAACCCCTAGGGTGATATTGGCGTGCGGTCGATGAAACTCGGCAGCCATTGTTGGACATTGTTGTTGGAAACCGGCTGACTGTCAATACATCGCGGAAGGTAGACATGTGGGGTTATGTTCGCTTATTTTAAGCAAATGATAAATGAAGTGAATAAAACCTACGTGAATAAGTTATTGATATTTAGCAAAAATCGATCAATCAGTTTTAAATAATATCATAATACAATCAACGAATTAACTTGAGCTATAACTGCAAATTAATTAGAATCAAAGAGTTCATCGAGAACAACCAATTTGAACGAAATTGTTAATTATTAATCCTGGGGTTGAGGCTTCAATAAATTGAACTAGGTAAGTGAGAAAAACTTTATTGAAGCTTTCTAAAAGTTTATTCAATGCGTAACAAGGACAAGTATCATGTTGTAATGAATTGGTCCTCGTTACAGTCAGCAGCGCAGTTCAAACCGCCAGGTCTTGGAGTCTTCGAGAAATGCACAAAGCCTAGACTGGGCATCATGCCTGCGCCTGTAATTTCAAGGTAAAAATTATCACACATTCATTGCACGATATCGTAGTTATTCATACTTTTCAAATATTCATGTTTGTTAATAACTCAATTCCATTAAACTGCACTTATTTTTTTTACAGGAATATTGGCAGATGTTTGTGGCCAATCAATGTTGGCATTGAATGTGTGATAATTCTTACCTTGAAATTACAGGCGCAGGCATTATGTTCAGTCTAGGCGTAGTGCATTTCTCGAAGACTCTAAGACCTGGCGGTTAAGCCTGCGCTGATAAGTGTAACGAGGACTAATCCGTTACAACATGACAATTATCCTTGTCATGCATTGAATGAACTTTTAGTAAGCTTCAATAAAGTTTTTCTCACTCACCTTGTTCAATTTATTGAGGCCTCAACCCTAGAATACAATTAATAATCTCGTTCAAATTAGTTGTTCTCGATGAACTTATTGACTCTAATTAATTCCTAGTTATAGGTTAGGTTAATTCCTTGATTGTATTAAGATATCATTCAAAACTAATTGATAGATTTTTGATAAATATTCATAGCTTATTCACGTAGTGTTTATTCACCTTATTAATCATTTGCTTAAAATAAACGAACATAACCCCACATGTCTACCTTCCGCGATGTATTGACAGTCAGCCGGCTTCTATCAACAATGGCTGCCGAGTTGCATCGACCGCGCGCCAAAATCACCCTAGGGATTGTTCAGCGCAACGAGTGGTTAGCCCGCTAAAATGACGTCATATTCGCCAATGTTCGCTCTCCGGTAGCATGGATCCATTCGGTTTCACGTGATTGTCACGGTATATTTATATAAAACAGAAATCGACGGAAAAAGCAAAACGAAACGTCGCTTGGCAAAGTGCACCGCGAGAGTCATCCATCGAGCTAGGCACGCGCTCCGAGGGACTGCGGCAAAATCGATAATTGGACCTTTAAAAAAAAAAAATTCACTACGGGACCAACTGCATATTGTTTTTATGACCCCGAAGTATTTTTCGAGCAGAAAAAAAATGATTTTTCCAAAATCCTAGAGTGGTATTACCCCTAAATTTTGATTCCAAGAGCCGGCGGTGAGCTCATTCTCTTTCCCATTTGAATAACATGGGGATTTAGTATAAGTTTAGTTATTATTTTTTTCTGAGCCTGCTGAGAGTTTGAAAAATCTGATGAGCACGGTAAGGAGGCTTTCGGGGTCGCTGAATCCAAATTCAGTAACAAAATTGCAAAATTTGAAACAGCGGACTTAGTATGACGGATAGAAATCTGGAAATGGTCATATTTTCGTAAAAATGGGTGTTCTACGATTTCAGAATCCACCATTCCAAATTCCGAAATTCTGTTGTTGAATTTGGATTTAGCGACCCCCGAAATCCGAGGATACCAATTTTCAAGTTGTTATCTGCCATATAGGATCTGCGATTGAAAGTTTTGAAATTCTGTTATGAAATTTGGATTCACCGACCGCATAAAAGGCGTCTTACCATGTTCATCAGGTTTTTCAAACACTCGGCAGGCTCAGAAAGAAATAATAACTAAACGTACACTAAAAACCCATGTCATTCAAATGAAAAAAAAGAATGAGCTTACCGGCACCGCTTGGAATCTAAATTAAGGAAAATCTCTTGGCAAATCTTTTTTTATATTTATCTGGAACCATTTGAGCCAGGGACATCCTCATGTATATACCCCATGCCGTGACTATATAGTAACTGGTAAATTGATAAAACATGTCTAATAACGTTCCTCGCCCCATTATCGGGTACAGATAGAACTAACGGCAATCATTATTACATAACATAATTATGACCCGGAAAAAGTGCTGTAACCTATATCATAGGACATTCTTCCTCTTGAAGTTTGCGTGCAATATAATACATCACGCGCTGTACGTTGCGATGTAGCAATAAACTCAGCGACATTTGGTCTGGCATTTTGTAAAACAACATGTGATAAGCGGGTGTTGTTCGA
The DNA here is from genome assembly GCA_963978835.1 of Tenthredo scrophulariae. Taxonomy (NCBI): domain Eukaryota; kingdom Metazoa; phylum Arthropoda; class Insecta; order Hymenoptera; family Tenthredinidae; genus Tenthredo; species Tenthredo scrophulariae. Next base: position 7,139,866 of record OZ022236.1, on the reverse strand, counting down.
ATGCCAACATCTATTTATGTCCTAATGCAGTATGTGCTATACGTGCCTTAGAAGACGTTGTATCTTGCAATTAGTTTACTCAAGCGATTCACAGTATATTGTAATCGGCAAACATTTGTCTGACCCTGAACTTTCCGTGTTGGTAAATAACAACAAAGAATGTTTGTCAATAAGCTGAATCTTTAATGGCCAGTTTCACCAACGAAAAATAACTTTATTCATAGATTAAACTGATATTCACTGAAAACAAAAGACTATTTTACATTGTATTTGCGACTTTTATTCGACAAATAGAGTTATTCTTTGAATAAGACGTTATTCGACGTTGGTGAAACCAACCATAAATGGTTCGCATTTATCTCAGCGGCTCAGGTATGACGTGCAACACCGTTTTCATCTATAATTTGCTTTCTCATGCTCATCAGGTTTTTTTTTTTCATTTCTATTTTAAGGAAAGATGCCGCACTATTCTGTCGCCACAATTGGTTATCACATTGCTCTAGTGGGTGTATGTATTCTTTGGCGAAAACCGCGACGAAGTTGCATTAACAGAAAAGTCGAGGGTTTTATGGATTTCAAATGAGAGTGAGTTTGAGGGGACATTCGCTTTCAGAATTTTCAAAAAATCGTTTTTTTTTACATAAAAGTGTTCTTTAAGGCCCATCCCTAGTCGCCCACCTTTTTTTTGCCGAAATGTGTCACATTTCGATCACTATCCGAGCCCAGGCGTCGAAAACGCAAAGAAGGCTAACGTCGCGCGAATTCTATTTCAGTTCCGAACACATACGTCCGAAAAAATATTCGTTTCATGCAAAAATAAAGCCTACAGATGGTTTTTACATTTTTCGAATGTTTTCGAATTCTATTTCCTCGGCGAATTATGTAAAAACAATCTGTAAACTCTATTTTCGCACGAAACGAACATTTTTTTGGACGTATGTTTCCGGAATCGAAATAGAATTCGCGCGATGTTGGCCTTTTTTGCGTTTTCGATGGGCCTTAAGGGGGGGGGGGGGGGGGTGGGTTATACTCGATTTGTTACCGGCCTGTCTATTTTCTCGAATATCTCCGAAACGGGGCTATCAATCGACTTGTCCTTTCGGCAGCCGATGTTTGACGAGTGATGAGTTCGAACCGGTACGTTTGATCGAATGAAATCGGGATTCTTTTTGTTTTTTTTTTTTATCGAAAAGTGTTGGCGTGCCATTTATGTCGAATTATATCAAAGCCTACGCATTAAAACCGCAAAATCGGCCGCGGGAGCCCGACTCTATATGGAATTCCAAACACAACCATTCCATCGTCGCGCGCACATTTTCAGATTATTAGTCAGATATGATTGGACTACAGGTCGAGTGACGTAGTACCAGGTGTATCAATGTAACAGCGGGGCGACATCTCACGAGCGTTCGGAGAACTAACATCATGACATTTAGCGGCCATTACCGCTCCTAGCCTCTGACAATCGCGAAAATTACCATAAAAACGTAGAATACAACTGACCCCTTCATCGTTGTCGAAAACAAAGATGTTTTGGGATGGTTGTGTTCGGAATTCCATATAGATTCGGGCTCCCGCGGCCGATTTTGCATTTTTGACGCGTAGGCTTTGATATAATTCGACATAAGTGGCACGCCAACACTTTTCGATCGAGAAAAAAAAACAAAAAAAAAAAACCAATTCCATTCGATCAAACGTAACGGTTCGAACTCATTACTCGTCAAACATCGGCTGCTAGAAGGACAAGTCGATTGACAGCCCCGTTTCGGAGATATTCGAGAAAATAGACAGGCCGGTAACAAATCGAGAATACCCCCTCCCTTAACATCACACAACACACTCTCGTAAAATCGTTTTGAAAAATTCGACGAAGAAAAAAGTTCTAGATATATTTATGAATCGAAATAAATCAATTATACACGTTTTACAAGTGAAAATTATAGTATCAAAGCTTTAAACGCGTTATTCTCAAAACTTCGCTTCTTGAACTCGTAAAACAGATGGATATCTCAAGTTCTACTCAACCGATTTAAAAAAATCAAGTTGCATTTGATTAGTCATACAAAAAACTGGGTAATAAACCTCTCAAAGTTCATATTACTACCTCTTGTCTTTTTATACAGGGGTAGTTTTCCCCCAAAAAATGGCATTTTTTCAACATTTTTAGGAAAATGTTAATAAAATCAGGACAAAAAAAGGAAAAGAGATTTTCAGAGGTTTGTTGTCTAGAAAACGACCTAAAGGATATAATTCTTTTTGAATGTTGACCTAGTTTTTTTACAGGAAGGCCACGAAGTCGCTTACCAGTTGAAAAGTGACTTTTAGAAGACGCCTTCTGCCGCCGTCAAAAAGCACTAGAATTAAATAATAGTGCTTTCTGATACAAGAGCGCAAAATCCGCGATTTTCGTACGAGTGTGAAGGCCCGAACGAGCCCGAAGGCGAGCCGGAGGTAGCGAGTGAGGCGCCTTCACTCGAGTGAGGGATATTGCTGCCTTGGGCTCGCGTATCGAACTCTATTTTTCTCGACACATACAACGGAAGGTCCTCGTCTGTGTGCCGTCTACGGGCACGCAAGCAGGTTTCAGCGTACCGATAGGCGAAAAACCTTCGGGCACCGCGTAGCGCAAAATATCTTACGCACCGGTGCGCAAAGGAGGACTTTGGGTGCATGTGTTAAGGAATTTTTTTTTTTTAATATTTCGCTTTTCATATCTAATAATGTAAAAAAAAAGCTTTACAATAAACTTGATAGATTCGAAAAAAAAAAATTCCATAACTGTGTTTTTTTTTCAATTGTAAAAGCAAAGGTCCCCTCAGATACAATCTAATTACAGTACACCTGCGGACCTGCGAAACCGCGAAGACCATTGACTATTTGATCTTGCAGGCGATTGTTACCTATTGGTGCAGTACGCCGCGATTGGTTCGACTTCAACTCGCTCTCGTTTGAAAACCATTAGATCCATGAATTTTTCGCCGATACAACCTCGTTGTGGATTTTCGCAGAGAGGATACCTCGCACGAGAGGAGTATTGGGTTGTTCAGAGACAGCCTGTATTTTATGTTTAACATACTTTTGAATTGTACATGAATTACGGAGATAAACGTTCTCGGTAGTTTCGGCTACTAAATAAATCAATTGAGATCCCAATTGCCAATTGCTTCGTACGTTGTTAGCGCATATACAAGTATCTTGGCGGTCACATACGTACTTAAACCAAGCGACTCGGTAGAGTCTCGCGCCAAGTACATTAAAAAGAATTTTTTGTAACACATGCACGATTTTCGCATTTTTTTAACCTAAAAATCGGGGGTGAAATCGACGTTGTTGTACCGGCGGGCAAAAAAACAGTCGCTAGCGGGCAATAAAAGGCACTAGCGGACAATAATTATACTATTAAGCGTGCTGCATGAGACCCGACCGACTCTCTATACTCGCATGAGAGCCTTACGGCCTATACGGCGATTATATTATTCTTATTTTATTCCGACTCGGGTTATACACGAGATTCAAATATTTATCTTAGAATATGGTTTCAAACAGCTTTCATTTGAGCCCAACTTCTATGCAATCGGTCTCCGGAGAGCTGAGATCTAATATTCCGATTTATAGAAATGCTCAGTTTGATCAAGAATCTTCGTAGTCGTCTCTGTCTCCACAATAACGTCACGACGCGACGCAATTGTATGGGTATATAAATAACATAGAGAGGCGTGCCTTTTTTTCTTGGGCCGACGAAAAGACTTAGGCTGGGCGGTCGAGAAATTAAGAGCGTTTGCCCGTCTAGCTGCAAACAATATAGTCTATGGCCGTTAGTGAACGGTTCGCCCTACGTCCGATAACGGGTTAAGCATGCGGATAAAAAGGTCCACCAATTCTAGACGTCGGATTCGGCCTCGCACGCCCTTAGATCTACTCGCAATTTTTTGAGCTGAAAGTCCTAATCGAAAAACAGCATCCCAAATTTTTTCAGATTTTTCTCCCTTTTATTTTCGAAGTTATGGTTTTATAATTCTTGTTTTATTCATTTCTGTTTTGCGTTCTTTTGCCACTATAAATTTTTTTTTTAAAGAATAGGTTTTTTGTGTGAAAGGATCTCAGCGTTCCAAAGAAAAAACAGTTTTACCGTTTATGCTTGTGAAAAACTCTCAAAATTGAGCTCAAAATCTGAAAAGCTGTTTTGTCGCCGTGGCCCAAATTTTGAAAAAAAAATTTATATTTTTTTCGAGAAGCTGAGAAAATTTTACATCATACCCGTAATTTTCAAGGTGGGATCTCGATAAATAATTTAGTTATTTTCAATATCTAAAGTTTTTTAATCTAATTCTCATACTCTTTACATAATTATAACATAAAATATATGAAATAAATTTGAAATTTTCTCCAATTCCTGTTGTTTCATTCATTTCTCGAGCGAAAGAGAGAAAATCGAATAGAATAGAATCCTTATTTGTCCATAGCCATACTGGTCAAGAATACCTCGCATTTACAAAATTAAAATATCCAAGGTAAACGGAACACAGGTATAAAATGGGTGCGAGATATACAGAGAGAAAGAAAAAGGATATCTTAGACGTAGAGCCAATTGAACTAAGCAGACGAGCAGACAAAGAAGTAAGAGAATATGGCAAAGACAACAGAGTAAGCACAAGAACCGAGAACAGAGAAAGCAGGAGAGCATCAAGTGAGAAGTAGACAAAAGCACACCTCACACCCGAGCAGCCTCTGCACAAAAGAGATAACCATGGAGCCCACGCTTGAAGGCTGACAGAGTGCGAGCATCCCTAAGTTGCTGTGCAAGCGCATTTCAGAGATAAACACTAGCCACAGAGAACGAATTTCTGAAGGCCTCCGTACGAATGCGTGGCATGAGAAAGTCGCCACGAAGAAGCCGCGAGGAGCCACAAAGTACTGGGCCGCGCTCAACAAAAATCTCTCTGAGATAACAGGGACGGCCAGAGCGAGTAACGGTAAAGAAAAACGCGAGCTGAAAGTAAGTTCTGCGATCACGAACTGAAAGCCAGCCAAGCCCCCGGCGGTGCGGCGTGATGTGCTCAGCACGAGGAATCCCGCAAACGAAACGCACGCAGGAATTAATCAGCCGCTGGAGTTTAGTGTTAAGTACCCCAGATATATCGTTATACCGAGAATATTCGGTGAGAGTAAACGACCCCTTCCCTACGGCAAAACCAACACAGGGCGCACCGCGTGCGTGAGGCTCGTTCGGGAGGGGATAGGCGGCCAGTGGTGCGTCCACCGAATTTTCCGCGCTAGGCCCAATCCGTATAGCCCATCCGCGCTAATTCGATGAATACCTAACTTGAAAAGCAATCATCACACGAACACGGCGAAGAATGAACGCGAATAAAATGAATTCGCCTAATGTAAACATTTATTTTAAAAAATTCATCAACGAATTTAAAATCAAATATCAATTAATTGGATCTAAGTATTCATTATCAGTGTTTATGAGCGTTATTAGAGACACAGTGAAACAGATAAGTGGAGGGTGAATCATTGAACAGAACATGGTCAAAAATTGATTTTTCAGAACTCAATTTTATTTAATTTCTAAATCAATAAATAAACCAATGTTTGACGATGTTGTCTTCAATAATTTATTCTCCACTTACCGGCTCCACTTTGTCTCAAATATCACTCATAAGCACCAATAATTAATAATCATATCGAATTGATAGATATTTAGTTGTAATTCGTTGATAAATTTTGAGAATAAATGTTCACAGCAGTCGAATTCATTCTATTCGCGTTCATTCTTTGCCGTGTTCGGCGTGATGATTGCTTTTCAAGTTAAGTGTTCATCGAATTAGCGCGGATGGGCTATACGGATTGGGCCTAGCGCGGAAGATTCGGTGGACGCACCACTGGCCGCCTATCCCCTCCCGAACAAGCCTCACGCACGCGGTGCGCCCTGTGTTGGTTTTGCCGTAGGGAAGGGGTCGTTTACTCTCACCGAATATTCTCGGTAGACTAGGCAACAGTAGTCAAAAAGCGGGAATACGAGCGACATCACCAGCATTTTACGCAGCGATCGAGATAAAAACGCCGAAAGACAGAGAGTTGACGGAGGGAGGCATGCACACGTGCAGAGATGTCAGCAACCTGCTTGGACCAGGACAGCCTACTATCAATGAAGACACCTAGATCTCGAACCGTGTCAGAGAAAGGCACCGGAACCCTGTCCAAAAAGATTGCGGGTACAGCAGCTAGTTGTAAACTGGAGATGTAGGCTGAGCTTCCGACAACTGTGACTTGGGTCTTGGCCACATTTAACCGGAGACCATAACGCTTGGACCAGCCAATTATCGCCGCAACGTCCTAATTTACCGTAGCAATAACGCCAGGAAGTCCTTCCGCGCGACATTGCGAATAGATCTGCAAATCATCAGCGTACAGGAGGTGTGACGTGTGACGTAGTACTTGCGGAAGGTCATTGACGAAGAGAAAGAATAGCAGAGCGCCAAGGACAGAGCCTGAGGGACTCCAAGATCGAGTGCAGCCTAGGAGGGCGAGCGACCGTCATCACCAACCACCGCCTGCGACCTTCCCATCACGTAGGATGCGAACCACCTCAGAACGTGCTGCGAGAACCCGAGGGCAGCCAGTTTAGATAGAAGGACAGCATGGGAAACGGTATCGAAGGCCTTAGTGAAGTGGAAGAGACCAACAACAGAGAGTTTGCGATCATCGATGCCCTGACGGATGTCTTCACTCAACCTAAGCAGCGTAGACTGCGTGCTGAAGCCCTGACGGAAACCTGGCTGCCTTGGATCCGATAGGCGGCGCTCCTCTGACCTCTAGATAAGCCGGAACCCACATCAACACCACACGCTCGAAGACCTTGGACAGGAGGCAAAGGTTAGCTATTGGCCTGATCTGCTGGAGGAAAGGAGGCGACTTGACCTTCCCTAACGGGAGCATCTGCGCATGCTTCCACTGAGCCCGAAAGGTGGCGGAATTCAAGGAGGCATTCAGTAGAGAGAGCAGAAACGGAAAGACCACAGGTAGCGCCTCATTTATATTACGAAGCGAGATGTCATCCACCCCTCGAGCCTGAGAGGCAAAGTGTGCAATGGCATCCAGAAGAGCCTTCGGCGAGATGTCACTGAAATATAACAGAGAGAGAGAGAGAGGAAAAAAAATAATATTGGTTCTTGGGGTGTGAAATAAGAATACGCATTAGTTATATTTATAAAGTTCATAAAGACTTTATTCAATATTGCACTGGGAAGGCACGTCTGCTTTACTTCACTCCTGCAACAGGACTGACTCTTAGAAGATACTCTAGTATGCATTCTGTATACAGAATGCATCCCTTAAACGTATCCTTATTACTCTAATATAAACAGTATCGGTGCAGCTCATCGTCATGTGATCTCTAGACTCATTATATCTATTTAGACTATGAGATAAGCGAGGTTGCTTTTTGTATAATACACTCACACATCAGTGCAGTGATGAAATCCAACAAATAATACAACTCGACAAAATGAAAAATTTTCTTTGTGTTTGGGTTCATGTCATAATTTTCTTATTCGTCATGCACCAAAATGAAGGAAACATATCCACATCTCCTTTAAAGTTTGCTTTTGTTTTTTACTCATGAACATGGAAGAAAAAGTAACAGGGTTCACTACCAAACTTTTTCCATTTTTTTGTAAGTCAATATAGTTCAAGGTAATAGAAATAATAGACAAATATATTTGTTTTGGTTTTCCAACAGATAAAAATTGAAATCATAGATTTTTTTAAATATTGTACAAACGTTCTCCTGTCTACAACGGCAAACTTTTTTTATGGAATATACATTTTTTTCGAATGACTGTCGATGAACCTATCGTAATTGCATACCCTAATTTCAAACCCAAAATTCATGTTGACTTGTGTAATTATTGAATGCATAAAATGAATTAAAAATTTTCTTCCATTTTTGTTCATTAATTTATTTCTCGTGTGTTTATCGAAATCCCACCTTGAAAATCACGTGTTTCAAGTAAAATTTTCTCAGCTTTTCAAAAAGAATATCTAATAAAATAATGTTTTTTTTTGTTGGAAAGCTGAGATCTTTTCCACACGAAAAACCTATTCTTTGAAACACAATTTATATTGGCAAAAAAACGCAAAAAAAAAAAAAAAATAATAAATAAAACAAGAAATATAAACCTTTATGGAATACGCTAAATAATAACTTCGAAAATATAAGGGAAACAAATCTGAAACAATTTGGGATGCTGTTTTCGGATGATTTAACATAGAGATAAGAGATCGTGTACTGTTGACAAATAAGCTAATATACATTGTAATGTGGCAGATTTTATATTTGCCACTGACCGCGCCTCCACCCGAAAACGTGAGCGACCATGGCGCAGCCGTACCGTGAATTCTTCACAGAGCCGCAAGTCCAGCCTTCATCTAGTAGATCAGTGTCTGCCTTAAGTTTTTTTTTTATTTCAAAAGCAGTCGCTGCATCACCAGGATTTGGGGGGATGCACCGATCGTCGCTGGATCGTCTAGGGGATGTCCCGAAAGCCTCGACATTAGTACCCGCACCTACGCCATCAGCCACCGACAACGCAGCCTGATCACCCGCCGGCCGGGAAAGGGCTGTGCCTCCCAGCCTGCTGAAGCCGCCAGCCCCTACCTCCCGGCCCGAATTTTGAAAATGTTCATCGCTATAGGTGCAGCGAACATACCGTGTGCGAGAAGGCTTCCCCCACCATTTTGGGACCCGCGAAGACACCCCGTTACCGACCATCATCGAGTCAACGTCGAGCCATATCTTCCGTTTATCTTCTCTTATCTTTATCTTTTTCTTTTGGGGGGTTTTTCTTTAGTTTTCTATTTTTTGTGGGGTTTTTCTTAGTTTTTTTTGTGATTTTGCTATTCCTTGTGTGTGTCCTCTTTTTGGCGCCGCCTGGGCTGCGACCCGTCTAAAGGTAGGCTTTCCTTTCCAGACCTCGACCGTCCATTCGCCGCGTTTACCTTATCGCCGACTAACGGCCAATTCAAATCCAGCGTGAGGCGGCCTGTCGTGGTCTTTATCTCTCTAGGCTAATTCAGGCTAATTAGACCTACTATCCATATTATCTGGACTTGTGGTGCTCTGGGGGAAGAATCCCCGCGCCGTGCCGTGTCGCCTACGATTCCTATAATTTTTTTTATTTGGCGTACGTTAGCCGAAGTTAAGCAGTATTTGGCGTTTCTTTTCTAGATTATTTTTTTTCGTTTTGCGGCCTATCCGTTACCTGTGTTGGCGATGCCGGAATCCTATTCCGCCGCTACTATCCTTTCTTTTTTTATTTTTATTTTGCCTACTTCTAGCTTTATTGTATCTGGTCTAACTGAGGCCTTGCCGTCTTGTTTTACTTATTATCTTTTTTTTGTATCGCTGCGTTTGAATCGAAATTATATTTTCCGTTATCTTTTATCTGTGCCGAGTAGAGTATTTTATTCCTACGCCCCCACGTTCCCCTCTCCGTCTAACTAGTCGGTTATCTTTTGGGATTACTTGAATTTGGTAATTGTGTACTACATTTTGTTACCTCTATCTGGCACATCCGTGTGCCTTGCGCCCAACGTTAGTTTTCGTTTCGTTCCTTTTTGTATCGTATCGTCCGTAACTTTTCGCGTGAGAACACGTTGGCGCTTGTTTGAGCGGGATTTATTTTTCTATCTATTTCCTCCGGGTAGGAAAATTGTTCGTTACCACATATGGTGGTAAAACTCAAGTAGTAAATATTTAACTCTATATTGCAGATTTACAGCGAGGAAATGATTTATACAATTCATCAAGAACGAGAATAATTAGTTATATATAACCCCCAAAAAGCACCTTCCACGTGAAAAAAAAAAATCCAAAATCGCAGTTGCTACTGCCAAGTACTGCACTACGTTAGCTTTTTCTCAAATTCATAATTCGGCCTTCCATGACATGGTTTCTATAGCCATCTTGTCTTTGTATTTAGAACCATAGATATAGCGATAGCAAATTGACACTTCTATTGGTGTAAACAGAAAATGTCGAAAACTGAAAGTGAAAAGTTAAAACAAACAAAATTTGGAGGTAGTGGTACTTGGCGGGCCTCTTGTAAAAAATTACGAGGTAACAGCAAATATTGGCCCGCGAAATATCACTACTTCCAGATTTATTTTCTTTTCATCTTTTCACTTTTAGTTTTCTACGTTTTCTGTTTACACCCATAGAAGTGTCAATTACCTATCGCTATATCTACCGTGACAATCAGGTGAAACCGAATGGTCCATGCGCCCGGACACCGAACATGACGTATTTTTAGGGCGACAACCACTCGTTGCGCTGAAAAATCCCTAGGGTGATTTTGGCGCGCGGTCGATGCAACTCGGCAGCCATTGTTGATAGAAGCCGGCTGACTGTCAATACATCGTGGAGGGTAGACATGTGGGGTTATGTTCGTTCATTTCAAGAAAATGATAAATAAAGTGAATAAAATCTACGTGAATAAGCTATGAATATTTATCAAAAATCTATCAATTAGTTTGAAATGATATCTTAATATAATCAACGAATTAACCTAAGCTATAACTAGGAACTAATTAGAGTCAAAATGTTTATCGAGAACAACCAATTTGAACGAGATTATTAATTGTATTCTAGGGTTGAGGCTTCAATAAATTGAACTAGGTGAGTGAGAAAAACTTTATTGAAGCTTACTAAAAGTTCATTCAATGCATAACAAGGATAATTGTCATGTTGTAACGGATTAGTCCTCGTTACACTTATCAGCGCAGGCTTAACCGCCAGGTCTTAGAGTCTTCGAGAAATGCACTACGCCTAGACTGAACATAATGCCTGCGCCTGTAATTCCAAGGTAAGAATTATCACACATTCAATGCCAACATTGATTGGCCACAAACATCTGCCAATATTCCTGTAAAAAAAATAAGTGCTGTTTAATGGAATTGAGTTATTGACAAACATGAATATTTGAAAAGTATGAATAACTACGATATCGTGCAATGAATGTGTGATAATCTTTACCTTGAAATTACAGGCGCAGGCACGATGCCCAGTCTAGGCTTTGTGCATTTCTCGAAGACTCCAAGACCTGGCGGTTTAAACTGCGCTGCTGACTGTAAGGAGGACTAATTCATTACAACATGATACTTATCCTTGTTACGCATTGAATAAACTTTTAGAAAGCTTCAATAAAGTTTTTCTCACTCACCTAGTTCAATTTCTTGAAGCCTCAACCCCAGGATCAATAATTAATAATTTCGTTCGAATTGGTTGTTCTCGATGAACTCTTTGATTCTAATTAATTTGCAGTTATAGCCTAAGTTAATTCGTTGATTGTATTATGATATCATTTAAAACTGATTGATCGGTTTTTGATAAATATCAATAGCTTATTCACGTAGGTTTTATTCACTCCATTTATCATTTGCTTAAAATATACCAACATAACCACACATGTCTACTTTCCGCGATGTATTGAAAATCAGCCGGTTCCCAACAACACTGGCTGCCGAGTTTCATCGACCGCACGCCAAAATCACCCTAGGGGTTTTTAGTGCAACGAGTGGCTATCCACCTAAAATTACGAAATATTTGGCGTCCGGACGTGTAGACCATTCGGTTTCACCTGATTGTCACCGTATGGTTCTACGTAGAAAGACAAGATAGCTATAGAAACCATGTAATGGAAGGGGGAATTATGAATTTGAGAAGAATTTAATGTGATGCAGGTACTTGGCAGTAGCAACTGATTTTGGATTGTTTTTTTTTTTTTACGTGGGAGATGCTTTTTGGGGGTTGGATATCACATTAATGTACTTGGCGAATGGTTTTGCACCAGAGGTATCTATATACTATTAATACCGGGAATATTCGTGGAAACGCTTGATAGCAGAGTGAAAACGCCTTGCATACCGGCAACTCAGAAGTCAAGCGATTAGGTTTTGTTTCGCATATTGCGTGCCCATTGGCTACGTGAGAACAAAACCTAATCGCTTGACTGTTAAGCTGCCTGTATGCAGGCGTTTTCACTTCCCTATGAAGCGTTTCCACGAATACTCTCGGTATATATTATATACCTATAGTTCTCTTTATTATATACTTATAGTTGTTCGATCTCAAGTTTGCATCTTGATACCGTTTGTTGGTAAGTCGTTATCATTGTTAGCCATTGAGGAGACTTCCATATAGAAAACATTCAATCTCAAGTACTACGAACAGAAAAATCTGGTCTGCCATCTTAACCACAACTTCCGAATTAAGTTTGTCCAGAATTAGAACAAGGAAGGAAATCAAATTATGTTCACAAACGGTCTGGACCTTGAGATTTCGAAAGACACTTGATCAAAATGAAATGGATTTTCAATCATAAAAGGGTGCGCAGAAAATTTCGTATTTTTCGATTTGTAAAATGGAAACGTGGAAGTCTTATTGGAAGTTGTGAACAATCCATATTACAAAAATAAAGTGCTATTGGCAGGTAATCTACTATCCTAATTTTAGCCTATTTTCAAGAAGAATAAAATTATGCTCACGTTCGAGTGAATTGGAGAAAAAAAGACCTTAAAGGAACGATCTGCATGCCAATTGCTCAATGTTGTTAACAAATTTTAATTTCAACGAATAGAGTCAGGTTACCACTAAAGTACGACTGTCAATTTGGACCGGCGCGCGTTATTATTTTCTGTCGAATTGCAGTTGTAGATTGGTATTCTTCGTTTTGCGTCATTTTTTCTTTTTATTCCAATCTGAGACTGAGACATCAGACGATGACCGATCGTACTTCTCTCACGCCATCTGCACCGCCAATCGAAATGTCTTATCGATTACTTTGGCATCTAGGAATCATCTATTTTTATGTTTAATCAACCGAAGGTAGTGAAAGCTTGAATGACCCGGCACTAAAACGTTCATTTTTTTATCGTCATATTTTTGAGTGCTCCAATCAAGTTGAAATACATACGATTGATTATCAACACACCCTATCTTGATCGTCGAAGTGCAAAGCGTCCGATAAGCTAATTAGTGAAATATTGACGATAGGAATTCAACAGAGGGTCGAACTAGAACGCGACAAAATTGATAGGATTGCAGGGTCAACGATCAGTATATCTATATTGTTCTTGAATATCTGATGAATGAGTTGCGATCGATGTCTTGATTTAATTATCATGAACAGTCCGATTGGTCTAAGGTTCGTATTTCTTATTTCTTCTGTTTACTAGATATTCGCAAAAAGATTAACTCTGGCGATATAAAATTGTTCATTCTGTAATTGTTACGTCTTGGTTTTATGAAACTCTCACTGCACGATTCTCGCCCCACGTTCACAACACGCGATTATCAATATGGAATGGAATGTGATCCGGTACTGACTGACGGTGAGTAGTGACTGATCATGAGTTTCTGTACTTGCTCGACACCCCTGACGCAGTGGCGAAGCTATGGGGTGCCAGTTTGGCTTGGAATTTCATATTATTCAAAATTCCGACGTAGGTGAACGTTAATCGCAACAGCTGTTTAGCCAATTGGTTGAAAAAGTTTTTCGAACGCACAAACTTTGAACAAATCTGTCGTAATTCCAGTTTTCTTAGAGTCACGATTTCGGCACATGACTCATCGTAGATTCTTCTTTTCACCCGCAGAATACTTCCAGAGATTTTAATAAAATATTTAAGGCTTCTGATTTGTCGCAAACTTGATCTTCAGCTCCGGTAATAGAAGAAGAAGAAGAAGAATACGAAGAAGAAAAGGACATTCGAGAATATTTCAAGATTTTTTCGTTCTTGAATCGATATCAAGACGATGGCGGAACTTTGATGTGCCTACATGGGATTAAGAGAGCATGTTTCCGGATCTTCGAGCGTCACAACGGAGCCTCCAGCTTTTAAGACACGTAACTGTTTTGACGCAGGTATAACGTAATACATCAACTATATGAATATTGTTTTCTTAGCCGACACCTGATAACTCATTCTCTCATTACCGATATTTTTCCTTCGCATTTTCGATCTTCTATGACTCATGTGTGAAATAAAAACTATACATAGCATTTTTGGAGAAAAAATTTCCACTGAACACTCAAGAAATTGAGGATTACTTACTCTTATTTTTAGTTTGGAAATATTTGTCATCCCCATGAAAGTTGTCCAGGAATTTGTTTTCCCGAGCAAAAATTTTTGGTTCCTTGCATTTTTCTTTCTTTTCATGTATACCTTCTCAACTTGACCCTGCCCCTATCTACGCTACTGTCCACGACTACGTCTCCGTCGACTAGCGAAGTCATTGGCCCTTGTTTCTACCTCGGTTTCTACAGACATATAGATTAAAGGGGCTGCTGTGGAGATAAATTTTCTAGGTGCTGCGTGTAGCGTATACGGTACATACATATCTTAGAATTATAGCATTTTCAGTTAACGCTTAGATATAATAAGGACTTTGGTGTATATAATTATAGAGTCTTTCTCACGACTTATTGCCCGATAGCTGCGGTAGATTTTTATTATACAGAATTTTGATTCTTTCATTTTCTATTCGGGGATAAATATCGCCATAACTGCTCAATAGTCTAGCTCTGAAACAACACCTACTATACTGAGCTCGTTAATGCAAGATCCACTATAATTCACCCCCGAGTTGATTAACCTCTTGAGAAAATTAAACCACTAAAACTTATTCTCGTTTGTTTTGTTCCACGGTGCTCTGAGAAGCTGCACTGCTAGAAGCATTCTTCGTTGATTATCATATCCAGCTATTCTCGGCTGCAGACTATAATTAGCAGATTTAATTCCCATGTAAATCTTCAGCTGGTACCTGTACTACATATGATCATGAACTTTCCTCTGGAGTCTCAATACGTGCTTGTAAATATTGATGTTTACATGTTTTTTACTGTGTTTCCCCTGCTGAACAACCTGCATACCTAGATGACTTTTTGAAACTATACAGTCGACTGCGCATGCGCGAGTTGCGTCATCTGCCGAAACAGGCTGGCCATCCCGAGTTTTAGCTGTCAGACGTTGTTTTTTGCGGTAATGTAATTGATACGAATTTTTTAGGTTAAGGGGAGGGTCTACCAGATTTTTACCGACCCCGTCCACGCGCATGCGTAGATAATAACAACTGTGACCGTACGCAGCAAATTTAAAACCATACTACATACAATGAATATGAGTTACTGAACCTGTCAATACTACTAACTACTAAGAACAGAATGAATAATCAGTCTTTTCACGCCATCAAGTTATTACGCAAACTATGACTGGTTTAATTTCCAATCCTTCCATCGTTTCATTCTCACGCGGCTTCGTTCCGATGTAGGCTCTTACAGATTTCCAAATGATTGTAACTTCTGAACCAAAAATCTTGCCATCTCAAACATGATCTTGAAATTCACGTAATTTTTTGTAGAATATCGTGTAAAAATCTCAATGCAATCGAAGGTGGCCTATTATTCGAAAAACAACATTTAATTTTTTATTCGCGAATAACAACTGACAGAAGGGCTAAAGAATTCTAAAAAAAATTCTTTTCAAATAGAACATTTAAAAGAACAAAAAATTTCGCGATATTGATTTTTTGATAGGACTGATAAATTTCAAGTTACATACGTTTGAAATCTTCGTGTCAACGAAAACAACGAAATTTCAATATTCTGCCTCATCGAAACGATGAGACCAATCCCCAAAAGCTTTGGTGAGAGTAGGTGTATCTTATGGTGTAACATACACAAAAAAAATTAGCGATATCGGAATTGTCAAGGTTTGAAGACACGTCGAGTTTAGGTGGAACACCCCATATATACAATGTTGCGGGTGATGACGTATGTGTTAATTTAGCTGGGCATAAGCTCGTTTCTACGAGGTTATACCTGAACTTATATGACATTTTATGTATCGAATTCTATAGCGAACGTTAGAGGCATGCTGAAATTCTGTCTTAGAATTGACAAAGAGTTGTGTGAAGATACTTTATTATTCAGTCTATCATTTATATCAGTTGAATGCGCAAGTTTATGTTTTTTTTTTTGGCATTTGAATGTCAGAATCGACTGAGGTGATCATATCATTATAACCAGGCACTCAGTCAACTTATCCTCATAACGGCATCCGCAACTGAAACTTGTACAAGAACCATTTATTCTTCTGCAAATTGATAAATAAGGTCCAGTTCAGAAATGCTTTCTTCGATTTTTAGATTATGGTAGTATATGTATTGAATCATAAATTTGAATGTTCTGCAACGTAATTGTATGCGCAGGGACACTTCCGCAGAGGGTTCCCTGGGCTCAAATTTCATCGCTGAAGATTGAATTATTTTTTCCATCAAAATAAACAAAAAGTAAAAATTGCAGCAAGTAGAGCGTCGATTATCCGAACAGTCAATTATCCAAACAACAATTTCGTTCATCCGAATTTTGGGTTATTCGAACGATTACGCCGTATGGATTGTCGCACGATATCGTAATTGTATAATTAATTATGCCTACGATGCGAGTATACTACTATTGGTGCCTATCCCGATTTTTTTGTCTGATCTTTTGCGCTTATTATTACAATAATCTGCAGGATTAATTTTCACATCGTCTGACCAAGTTATTCATGCCAACAATCGTGAAACGAATTCCAATCCGTAGCATATGAGTCATTCCACGTCAAGCGGGACACCTTTTTGACTACATATTCTTGAACATTGTCGCAAGTTTTTCACATATTCACTGAGTAAAATAAATCAGTGAAAAATTTAACTCGTAATTTATGATTGCGTTATTTTGAGTTTATCAATTTGGTACGTAATCGATTAAATAATACTGTGACCTATTCAATTTGAGGGAATTAAAAAGTCATTCTATCGGTTGCCGATCTGAAACCAATATTGGATAGAACGGTCAAACCTCAGTGCGCGGTATCCATCCAATATTGATTTCAGATCGGCAACCTATGGAACGGTCTAATGTCGCTGCGCAATATCCATCCAATATTGGTTTCAGATCGGCAACCAATGGAACGGTTGGACATCGACGAGCGATATCCATCCACAACCGCTTTCAGATCGGCCTCCGATACACCGGTCGATCCTCCGCGCGCGTTACCTATCTACTTTTGGTTTGAGACCGAGCAACAATGTAACGATCAAACTTCGGTACCCACTATCCATCCAATATAGGTTTCAGATCGAAGGCCGATGGAACGGTCGAACCTCGGTGCGCGTTACCGGTCCAAACCGGCTTTAGACCAAGCACCAATACAACGGTTAAACCTCGGTGCCCATCATCCGTCCAATATTGGTTCCAGATCGGCATCTGATACAGCGACTGTAGCTCAGCATGAAACATCCACCCGTCATTGGTTCCGGATAAACCTCCGGAACAGCAGTTGAATATCGGTGGCCGATATCTTTCCAATATCGGCTCCAGAATGACTCCCGATGCGACAGTCAAACTATGGTCCATAATCCCGGCCCAAGATCGAACTTGAGCTAGCAGCCGATGCATCGGTCAAACAGAAGCTCAGTATCTAGGCCGATCCAGGCCCAAGATCGGGCCCAAAACATCCATTGTATGCACGCGCTACGTACAAGTAACAAAAAGTAGTATCGATAGACATGCGGCGAATTGGCATGGTGGCTATAGCGAGCGATTCGTAGTATGGGAGACCGAGCGTCCCGGGTTCGAATTCCCTCGTAGGTAGAAAAAAAATGTATGCGGTTAGTTGACAATCAGGTCGGTGTACGTAAGTTTGATCATATAATCTAATGCGTAAGGAATATAGTCAGTCAATTTACATTCAAGTATAGGGAAACATGGTATTCGAATACAAATCCGCGCGAATTGAAATTGAGGCTTTCGAAATTTTAATTTGTTCGATTATAAAAATTAATATTATTACCATTTTTTGTTACTACTGGCAGTACTGGCACGGCATTAGCTGACTATCAATTCTGGTCAATACACACCGGGCAAGCGCGGCATGGTATGCTGGGCAAGTCAATATAGGACCGTAGAAGGACGCCAATATCGGCCCAATACCGTGCCATTAGCAGATTCCTGTTCGAGGCCCAATGTTAATCACTTCGCTTGGCCCAATGTTTTTCTTCAACTGATGGCCAAGAATGGGCCATGTATGTGTAAAACATTGGCTTAACGCCGGTAGCCAAGCTCGGCCCACATAACTAATACCAGGCTCGGGCCATTGTTGAGGAGTGGAAATGAACATCGGCCCAACCCGGCACCATTCTCAAATTTCTGCTCGGGTTGTTGTTGGTGAAATAGTGCTCAGTATACGGCGGGTGTAAGAATTATGGGAGCTTTCCAATTACAGTAGACATCCCCTTATAAAAGTGGTCTAGGGGCTGTAGGGGAAGTTTTTCTGAGAATTACAGTCTCCCACTACCGCACGTCGTGAGAGTTCGGTCCGTCAGTTCTCTTATAAGAGTTTTATACTTTGTTGTATCTTACCTGTATTCTTAACGGTTACGACTTGAACATTATCAATTTATATTTGATGCTTATAAGGGAATGCGTTAAACCAGACTCAGAATGCGGTATTGGGTGGGGAAGTGGTGGTCTAAGCTGAGTTGCGTCTATGGCGGGGAATGCTCTTATATAAGAGGACTCTTATAAGGGAATATCTCTCGTACCTTTAATTCTCAGGCACAGTGCGACACGAAGCTTTGTTATTGGTGCGATCCAAAAAAAGGTGACCAATAACACAGCTTTGTGTCGCACTGGGCCTGAGAATTGAAGTAATTGGAAAACCACCCATATCGCCAAAATTTGATATCACCCGTCTCACGCAGCAACCATGTTCACTGTGTCAGTGCGCGTATCCGTGTGCCAGCTCCGCCGAGGATATTATAGCATTTCATTAGAACTTCAGGCTCATTGGTGGCTAGCCTGCACTATTTCACCCGAAACAAATTTAATCAGGGAACATTTCATACACGTCAGATTCTTGTGATAATTCTTCATTCCCGAGAATTTAATGTGTGAAATTTACTCGTAGATATGTACATATTGTGTATGTGACATAACCCCCACCACACCACCCCCTCGGACTGCCTTGAATCGTGTTTATTTAATGGAGACCAAATTAAATTCAAACCTCGATTGACTACTCGACGCGCGAGAGTTTGACGGCTTCCGCTTCATTGCACTGATAGAAGGATTTGTCAAGATTTAATGAGGTTTATTCATATTTACCAATTGATTTATTAACTCATATACTTAATGAATATTTGTTAACTGTTGATAAATATTTGTTGTGCACAAAATTGATTTGTTAAATGTTATAAGATATTCATTTATATTTAAAAGAGCAAAGAATGTTTCCAAGTAAATGTATTCATTAACAGTTAAGAAATCCTTCTATCAGTGTGCTTGCAAGTTGGCACCCGTGCCTCGCAGGTTGAAATATCACCACAGGACGATCTCACCGACTGATAAAATTGAATTATTCGGCGCATGCTCAGTCGACTGTACTGAGTTTCAAGAAGTCCTCTCGGTAGATGTATAACAGTAAGATTTATTCAATTTCCGCTTCGTCATATTTGTTGGGTGTGTTATACGATTATGTCGAGTTATCTAGGCGCCGAGATAGCAAGCATTCGATACGTCTAGATAATCGGAAAGTGATCATTGTTCGCTTGCTTATCAGATGAATGCAACTTGTACGTCCAAATATAATGTGTCCATACGGAAAAATGTATAAAAAATGCTGCAGAGATATCGAGAATGATTTCAAAGATCTGAACGGTACCGAAAGTCCATTTTCATAAAAGATCAGAGAAATCAAAATTAAACCTTGTCCGATAAACAGTGCAAATGCAATCATGAGAAAACAGCAGAAATTTTGCACCCGAAGAATGAGAAATTCGAAACATCAAAGTGATTCTTGGTTTGAGTTAAAAATTTATTCATTTGTTTCACTCAGCCGTATAGATTATCGTTGAAACAAATGATATAGTCATATACTTACAATTAAATCTACAAACTCCGCCTATAGTTGAATCGAAACCTCTTCGGAGATCATTACACCGTTAAACTCAACTATAATCATGATTCTGATGGCCTAAAATAACACCACTAAAGAAGAAAGACCAGCCAATTATTCCTCCGCGTCATCCTGGGTCCAAACTTTGAAGTCTGCATAGTGACGTGCTGTCCTCTCCTCATCGACTGTTAATTTGTACAATTGTGAAAAAGTTGAATAATTTCCATTCAAAGAAATTCGTCGGATACCGAAATACCGCGGCCAGGCATCAGTGCCCAAAAAATACATCAAATCAATACATAAATGTCAAAAATACAAAATGATAAATATCACTCGATGCCGAGGAGTTCAGTTGCCGATCGTGCAGTGGTATAAGGCAATCTTATGAAAAATTTAAAATAACTTGAAAAATAAATTTTCTGATGATCATACGATGTCGTAGAGAAATATCCATCGGCTTAGAACTGTAAACACGTTTCCAAACGGTTGCCAAAGCTTGCAAGCAGGCAGCCCAGCTGGAAATAGTTTAGTTTAGCATTTTTCACAGTGTCGTTTAGTCGTTCTAAATCCGAGTGCAGCTCGCTGTATATATGTACGTATATACACGTATACATATATAGTCCACAGCTGTTATACCATTCGAAACGATCACATGACGACGTCATACGCCATTTGAAAAAATGCGCAGGCAATATGATCGAAATGAATCTCTGCAGATTGGGGGGCGGGGGGGGAAATAATCTCCGGAAGTTAATTTTTCTTAAGTTTTTGTTCCTGATCATTTTTACAATCTTATATGACAATCTTCACTCATATGGGACTCAGAATAAATTGAAGGCACTTCATTGCGACTGGAAGCAACATTTCTACAAAATTTAATTGAAAAAGAAATTCTGTACAATAATAATTATTATAGGTTTCATTCATGAAGATGTATAAACTATCCAAACAGCTACGATCCCTCTAATGAGGTTGAGAAATTTTTTGTCTTTACTTATTCACAAAGTACTTAGGAATTTCGTGGCGGCCGTCGCGATCTTTGTGTACGTCCGCCTGTTTCCGCATCTAGTACAAGCGACATTGATTATCCTTGCCTTAAATGTTTCATTAAGCTGAGAATTATTGGCTTACTGAGACTGAAACTTGGCGGGAACTCCGTTTGTTCAAAATATCCTAGTCAATTCTTTTCCTAATTCCAAAACGCTCATACAGATTGATTTTTCTGCGAAGAACTCTGAAATTATAAAACAGCAAGAGATTTGTAAACTTTTAATGAAAATTCATTCCTATTGTATAGTATTTCTCGGTCGGTATTGCTGTGACGTAATTCAGGTCGCTGCCCCATCACGAATGGTTAATAAAGTCAATGGTAACCAAGGTGACCTTCTTAATGCCATCTAGGAACGCTATAGTACGTACACTCGTACTGCGTGAGATCATACGTAGTACATATTGGAGTTTATACGGAGCGAACCGAAAGGTCGGGGAAGCTTTGGGCTGCGTCAGATTGTCCCGGGTAAGGAGGGCATCATTTAAGGGGCATGCCTTTTATTTGAGGCGAGATAAGCTGAAGGTGACCTCTGAACGAACCAAACACAAAAGCGGGATACTCCTCGTCGGAAGGGATTCAGTCCGGGATAACTAGCATCACATACGTGTGAGAGAAGTGACCTACGTATGAGGAGTAGAAATTTTGAATCATTTAACGGATTTCCTCCAGAGTTATAACTGGAATACTCCATTTATATTTCTAGATTTATACCTCCCTGTGAAAGTATCATTTCCACAATCTCTCACCAGGGTTCAGCGTGTGTTAGTCAGTCCGTGGTCGATATCATTGTTGGAAGCTGACGGCGCATAGTCACTGAATAAATCCAAAATGTTGGTAACTGACGTCACAGTTATTCACGAAATTACGTTATTACCGAAGATACTAAATCGATTCTCGCTCCCACATCCAGTGAGTAAACCTAACACAGAATGGCATGCCTTGAGATGGCGAAATTCGTACGAATTGAGAAGAAGATTTAATCTTCTACAGATTAGTTACCGGCGATTGCAGGTTCTAGTATTACATCGTTTTTCTTGCCCAAAAAACAGTAATATTATTATTCCACATTTCTACAAAAAGTAAATTTTTCTCGATCTCGGAAAATATCGTATGATAGCACTAGTAGATCAAAAGTCGACCCAACATCTTCATTAAGTAGTAATTCTAGAAACTGCAATCAGGATAACTTCGGTAGGTTAAGAAGCTCTGCTTGAAGTTCGGTCAAAGCTCGTAAACTCCTGGCTAATTGTAAGCTCTAGTAGTGCGCATCACTTGGAACACAACGTGCACCGAATTCATTTTTCCCGTTCAAGGGGTCTCCCAGTTCAATCTCTATCGCGGTCACGCCCTGATTTCTAATATTTTCTTCAAAAACTTCGAATATAATCCGTAAAGAAATATAAAAAAAATGTAGTAGGAAAAAATGTTCCGTTTTTTTAGAACACGTTGAAATTTTGAACGAAAGTTTTCAATTCTCTTTCGCCGAGGTATGGTATAAAGGTGATGAAAAGATAACATATATCTACATATCTCTTGTCATCCATTATTCTCGATTGAGAAAAAAAAACCTTTTTGGGAAAAATTATCGTCCAGTTACATTGTGCGATATTATTAAAGCTTGAAATACCTCACATGATAAATTGGCAGAGGGCAAATGATAACGATGATACTGATGATTGAATAATCATAATAGTTAATAATAATATAATTCGACAAATATTTGAATCATTCGGCTTATCGATTATTATCGCCGCGGTTCCTACACGGCTGCGGCTGACTGTAGCCGTTTAGTAGATTGAACGGAACACGATCCGAGGCTACAGTTCCATCAATACATTCGGATGCCTGGGCGGAAAGTAAAAGATATTAACTCTCTTTTGAAAGATCGACATGAAATACATACGGTTGCCATGAAAATCAATTAATTTCTGCATTCCTTTCGTTTTTTTATGGTTTTTTTCCTCTGCTGGTCAGTCTTTGTTTATAATAAGGTATCTGACGATAACTAATCGCCATGGTCATGAGGGTTTAAGATCATTCGTCGAGTTGTCGTTGTAAATATCATCGGAAATCAACAACTCTAAATAATATTCAACGAGTTTGAAATGTTTGCCGCCGGTATTGTGCGATGACCTTATTTTGTTCGCTTGTATCATTCATATACAGGTATGCCTGGAAGAATAACACTTGTAATTATAGTATAACACGTGACTAAATAACAAATGAGAAGAAGTAAGAGAATTTCATTAACAGTTTGAAAATAATACGGCAAGTCATCAGTGACCGCGTGATAACCCGCGACCACCACTCACCACCATGCATGACTCTTTTGAATTGTGTATCTTGCATCGGTGTTGGCAGGACGTAAGATTCAAAAAAAAAAAAAAAAACACTGGAGCGTGCGGGATCGATTCACATTGCGCGGAGGCCATTTTGCAACTACGGAACGATCTATTACACGCAATAAAACATAACGCGAGTAATTTTACTTATAAACGTAGAACGAGAGACAAACAGAGTAAGAGTAAGCTTTATTTGGCGCTCTGGGACAGGTCCCCTCAAGCGCATTACCAATACAGTATAAAGAAAATCATACAGGTAATTAAGTAGTAATAGTCGCAGTAATAATTACCATAAGTATAAAGAAAAGAAAAAGAGTAAACTTAGATAAGATCATATCATAATCAATCATAAAAAGTTAGATAAAAGAATATGAGTGAGAACGGGAAATTTAGTCTGCAGACAAGTTCAAAAGAGTACCCCTATTTGGTGACGTGGCTATGGGAAAAACTGCAGAAAAAACCTATGCCGGGTACGGCAAAAAAGAACAAGAAAAGAAAAGGACCTCAGCTCGCTTCTGAGCATGAGCCGATATATGCCAGTTCGAATAGATGGGTAAAGAGTTTGAACAGAGAGAGAAAGAGAGAGAGAGAGCTTCCATTCATTCACCTTGAATGAAATGGGTCGATCACCAAAAAAATCCTTAGAATCGATATGACTTTTCTGATCAAATGGCCTCACGATACAAACTATTGCATGTCTGTAATTCGCCTGTTAGTTGAAGGGGACAGTTTTCAAAGATGGGCGTAAACACCAGACGATTTTAATCTATGAAATTGCTATTCAACACGTGATGTATCAATTGAAATCAATGAATTTTTGTGGAATCGGAAATTTGAAAGAATAATCATCATTATCTTCAGGCAAAAGTAAACATAGACGAATATTTGAAATTATTGTTGTTGGGTGAGTATTGAAGATTCGTTCAGAATTTGCGAACTTCAAATCTTAATTAACGAGACGCAGCGTAATAATTATGATAATAAATGTAAAAAAGAAAAACCGAGAATATTTTCGTGATTAAACATAATAAAGAAAAAATAATAATAGTCGATAACAACGTAGGTCTACATGTGCGGACGATATCAGGGTACCGAAATACATATGAACCAATCTGCGTTTAAACGCATAGCGAAGATTATGATATCCATTATCGTCAGGTTGCTGCAGTCATTATTTACCAAAGATTCACGATACCCGGTATATCTGAGAGTTTATATAACGTCAGACATACATTAAGCATGTGAATGAAAATCGTTTTTGATCCAAGACCGTGAAGGAAAACCAACCAACCAACCAACCTACCTCCCTCCCTCCTTTCCACCCCCTCACTCGCTACTTCAAATCTCCCTCCTTCTCAAGGTGACCGACGAAACGCTGATCACGGGACAACTGAATGTCGTCAGCTGCTCTTGAGAAAAAAAAGCATCTCACGATGAAGAAGATCGATTTTTTTTTTCGACATTATTATCATAGTCATTATTCTTGGTCTTTTGGTGTCTTGCAGGTTAATTGACAACGCCAATTACCTTTCATTCTATTAATAACTTACTTCATCTCGTTCGATGCAACGACTATGTGTTTGTATTTCGAGGACTTCTAGCGCGCTATTAATTGACCTGATTAACCGAATTATATGTACTCGACTAAGGTTTGCGAAACGTTGAACAAATACCCAAGCGTAACCATAGGCTGAAATAACGCGTTTGAGCTTGGTGCGATATTTGCAAACACATGGGATGTATACCAGTGATTTTTTGCAAAACGAGTTATGCTGAACATTAGAGTTTCGCATTTGTTGCCTATTGCAAGTAGGCGGGAATGAAATTTATGATTGGACCGTGGCCAGAACAATTACGCAAAGTAATGATCGCGACTATGTTTAGACTTTAAAGAAGACTCGGCGCTTCGGTGACGTGCGTTTGAATAACCTTCTTGTAACGAATATTTCCAACTATTTCAAAACCAGATGATTACTGTCCAATGAGATCCTGAACTATTAATTTCTAATGATAATTCGTAGTTTGTATGAATATCTATGCAAATACAATTTCAAAACACCGTAAGTGTATATTGAACGCTCGCAGCTAGTGTGTGTTTACCCTTATTTATAATAACTCTATACGTGAACTGATTAGTTGCGCGATTTAATGAAGATTGAATTGGAGAGTAAATTGATTAATCAATTATTGAAAATCACGATAACTTAGGATGTGATGATGGGATTTAGTGTAGTTGAAATTGGGCGAAAACAACTCACTACTTTCGAGATCGAAATTTTTCCCAAATAGTAGAATTTCTTCCTGAGCACCGTGACCTAGGTTGTAGGTTTCTCTGTATTATCCCGCTCCCAATCAGCACTCACTTGACACTTCGCGGTCTACCGGTAGGATGACGTATGGGTATATAAGGGACTCGACCGGGCTCTGCTGCGAGATACGGATGACGATCAGAGCGCGTAACTTGTAAAAATGAGTCGCCGGCACCGTGACAAGGGCGTCGAAGGTCGTGGGAGCGCGCCGCACGCAGGTAGACATGTGTGCGGGACTTCACAATTCGCATGTGCACCGACACCGAGCTGAAATAGGATGGCGCCGCGAGACGGCAGCATGAGACGCACGTAGCTATGTAGCTACCTAATATCCGACATCCAACAACACCCAACGCGGTCAGAGTAGGACGCCCGCGACGCCGCCGACTGGGCACGCAAGCGCGATGGTATTGCAGAATGCAGCGCGCGCACCCAACCGAGCCCGCCAAGATGCGCAGCTGACGACGATCCTCTTTCTTTTCCTCTTTGTCTACTACATTCTTTTGCGCAATTGCGTGAGCCACAAGGTGAACGAGCACTCGAACAGCGAATCGAAACCAGTACACCAAAGTCGAAAGTTGATTGGTCAGTTCCACTTTTTGGGCACTTCAGGCAGCATTGAAAATAACCGTCGAAGAAATGCATTCTGACACAAAATGCATTCGTCTTCATCAATCAGGCCTCATAGTCGTTGCCCTGTTCCTCTGTAAGCACACTCAAGTTGAGGGTGTCCCCTAACCTGTATAGGAATTACCAACAGCATAGGATTTCCCTAGGACGTGTCGAAAAAAAAACCCATGTGTTTAAAGAATATACATAGAACGTGTGCAGGGTGTGTTCTCCGTATATCTTCAAGAAGTGTACGTCCATCCATGAGCATTCGGGTGTGTCATTTTTTTTTTTTTTTTCTCCGTTCCGATCTCTCACCCCCTCGGTATCTTATACTATATATGCCATAATGATGTGGTATGAATTGGGGCTATGTCGGATTTTTTTTAAAGGTTCCTCATCGAGCTTTCTGTTTTCCATTCGTTTAACATAGGGAATTCGCCGACCTTGGACATAATGCCATATATCTCTTGAGTTTTGCTTGCTAATTGCGACCACTATGCGGGGGATTGTTCAGATACGATCTTTCGCACCACAATTCATTTTTTTTTCTTTCCCTATGCTCTGTAATAAATGACTATAAAATCACTGTATATAAACAGACAAAAATTGAAGTAAATGAATAAATAAATAAATAAATAATGGTGCAAAAATCGTGTGGATATATCTGAAAAATCCACGGCATAGTGGGCGCAATTAACAAGAAAAACTAAAAAGATATATGGCATTATGTCCAAGGTCGCTGAATTTCCTATGGTTAATGAATGGAAAACAGAAAAAACTCGATGAGAAACCTCTAAAAAAAATCCGACACTGCCCGAATTCATACCACATCATTATGGCATATAGTATAAGATACTGAGGGGGTGAGAGACCGGAACAAAGGAAAAAAAAAATGACACACCCTGATGAGCATAATGAATATCGCACACATGGTTCCGGGGTTGAAACAACATTTCAGAAATATTCGAGTCGCACTTTATGTACATGGATATGAGGTATTTCACGTGAAAACGAAAGTGATTTGACCAATGTGATTTGATAGTTACCATTTGACCAAGTTCTCCATTTTTTTCTCCGAAACCTCGTGCTCTGGGGTGAAAATGACCCAGATACGAAATGTTTGTTTTCGATCGAACTTTCCGAAAAACATTTTTTCGAACCTCCACCATTAACGATCATAGGAGATATCCGAGTGAAAACACTAAATTTGAAATCACAAAAAAAGGCCATTTTTAATTTTTATTTTTTTTTTATTTTGAAAAAGACTTGTAAAAAAAAAACAAACCTTTTAAGCCCCTAATCAAGATGGGACGAATCTTCCTTCTATTTTTTTCGAGGGTCTAAAGCTTGTGTTATTGGCAAAAAAAAATCATTGAAAAAAAATAAACATTTTTACCAATTTTACCATTAATAACAATTTTTCTTTGATACAATTATCCAAAATAACATCTAATCAGTCAGATTCCCCGTTTTTTCTTCCATGCAATTTTTTTTGATACCATAAAACAAAATAACATATAATCAGTCAGATTCCACGTGGTATCAAGTGTGCCAACGCAACAGCGGCGATGATATATTTTTACCCGCACGATGATTCACGCGTAAAGCCATCTGTCGGGCGTTTCATTAGCCGAGGACCGTCCCGGGTTTCAGCTGTCTGAAATCGATAATTTTACACCATTTGCAATTTTACTACCGCTCTACTTTACATCCCTTAGCCCCATTGTTGTGTGAAACAACACAATTTTCAGACAAAAAAGTCCGGCATTTCATGTCACGCGTTTTTGACGCGTAGGCTTTGATATGACCCAAAATAAGTGAGACAGCCACACTTCACGAACATAAACAATTACTTTTTCCCGATTTCGACGAATCTCGCGTGCTGGATCGAACCTATTCGTCCCTAATCATCGAATAAATCCATGATATATCATTTTTGATCATCGTTTCAGAGTTTTCGCGAATTTTTGTTTTTTTTCGGTCGGTAAGGGTAGGACTAGGACATGCTCTTAAGGGGGGTGGGGGTATACTCGATTTGTTACCGGCCTGTCTATTTTCTTGAATATCTCCGAAACGGGGCTATCAATCGACTTGTCCTTTCGGCAGCCGATGTTTGACGAGTAATGAGTTCGAACTGGTACGTTTGATCGTTGACTGAATATTCTAAAGACGCTTCACCCTGGGTTAATTTGTGAGCCGACCAAGTGGGCTTGAAGTGGGCTTAGCGTTGAAAACGGTCTTTGTAATACCGACTGAAATTTACTGTTTCAAGCAGCTGCGAGCTGACTCGTGGGGTAAATTCGGATTGATAACAGTAGGGATCTTAGATACTACCAGCGCTATCAGACACACTGTTTTACTGTACGTGTTTTCTCTCCACTTCATCGACTATGCCGAAAACCTGCACGTAGCACCTGTGATGTTTTCGGGAAATGTTCTGATACATACAAATTGCATACTCTCGCGACCTTCCACATTATTTCGCAGATTAATAATTAAGGTGCCTTAGCTCTGAAAGTTTTCATAAAATTATATGCAGGGGAGAGGGGGGCAAAATGGGCACCATAAAAAACTAACGCTTCAAATAGAGGTTTGAATCAATGCATCTCTGAATTTTTACCGAAGAACGATGTCCTGAACGATGTCGAGTGTTGAACACCCTTACCTGAAACATTTTCGAAAATTGCGGGTAAAATGGGCACCCTAAACATTTCTCGAAATTTTTCAAAATTAAAAAATGTTCTGAATTTGTTTTCGTATTTACTTTCGAATACTTTTTACTTTTTTACTTTTTAATTTTTATTTATTTTTTTGCCCATTTTGTCTACCTCTCCCTGAGTTGTCAAGATATAGTAATGTCGATAATGAAATTCAAAATGTTTGTCAATTTTGAAAAAGTACGAAAACTTTTTGGGGATGCCTATTTCGCCCGGTAGGGCCCATTTTGCTTCCCTCGCCCTATTCCGCGGCCGCGTGTCACCCAGCCGCGATATTCGTCGCTGCATCTCTCCCTGGCCGCGCCCGCCGCCGACTCAATTGTTGCTCGCTTATGCGGCCACTGATATACAATGTGTATGCGACCGTGAATAATGATTTGAAAAAAAATAAATACTCTACGATCGAAATGAATCAAATTAAATCGATGTAAATTATAATTTTTTAATAGCGAAACGCAATTTCGGCGAGCCCCTGGCGTCAGTATCGAAGTATACAGGAATTGATAAATATTTCACATAATTATAAAGAGACAAGAAGTTCCGAACGCTTTCTCCACAGCATCAAAGCTTTGAGCAACAATGTATGGTCTGCGACAGGCGCGGCCGGGGGTCAATGTAGGGACGAATATCGCGGCTGGGGACACGCTCGCAAATTTAAAAAATTGTCAACGTCGTTTACTGGAAGCTCACTATTGCGAACCAAAAATTGATCACGGAATTAAATCATGTATGTTTTAACGAAAATTTTAAGCTAGCTCAGGTTCACGCGTACCGATCCGTTCCCCAAATCGCATCATTGGACCTTTTTGCAACTGGTGTCCAGGTTTTTGAACATTCTTAAAATTGCACAGCGCTACCGTGTTCGGTAATGTTCAGGGAATATCTACGAATGTTTCCAGATTTCTTACACTTATTTTAGACAAAAGATGACAAGTTGAAGTTGACGTACGGCAATGAACTCCGAAAAAACTACGCTTTTTAACCATTCGGAGATCATAACGGTTTTCACGATTATTGGTTGGAAATGTATGAATAATCATCAGACGCAGAAAACTTGGCGCTTTACGATCTTTTTTGACTCGATCAATTCTTTTTGTAGAAGTTATGATCACTCAAACAGAGGGGCCAAGCCCTTTTGCGCCGACAGTAGTGATTATTATTATTATTATTATTATTTATTATCATGCGGTAGTCCATTAAGCTGCGACTTTAAAATTATCTGGTTATACCGACCGGCTGGCATAGTGAATATAGGACAGTGAAAAATCGTTTATATTACAGATTGAACACATCAAGAGGTAGTTACTGATAAAAAATGAAAGATCATTTAAGCAAACTATATGAATAAAAGCTTACTATTTAATTGCCTTTTTTCTATTATACAGGGAATTTCACTACTTCTTTTTTCTGCACAGAAAATGTTGTTATTTCAATGTCATGATTAATAAATGTATTTCTGCGTTCGAAAATAAATATTTATGATAATATAAGCACATGGATCACCATAGGTATACCTAGAGCGAAAAAAAAGCTGTCCATATTACGGGAAATGGGGTGTGAAAATGGTATCGGTCGTATAATTGGACCTCTGGATCGTAGAAGAACGTATAAAATTATTTCTGCGCTTCGAGGTGGCCCCTGGCTACTTTGAATTAAACAAATTTTAATTTCAATTCTTCAAACGAACATCCTTATCTGCAATTTGATCGCATCTTTTTCGCCTCTCAAACAAATGTTCATCTTTTTTCACTTAAACGCGCTCTTAATTGAAGTTTTTACTCTAGATTTGAAGCAATTATGTGTCTAACTCTTCTCAAGCTGGTGAAGTGATTAAAATTCATCGACTATGGAATAAAAAAAAGTATCCATTTTTTTTCAATAATTACACAAACAACGTTTGAATACTTTCAATCGCTCTATCTACGCAAATTTAGGTAATCATAAACTTTGGTAAAGCTTTAGGTAAAACAAACTATAAAGTCTTTATACGGCAGTCTGGTTGCGCAGTTCGAAGTGCGCATTCCAAAACTGCCGTATAAAATCTCCATACCGCAGTTTTGATGTACGGTTCGAAGTGCGCAACAGATCGCACCGTAATCTCACTCTCCGTCTACGAATTTCAACTAGCGTCAAAGTGACTTTTCATGCCTATTCCGAAAAAAAGAAAGTATGAGGCGCACCCGTAAACCATTTTTGACTCGAATGATGATTTCAGTACGAGCTAAAGGCTAAAAACACTTGGTTTACGGGCATGCCACATAATATACTATAGCCTAAGATCCGGCATTAGGAATGTATACTTACATGATTGAACGAACTTACCTGTAAGTGAAGTTCTATCATGATTGTATGGAGCGCCTCTTCTGAATAGATCAACTCGTAGTACCACTACTTCATGCCGATGTCGCCACAGTTTTAAAGCTATAGACAAACATTTTTGTCTCCCAGTCCGCGTAGGGTATAGTCTTCGTCATTTCTTCAAAGTGTTGCCGTAATTTCTTCGGGTATCCTTTCATAATGGATATTTGGGTAATGTATATTGGGCGGGACTGATCTATTCAGAAGAGGCGCTCCATACAATCATGATAGAACTTCACTTACAGGTACGTTCGTTTAATCATGTAATTGTATTTCGCGCCTCTTCCTCTAGATCAACTCGTAGATGTTTAAAGTTTATTACGGCAATTAATGGTAATCAGGGAATCATAATTTTCATATTATGTTTTATTTATATTTGTAGGTTGAACAATATTCTGAGGATAGTGTTTTTAGGTATCCAGCACGGATCTCGCGAAGAGATCTTTATCTGACCTGATCTCGAGTTTATAAAATCTCGCAAAGGTTTCCGAAGTTCTAGACCACCCTGCTGCTTTTCTAATTACGTCAATATTTACTTCTTTTCTACTCGCAGCAGAGGTGGACGCTTGTCTCGTGCTGTGTGCACTAAATATGGTAGTGTCTACTCCGCTTTTGGAGAGGGTTTGTTTAACCCAACGGCTTAGTGTTTGAGTCGATACTGCTTTATATGGTTTTTTAAACGATATAAACAATGAATGGGATATGTTACCCCTTAGTACCTTGGTTCTTTGTAAATAGTATTCTAAGGTAGATGCTGCACATATCCCGAGATTCTCGGTATGAAAAGGTAAGATTAGGGTAGGTTGTATTTTCCGGGGACCTGAGGTTTTGATTCTGTCTGGTATCTTGATCTCGATGTGGTCCTCCCTCTTTGTAATATTTCTTATATCGATAAGCGAAAGAGTTTGAATACGTTGACCCGTTACTGAAGCTAACAAGGTGATAAGCTTTAGGGATAATTTTTCGAGGTTGGTATCGTTAGAGAGAGGCCATTGAGATAAAAGATCCAATACGATCTTGGGTTCCCATGTCGAGTCATACTTGGGTAAGGGAGGTCGTAGTTTACCCACACCCTTGAAGAATCTTTTGATTTTAGCATCTTGGCCTATATCTGATTCGCGGATCAAGGATATCGCTGATCTTGTACAGTTAAGAGACCCGTAAGATGATCCTTTATTGAATTCTTCAGTAAGAAAATTGAGTATATCCGGGATAGAACCTAGGAGAGGGTTTATTTTTGTTGATATGCAGTAATTCCACCACTTTTTAAGTGCGCAGTTGTATTGTTTCGTAGATGATTCCGTCAGGGATGATATCATTACATCTATTGATTTCTTTGGTATTCCTCTCATTGCGTATGCCCTCCTGACAACTTCCCTGCAACCAGGGTAAGTTGTTTCCATAAGGGGTGAGGTTCCCTGTTTAAAGAACGCAATAAATTAATATTTGGCTTAAAGTGGATAGGTTCTGCTATACACATTGATTTAAACAGGGGAAACCAAGGTTGCGCTGGCCAGTAAGGAACTATTACTATACCAGTGGCTTCCTCACACTCAATTTTCCGTAGAACTCTTAAAATAATAGCAAAGGGGGGGAAAGCATAGAATAAATATGGTTTCCAGTTCACGGTGAAAGCATCTACCGCTATAGAATCTGGGTCTTTGAACCACGAAATAAACTTTTTGCACTTTGAATTTGCTCTAGTCGCAAATAGATCGATTTCTGGTTGTCCAAATTTGTGAATTATTTTTCTGAATGCATTTTCTGATAGTGTAAATTCCGTTTCTGGTTCTAATTTCCTAGATTCATAATCCGCCTCTGTGTTATCTTTGGATGTGATGTAAGAGGCGAAGATCCATATCTTCTGCCTTTCACACCACGTCCATATTTGTTTTGCCAGGTCACTGAGGTTTTTGAGCTGAATACCACCCATGCGATTAATGTAAGAAATCGCGGTCGTGTTATCGATTCGTAATAAGATATCAGAGTCCCGAATCTTATTTGCAAAACACTTCAAGCTAAAAAAAGCAGCCAGCAATTCAAGATAGTTAATGTGCCATTGTTTTTCTTTGTCAGACCAATGGCCATGTACTCTTTCGTTTCCACAGCAGGCTCCCCAGCCTGTTGTGGAGGCGTCTGAGAAAACTGTCATTACAAATTTTGGTTCTTTGATTGGATTATTTGCATGTGTAATATTATTCTGCCACCATTGAAAGTCTTCTTGTAAGTAAGGCGATAGTTTCATAGTAACTTCGAAGTTATCGTTGCTATTTTTTAAAGCTAAGTATTTTTCTCTTTCAAAGTTTTTCATATGTACCCAACCGTATTTCAAGGCTGGACAGCATGATCCCAAAAATCCTATGAAACTGGCAAAGTCCCTAATTTGGCAAGTTTTAAACGACCTAAATTGTTTTATCTGTTCAAGAGCTTTGAATTTTTTCGCGTCTGGTAATCCTATGGTCATTTTACATGAATCGAAAACAAATCCAAGAAAGTTGCACCTTGTGCTTGGTATGAACTGACTTTTTTCTGAATTTATTATGAGTCCAAGTTTATTCAAAGCATTTACGGTTTGATTAACATTTTGTAGACATTCCTCGTATGAGTCTCCTATTAATAACAGGTCATCAAGATAAACAACAGATAGATATCCTAAACCTCTCAAGTGAGCTACCAGTGGTTTCATTATCTTTGTGAAAACGTATGGGGCTGTATTCAGCCCAAAAGGTAAGCAAGTAAATTCATAGATTTCATAATTGAAAATAAATCTCAAGATTTTTTTACACGAATCTGCTATGGGAATCAGGTAATATGCGTCTCTGAGATCTATCTTAGCCATATAACAGTTATCTTTTATCAATCGTTTTGCTGTTCTATTTATTGTCTTCCAATTTAAAGCTTTCAGTTTGAATGAATTCATTAAGTTTCTTTAAATTCAGTATAAAGCGATGGGAACCGTCTGGCTTTGGTATTAGAAATATTTTAGAGAGAAATTGACCTGGAATAGCCTTGCATTTTCGGATTGCTCCTTTGGCTAACAGTTCGGTTATGGATTTAGAAATCTGAGATTTCTCTGTTTTGGACCAGAGAGGTTCCCTGGGAGGGTCTTCTTGATGTAAAAATTTGTTAATAGGAATGATATATCCTCTGATCCATTCCAGAATTACTGCGTCTGATGTGACCTCTTTCCATTCTTTAAGGAAAAATCTTAACCTTCCTGCTGGAACACTTACTGCTAACGGTGTAATCGCCGCTTGTGTG
Source organism: Tenthredo scrophulariae (assembly GCA_963978835.1). NCBI lineage: Eukaryota > Metazoa > Arthropoda > Insecta > Hymenoptera > Tenthredinidae > Tenthredo > Tenthredo scrophulariae. The sequence goes on along the minus strand of OZ022236.1, from coordinate 7,105,209 downwards.
GATGAGGGCGATGGTCTGGTTTCCGTTGTTTTGTTCCCCAACTGTTCTGATAAGATGGTTTTTGCCCGTTCTGCATCCTCGGTTGGGTTTGAGTTGGTCGACGCAGCGGGCCCTTCTGGTTTTTTGGCTTCTGTTGAGATGGTGGATCTTTGGGGGTGGATTTAAGCTCTTTACTTGAGCGTTCCAAGGATTTAGCAGTTCGCAGCTGGTCCTCCAGTTTGTCACCGAAGAGAAATTCGTTTATTGACGTCGAACTCAGAGTGTCTCTTACAGTTACATTGATGTTCGGGAGAACCAAGTTCTTTCTTATCTGCGATTCCTCGTGTTGTAAGTCCACCAACAGTCTGCCTGTATCACTAAGGTGTTCAAGCAGTACTAGATTTCCCTCAGAATTCTCTTTTAGGATCAGGGAAATTGATTTTCCCAAGGCTGAGATGCCAGATAATAACCGTTCCTGTTTGGTAACAATACGGTCATCTCTTTTAATAATCGACTCTTGTAGGGATACCTTAATCTCTGGGTTGAGTCTTGGTGGTTCAGCCAATTTAAGGTTAGCTGGGCAGGGATATTTTTTCATGAGGCGGTCCCTTTCCTCCTTAGGAAGACCTTTTTGAGCAATTTCTTCCCAGCGTATGGCCAGATCTTTCTGGATGTTTGGTGCCCTGATTTTCTCTGAGGGTAAACGTTCTCCCATGAGTTCAAGGACCCTATCGTCCAATTTTTCGTCGATGGGTGTTTCGATTGTTATTTGTGACTCCGTCGGGATTCGTGTGTCCGGAAGAGGAAGAGTTGTACTCGTCTCAATGGTTTCAACCTCTATTGTGGGTGTGGGGTTCCGTTGGGGCGTTCTTGGTTTCACGTTTTCCTTGTCCTTTTCACCTGTCGCCTCTGAGCCTTCGGATTGCACTCCGGTAGATGACTCGTATCCTGCTGTAGGAGTAATGCTATTTTGAACTGAGGTCATTTTTTTTTTTTTTTTTTTTTTGTGTGAGGTAAAATCCCCAGAGGTTGGAACTACTCGTGTGGTAGCCTTTGTTTGCTGTATTCCCTGTCCTTTTTAGGGTTTACAGGTATTTTTAGCCTGAGACATAGCTCCATGTGACGGTAGGACCGAAACATGTGGCCGATCAAGTATTCTCTTGATTCGATCGATTTTTAGCCTGAGACATAGCTCCACGTACTGGTAGGACCGAAACGTGTGGCCGATCAAGTATTTTCTTGATTCGATCAATCTTTTAGCCTGAGATATAGCTCCACGTGACGGTCGGACCGAAACGTGTGGCTGATAAAATGGATCGACTCGATCGCTTTTGAAGAGAGCTTATGTCACTTACAGCGTCGGTTTCCCCGGCGTCTTTTCTTTTTCTCCTTTTTCAGTTTCTTTTCCAATCTTCTGAGTCGTCTTGCAACCTGACGACGACTGTCCTCATCGTCCGTTGATTCACTTCTACTCCGTTTTTTACCCATCTTTAGTTTATTCCCTGAGATGTTGTGGCTTCGGCACAAAGAAGAGGAATGACGAAGACTATACCCTACGCGGACTGGGAGACAAAAATGTTTGTCTATAGCGTTAAAACTGTGGCGACATCGGCATGAAGTAGTGGTACTACGAGTTGATCTAGAGGAAGAGGCGCGAAATACAATCTCAGCTGTTATTCGAAGGGAACATATTTTATATGAAAGTTAACATATAAACTGATAAGTCGCGCATAGGTTGTCTAGTCATATCCCGGCACTATGCCCCTCAATTGGAATTTTTTTTTTTTTCGACTTACTCCTCTCATTTGTTATTTAAATAAATGAAATACCATTTGAAAGTATATGATATAAGGAGCTAAAAAGAAATAGGTTGACTATTTTTTTCCTTGTACTATTACCGGGTTGACAGGTTCAAAGAGATGAGCTTACGTAGTTAATTTACTCTCATCTGTTATTCGAACGAAATTCACATCAAATTGAAGGTATTTTTTTTCTCTACGCGATAATATGGGGTTGACTAAGTGGAAGTTGACCCTACTCATGGTTGTCGAGGTTTTAAATATCAATTTTTGAGCGATAAATGGAGGAGCGAAATCCTCATGCAACAAACAAAAAACAATCGAACTCAAACAAACCACTTTTACATCAAGTAAATAAAATGCCGTTATTGAATGGATTGAATGTCAAAATGAACAACATTAAGTAAGAGAATGAGAATTTTTCAGTTTTAATTTTAACAAACAAGAATTGTAGGAAATTAAATTTTCTAAAAAATAGTTCTCTCGTTTTTTGCGTTTCAGAGTTATAGAGAGAATAATGAAGGAATCCATTGAAATGTATGTTTCAATTCATTTTACTACTTCAAGTTGCAATTACGTTTTTTCAATTACCTTATTTGTTATAGAGAATTTGATTTCCTGAACAATAATACCTATGTATGCATATTTGTCGTGTACAACATACAATAATATACCGGGCGATTATGTGGAAATTACAGGTTCCAAGCGCGCAGGTGCTGATTTATTCGAATATCATTGGCCGGCAGAATCGCGCTAGCAACTCTACCAACTTTTCAGTAACATCCCTAGTTCTGTCGTCTGCTAGATTCACACAAACATAACCTATTCCTGCCACGGTCTGACGCCATTTATATTTGACAACAATCGGAAACAAATAGCAGACGGACTCTAGGGATATTCGTGGCACGTCTGAAATTGGCGTCCCTCGTAATATTCGAATAAATCAGCGCCTGCGCGCTTGGAGCCTGTAATTTCCACATAATCGCACGGTATGTATACAATCATTCATTCTACTTCTGATTCGTCAGAGATTTCAATATTATAATCAAATTCAATATTATTATCATCATTATTTTCATTATTTGACTCGCTTAAAATATCCTCAACTTGTAAAGGCGTTGGGTCTCCAATGAACCACGCTGGCTTCAAATAGTTATCCATAAACCAACCGCAATCCTCTGCACGTAGCTTGACACAACATGGATCAGTTGCGTTAAGCCACATCGAATTAACATAAATTGTACGTAACATCTTCTGTTTTAACGATTTCCAGCATGGTGGAATCTGAGTTGAGTCGAAGCTTTTTATTTTTTTCATAAATTGTTCGTTGTCTTTTTTTGTCGCATAATTCTTTAAAAATATGCTATATCTAGCGTCATTGACACTTGTGCAATGCTTGATGCCATACATGAGAGCAGTGAATTCCTGCACAACTTCAATTTTCTCGTCATTAAAAATATCTGCTTCGTTCGTCAATGATGCAAAAATCTTTTGGTACGTTGGATTTTTTGAAAATATTTTAAAAGGCCTGACTTTACCTTTTTGGAAAAAAGCGGCAGTATAATTGCAGCCCGTGAATGCGTGGAAAGCGGGCAGACCTAGGCATAAATCGATACCGAACGTCAACGACAATTCAGTACAATTAATGCAATTTAGATCTTTGTTATTGCCTTTTTTCGACATCGAACCTGCCAACCAAATCTGTAAATTTGGAATTTTGTGCATATTGGCCAGCAAAATTACCAACACGTCAGTATCTGTAGCTTTCACTAAAATTGCGGAGTTTGGTTGCGCTTTCGTTATGTGAAACATCATCCGCGTATCTGCCTCTTCGTGTTGATATAGATAATCAACTTCCTCACATTTTACTACGTGGTTTCCATCCGTATGATAAGAAAAGCATTTCTCTCCAACTGTTAAAAAATTTTTCTTCCTTCCGATTATTGATAGCAAGAAGTCATTCTCCCAGTAATAAGCCAAGAATTGTATTACCGCCTCTTTGAAACGCTTATTTTTTAGACTTGCCAAAAAATCGCTTGGTCTAGCTTAAAGGGGCCCTCCAATTCTGTATGGAATCTCGAACTCCAATCGACTGTGTCGTTCACAATCTTTTATAGAAGGTGTTAAGTATCTATCGAATATAATGTGTATTTCAGAGGCGCTTGATGAGCAAAGTTTTATTAAGATGGATTCAGCTACCTTATCAAATGTGTGCGGCATCGAGGATCCTACAAGATGCAAATAATAAAAACCGTCTATTATTTCAACGTCGATTCGTGGTGGCTCAGTCATTTCGATGTTTGACTTTAGTTGCTTCGCTAACGCAGACTTATCTGTCTTCAACATTTCACCAGTACACGAGAAAAGAGCAGGCGGCACCGGTGCCAGTGGAAACGTCAGGCAGTATTCAATGTTAATTTTTTTATTTACACTGATAGCAAGCAGCCGGTCAAAAAGGTCTCGTTCCATTTCAAGCAGGGCTCTTTTGCTCTTATCTTTGCTCACTTGAGCTTTGACAACGCACTGCGAGGCGAAATTTAAGATTTTGTTTCGCTTTATAGGTCTTCCGAATCTTCCGGGAACTGAAAAGCATTCTGAAATAAAGTTCAATTTTTGCTCATTTCCAAATGACTTCACGTTAATCAGAAGATTAGTAACTTCCGAAGATGCTGCTTTACCAGTAGAAATGTTGAACAATACATTTTTATCACAATTATCATTGAAGGGATTGAGTGTATTTTTTATAGTTTCAACTATACTTCGGAGACTTTGTTTATCTTTTTTTATTCGATTGCTCTGCAGGGAATAAGAGGTATCATCTTTCTACGATAAGCCAATACTCTCTTTGACAGCAGACAAAATTTTCGTCCTCATACTGTGACTAAGAGCCCATCTTTGCCGCGCAGATATCGAGTCAGCAGAAAGATTATTAGTCAATTGATTACTGGCATCGGCATTAATGGTCTGCTCTAGTGTCAAGTCCACAGGTGATCTAGCAAAATTTGCTTTTGTACGCCTGATACCAAATGCGCCTCGACGAAATTCGGAAACCAGAGGTGAATCTTCAATATGCAATCTGATCAAGTTGCTTAAGTACATTATGGACCATCTGTGCCGCTTGGTATTATTTTATTATCTTGAACTGCTGTATAAGTCATTTCTGTCTCTAACTCTCCAGCCAAATTGTACCCGATCGTATGGCCATATCTATTAAGTATCGTGACAACTTGCCGTGAATTCGTCAAAGACTTCATAGCCAGTCCAAGGGTGAGATTTTTTGCTGGTCCAACTCTACCTTTAGTTACTGCGTAAATTATGTCGCTGCACAACGACTTGATTATAAGTGAAGTATTGTCTGAATTATCACGGTACATGTCTGGCCCTCCGATGAGATTTGACATGAATTCAAGTAATTTTTCGGGGATCTCACATTCACCTTGAATTACGTCGTTAACAGCCAAACGCTTAGGCAGCTTTTTGCTTTCCATATTTTTTACACAATTCCGTAAATCATAGGCTACATCTTCAAATTTGTTATCGTATTTTATCTCTAGAACTTTTGATTTATGAGCCAATACCGACACGTCCATGTCGTTTATGTAAACAAGTTTTTTAGGATGCGGTCCAGCAGATGTTTCTACAGTGAGACGGTCACCAAAAACTTTCATAATTTTTTTTTTCGAAAAATTCACATCGGTAATTTGCAAAGTATTCGGGACACACTTTACTTCCTCCAAACTCAAGTAGTAGAGCCTTATATCGGAAGAATAACTGCGAGAGGTACACAATTTTATGATGATCAATTATTTCATTATATATGAAATCTTTTAGAGCATTAAACGCTAACTTATGCACCTCTCTATCTTCATGCCAACTGGAATCAACATGTTCCACGGCTTGTCGCTTCATCAGCACTTGATATGTGGAGATACAGCTCGGGTGATATGCGACAGTTTGGGTTTCCAGTTTTGAAGGTACCTGTATATCATTCAGTGCCGAGGCAATTTTTTTAATTCGCTGCATCGTTCGTCCAGACGTCGGAAATTGTAGGTTGATGCGCCGCTGGCCACTTCTTTTTTGTGAGTGGTTGCAAAATAAACATGTTGTACCTCCATTTGAAGTCGATGCTGACACCAATGAAAGTACTTGATCAGGTGAAAAATCCAAAATCTCATGAACTGTGACAGATTGACTCGGTGATGTTGGGTCAGGAGCATTACATGATGAATCAAGCGCTTCATCGATTGAGTTACGTGGATCCGGGTTATTCTCGTTTTTCCAAGCATCTGAGGTACTTTGATGTTCGTTGCGATCAGGAGTACTTGAATGCTCTTCAGCTGTCGATCTACGTTGCTGGTCCTAAGAAGTAGATTCAATCCAATTCAAAAATTGGCTAAAAACAATTATTTTTGGAGCGATACTGCGATAGGAAGGAACAAAAATTAACCGCGAATTTTCACAAATAGTGTTTTATTCAAATGGGAAAATTCGAAGGCTTTGGAGCGATACTTAGATATTACTTAGTATTTTTTATTTTTTACTTACTTCATGCTTCCGGACTAAATTTTTGTAATCTTGAACGTACTTCTTGTTTAAAGCAGTAACTTTTTTATAGCAAGACGAATGATAGCCGAATTCATCAACCGACTCCCTAGTTAAATGGACATCACTATATAAGAAATGTTTTTCTTTACGGAACAATAACTTTAGAAAGCAGTTGTGGAATGTTTCTTCATTGAAGTCAATCACTGAATCAATATCACCACACAGAAAACACCTCTTCATTTTTGCTAAACGGTTTTAATGGCACATTTGCACGAACAAGGTTTGCGTAAGCTGAGAACATGGACGAATAACGGCATTTTATTTACTTGACGTAAAAGTGGTTTGTTTGGGTTCGATTGTTTTTTGTTTGTTGCATGAGGATTTCGCTCCTTCATTTATCGCTCAAAAATTGATATTTAAAACCTCGACAACCATGAGTAGGGTCAACTTCCACTTAGTCAACCCCATATTATCGCGTAGAGAAAAAAAATACCTTCAATTTGATGTGAATTTCATTCGAATAACAGATGAGAGTAAATTAACTACGTAAGCTCATCTCTTTGAACCTGTCAACCCGGTAATAGTACAAGGAAAAAAAAAGTCAACCTATTTCTTTTTAGCTCCTTATATCATATACTTTCAAATGGTATTTCATTTATTTAAATAACAAATGAGAGGAGTAGGTCAAAAAAAAAAAAAAAAAATTCCAATTGAGGGGCATAGTGCCGGGATATGACTAGACAACCTATGCGTGACTTATCAGTTTATATGTTAACTTTCATATAAAATATGTTCCCTTCGAATAACAGATGAGAGTATACATTCCTAATGCCAGATCCTGTATTACTATTACTTCGATTCAACTAACATAAGCCACGATGATCAACTACGAGCGTTGAATTGTCTTCGGCGGCGCTGCGAGTAGAGATTTCAGTGGCGCCTGGCGGCTCTGTGCTGGGCAGATACGTGGCCACCTTTTCTGAAGGTCTAAATTCGGGAAATTTGATGAATTGTCTAACATTAATTTATGTAAATTCGTTTTTAACGAGTCTTAATTGTGCAGTTTTCATCTTTTGCGAAGTGCGAGTCGCTTCTCATGATACTCTTGCTCCGATTTACGCGCGAGAGAACCAGGCGGTGGTGCTTCAAAACATTAACAATTTTTTAACCATTCATTCGATTGAAGTGAAACTTTCCAGAAGACCTATTTGGACCTTATCGAGCAGCTTTCTCACTGGAAGTTTTCAGTTGCTCGAAATTCGTTCGACTTCCGAAACGCTTGAAGATATCCATAACTGACTTTTGCAATATCTCGGAAAAAAATTAATAACTTTCTTTTCAACAACAATATTATTCTTTTCATTTTTTAATCAGTCATGAAACACTATAATATATGATTCCTGCAAATTACGTTCAAAAATTCTAAAAATCGGGTAAGCGAGAGCGAGTTGAAGTCAAAGAGGCGGGAAAAATTCACCTTGGAAAAAATACCTTTTTTGTAATATCTTGAAAACGACAAAAGCTACAACTTTTTTCGAAGGGAAAAAAAATTCGGGATAAAATTTCCTACAAGAATGCATGTTTGAAAATTCGTAATTCGTGATTTCTTTTCTTACTCGGGGGCCAACTCTGGGGAGCGAGAAAAAGTTATATCTCCTTATTGCATCCATCCCCTCAATTACCAGAAATCCGTATATAAAAACCAAAGCTCCAAATTCAAAAATCTTCCGGTATGTAAGTTGCTTTCTGCAAGCATCAATTCGTCCAGAAATAAATGAAAAAGCGGGTGGCCAGCCATTATGTATAACGTTGATGCAGAATTTCAAACGGAATCATTTGGAAACTGTATCATTATGTTAAGCCGCAAAAATCATTAATAAACATTGAGTGGCCTAATTTTTCATTCAAACTTTATCTTCTTACTTCGCATTTTTTATAGATACCTAGGTATAACAGGGGAAAGAGCTTGCCATATATACTTATATATAAATGCATTGAGAAATTTTCATAATTCGAAGAAATGCATAATTTCAAGCAACCGCAGAATCGGAAGGGGTCGTAAAACGTAGAAAGATAAAAAGGACGCGTTTCTTTATTTTCAATCTATAAAAACATAAAAACAAAGAGAGAAACTCGGTAATGGTGAGGATCGGAGACCGAAGAGTTCACGTGGTTTAACCTATATATTCGTATTGCGAAAACTTCGAAGAATAATAATAACTCGTATTATTCAGTGTAAGTCCGAATATGCAGAAGCACAAACTGCATACGCTAGTGTGCGGCGGGCAATTCCAATGGAAAAATATTCAAGAGCTGTGAGATGTGACTTTGTGAAGCATACAAGTATAATCTCCCGTTGTCCTCGACAAGCACCTGTAAACTCCACAGCACTTTCCATATTGATCTCCAATCCGCGATGTTATGGTAATTAATTGAAAACAGGTGTTGTATAGGAAACGAAAGGAACGTTTCGAGCGCGTATTTCCGCGATGCCGAAAATATCGAAATTCCTCAAATCCAGAAACAGCCATATATATCTCTTTTGGTCATTTGCATGATTGTCATTTGCTTCAAATGTGTTTTATACAGTGCAAAACATATTTGTTCAAACTAAAGCATTTCTTCTTATCACCTTATTCAATTGCCGCGAAGTTTAACGAATTCGATTCAATGTATACTCACGCCTCAGTGACTCTTTTTGGAGTCAATTCGTCGTATTACCATAATGTCTACGTAGGAAGGCACGGGATTGCGTGAAAACGTGTTTCCAGTTCGCATTATTTATCAATTAAAATTAAGTCACTATCAATCATCTTTATTTTATTTACTTAATTTCTGTGAGCTACAATGCGACGGAACCGGTAAAAACACGCGCGTGGGGTCGGGGATATTTGCGATTCCTATAACTTGTGACGTTGCATTTTGCGAGCGTCACAGTTGGGACACTTAAAACGGTGACGACGTGAGGACGGACAACTCCAGAAAGTAGCCAGGTCTTAGGTTTTGATTTAATTTGCTTATTAATTATACTATTTGTTATATTTTGCTTTTATTTCACGAAATATGTAAAAATATCGACGCTCGGGGAGACTACGCCAGGACGTCGAGGGACAACATCGACGTCTGAGACGAAGTCCTTCCCGAACTACTAGTTCCCGTCTTCTTCTACCAATCTCAAGGTCGTGGATGCCGCAGGAGCGGTCGAATAAGGATGACTCGCTGAGCCATTGCTCCCGTTCCCGCAGACTTCCCAGCCTGGTGCTGGACCACATCCCGTCAACTCTTTCCGGACGTCTCGGCAGTGGTCGAATAGAGCAGGGCGAAAACTCAAAAGTAGCCCAATAATGCTTCCCGTTGCCGAAGACTTATCGACCTGGAGTCGAGCTGGACCAAATCATCGACTTTCTCGACATCGTCCCGCTATCGTGGTTACCCAAGAAAGGTCCCGATAGTAGAACTGCAACCATGTGATGCAGGCCTGTCTGTAAGCCTTCCACATCGCCAATGGGGAAGTCTGGATGCAGATCCGGGTATAGGGGCATCAGAACCTCCGCCAGATCCTCTGACTGGTCAGTTTTTCTTGTTAAAGCGTAGTCAGGGTGCACTTCGTCCCGACGATGATCCCGAGGAGTCCCGAGACGAGAGACCAGAGATAAGTAAAGAAGACAGGAGGAGAAATACTGTCGAATCCCGCTGTACCGCATTTGAAACATCCCGCCGTACCGCCATGCCGATTCCAGGCTTGGACAAATATTCAAAATTAGGCAAGATTGGACAACGCGCTCCCGAAAGTACGTCGAACAGTACTCGGCACCTGATTCGTCGCCTAAACTACCGTCAACGAGCGGCTCAACAGCAAGTAATTCCCGAAGCTATAAAATGCAGGACAACGCAGGATTCGGCCTACTTCTACGCTCGTCCGTCTTCACGGCCAGAACATCAGTGTCCCGACAAGTGTCCCGAATACCGATAATCCCGAGTATCCCGATATCGGGCAATTTTCTATTTTCGATTATTATATTAGCTTCTCTCTTCTTTCTTTTGTCGTTTAAACTCATCTTTTAGTATTTAAATTCAGTATTAAGAACACTAAGTGTCTTTCAGTTTTATTAATTCCCGAAAGGGGAAGTTCTATTTCATCAATTAAGGTAAGACCTATTTTCTGTAAAACCATGAGTTCTCTCACGAATCCTGTTTAGTTTTTGTCTATTATATTTGGTATATTGTATTTTGGTGTGGTATAGACCACTTTACCGGCACGTAAGTCACCGACTTCGTCCCGATTATTTTATAGTATATTTTTGGATAATTGAAAACGGATTCCCGAGTTAACTCGTGCTTAGCATCTATTTTGTGGCTCTCTTCCTTATTGCTTTCTTCCTTTATCTCACGCTGCCTAACGCATGTTGTAGAGTTTAGCTGCTTTTCTTATCTTTGATTTTGTATAGTAGGATAGCAATCGACCTGTAAATCATATTTTCTGGAGATAGCGAGTGTAGAAGCAAGCATGTTATTTAATTTATAGTTTTCTAGTTAATAAATATTGTATCTGATTTATTTTGCATGATTATGCTGATTATCGTCTGATAGTTGTCCCGTTCAATGTTAAATTGGATTTGGTATTATATCGAGCCGCACTGCTTTGATCTTTATTATTATTCTGTAATATTTTCTGTGAATATTCTTCCCGATTTAATCGCGATAATATCTAAAACACAACGATAATCTGGCAATATTGTATTGCTATCCCGTAAAATTACGGATATCGTCATTATAATCCCGATGATTCAATAAATTGATCAGATAAAGGAATATTCTACTTCTTGTTTAATTGAGCGTCCCCGACCCTCTGCCATTATTCGTAATAAAATATAGTCTGAGCTAGTTGGCAATTTCCGCCGTCACATCTATTGAGCATTTATTATATTTCAGGTGACGTTTTCACGTCTGGCGCCCAACCTTAGTTTTGTCTTATTTTATTGACCACATTCAGTGACGCCGAAGTGCACGGCTACGGGGTTAACCCTGCCCTTGAAAAGTCGTCGTTGCAAACTATCTACTCTAACCGCTCTGACATATCATCACGAAAACGGTTTATTCCAGTCGGTAATTGCAACACGGATCCAGCGAGTTTCAGTATTTTTCACTCGCTTCCTGAAAATGCCGCTAGAATTACTGAGGTGGCGCTAGCTCGCTACGAATTTTAGTCGGCTCACAAAGGTCCATAAGGAGAGCTGTCTTTATAATATTCAGTCAACGGTTTGATCGAATGAAATGGGGATTTTTTTTTTTTTTGATCGAAAAGTGTTGGCGTGCCATTTATGTCGACTTATATCTAAGCCTACGCATAAAAAATGCAAAATCGGCCGCGGGAGCCCGATTCTTTATGGAATTCCAAACACAACCTTCCCAAAACATCTTTGTTTTCGGCAACGATGAAGTTGTATTCTACGGTTTTGTGGTAATTTTCGCGATTGCCAGAGGCTGGGAGCGGTAATGGCCGCTAAATGTCATGATGTCAGTTCTCCGAACTCCCGTGAGATGTCGCCCCGCTATTACATTATTGATACACCTGGTACTACGTCACTCGACCTGTAGTCCAATCATCTCTGACTAATGATCTAAAAATGTGCGCGCGACGACATTTCACGGGCGTTCGGAGAAATAACATCATGACATTCAGCCGCCATTACCGCTCCCAGCTTCTAACAATCGCGAGAATTACCACAAAAACGTAGAATACAACTGGCCCCTTCATCGTTGTCGAAAACAAAGATGTTTTGGGATGGTTGTATTCGGAATTCCCTATAGAATCGGGCTTCCGTGGCCGATTTTGCATTTTTGATGCGTAGGCTTTGATATAAGTCTACACAAATGGCACGCGAACACTTTTCGATCAGAAAAATAAAAAAAATCCCGATTTCATTCGATAAGACGTACCAGTTCGAACTCATTACTCGTCAAACATCGGCTGCCGAAAGGACAAGTCGATTGATCGCCCCGATTCGGAGATATTCGAGAAAATCAACAGGCCGGTGACAAATCGAGTATACCCCCCCCCCCCCCCCCCTTCAGTCTGCCTATTATGCAATTACAATTATTCGATCAATTAAATGATTATTCAGATGATTAATCAAATAATTAATTTATCAATCGAATGATTATTCAAATGATTATTCGAATGATTAATCGATTAATCGTTCGATTAATCGAATAATTTGTTGATTTTTCGATCAATCATTCGATTATTCATATAATTAATCTATCTTCCGATTATTAATCGATTAATCGGTTAATCGATTTCTATCGATTCAATTTAGTGATCGATAATCGATTACAAAATTCAATAATCATCGTACAGCACTAGCTTTTACCATACTTGATTGTCTGACCATACACAATTATCAATTTTTAATCTTTCGACGAACATGTCAACAGGATGCTTGATCAACAATTTCTCAGGTCAAGGGTGAAATCCACATCGCAGAGTAATAACATATCACACACGCATATTAACAGGGTCGAATTCAAAGGTGTGGCGGCCCCGGGGAAACGAAGAAGTAGAAGGCCCCTGATTATTTCTCAAACTAGATGAACATTTTTTTTTTTTCACTGTTTTAATAATTTATTGCGAGACAAATAAAATCTTTCCAACGAACATATGTAGGGGCCATTGCGCTTGAAACAGATCCGTTTCCTCTCGGATATTTTTTTTAATTTTGCATGTCGATTGTCCTCGGGGAGTTAGAGTTTTCTGCCGAAGGATTTTCCAATTGGTGTAAAATTTTTGCGAAATTGGTGCAAAATCTCAGCATACATGCTCAGCATACATATTAAGATTTCGAACTGCAATATTTCGAAAATGGAAAGGAACACGTTCTTGAAACTGAATGCATCGCTTATAGTTGCCATTGGGAAACTACAGTATTTTATTTCAGATTTTTTAATCGTGTCCATCATTGTAAGAATAACTCACGAATACTGCTGCGACGAGTCCGTCGGGTAGCGGCGAACAGCAGCCAAACGCACGCTATGAAGCCTGGAGCACAAACTTTTCGTGGCGGCTCACCTACGGAGATCGTGAACAGCGTACAGTCACTCACACGCAGCGCCAACCAATCATAGCTATGTGTGAGCGATCATGGCGCCTGTAGGTGAGGCCGAACACGGGACACAAAAAGTCTGTGCTCCAGGCTTTACGTTCCACGCGGCGTCGACTCGGAATTGGCGCGCGCCGCCAACTTTAGTAATTTTTTGCGAAAAACAACACGTCCTTGAAATGAATTCACAGGCTGTAGTATAGTGCAAAGTATATGTCAGTATTAAAAAAAAAAAAATCGATCGTGTCACTGTGTTTTAAAAATCTTTAAAAACTTAGTTGTTAAATGAACAATGGATAAACAAACTTTTTTCAAAGTCTAGATTTTTTTATACATTCTACGACACTTTCCGCGTAAGCGTACAATAAAAAAAATTGAGTCCAGCATAATTTTTGGCGGAGTTATAAATTTTTGAAAAAAGCCTTGGAATTTGTTTATGCAAATAACTCAACGAATGTTGCACTAATTAGAAAATGCCATAGTCATGGCCGCCGAGTAAATTTACATCCGAATTGTTGACTGAAAGTTAACACCGGAACACCGGAAAAACGTTAGAATGTGCGAACGATCGAAATCAAGATTGGCCGATCACGCTTGGGAGAATGAACACCACTTCCAATGGGATGACGCGCGGATATTGTTGAAAGAATCCGATCCTATCAAACGAAAGCTGAAGGATTCAGCCTGTATAACAGTCACATCAAATGTTGTAAGTCAACCCAGCATAGAACTCAACCAACTGTGGTTACCTTTGTTCAGGGATGAGGTGAGGGAAGCCATGAGTAGGCCAAAGCGGCGCCACCAGTCATAGCTGGCGCCACCGACAACCAACCTATATATATATCGGTGGGAGCACGGAATTTGATCACTCTGTTATGGGAAGTCGCCAGACTACCATCCTGAGGACGGGAGCAGATTTTAGCGCCCGAAACGTCGAGATGAAGAAGAAGCATCCAAGCAGTAGACATAGTCCAAGTAACCCCCTGGAGGAAGGGGGGGAAGTGGGTGGGCGGGCGGCCCCCCCTCCCTCCAGCCCCTCTCCTACCTCCAATAATAACAGTTTATCACCACTGCTATTAACTTTCAGTTAATAACAGTTACATCCGAATAATGTAAAAACCACCTGTAGACTCTATTTTTGCACGAAACAAACATGTTTTTGGAAATATGTGTTCGGAATTGGATTTGAATCGGCGCACCGTTGGCCTTTTTTGCGTTTTCGACGCCTGGGTTCGGATAATAATCGAAATGCGTCTTTTTCGACTAGACGGCGGTGAGCGACTAGGGATGGGCCTTAAGGTGATTTCCTACCCAATTCCACCTGACCTGAAAACATTGGGCTGAACGCGTGCAGAAGGTGCTATTGAACGGAATATCTCTGCTTGGGCACCGAATTAAAAAAATAAAAAAATTCGTCTCGCAATTCTATGTGCGATTCCGAACAAGTACAGCCCAAAACATGTTCGATTTACTCTAAAATAGAGAAGAAATCCATGAAAAATGTTTTTAAAGCCGTTTTACATGGATTTCTTCTCTATTTTAGCGTGAAACCAACATGTTTTGGTCCGTACGTGTTCAGAATCGCACATAAAATTGCGCGACAAATTTTATTTTTTTTTATTTCGGTGCCCAGGCAGAGATATTCCGTTTAATAGCACCTACTGCACGCGTTCAGCCCAATGTTTTCAGGTCAGGTGGAATTGGGTAAGGAATCACTCTAATGTTTTATCAATATGGGACGGACGCTGGAATCAAAGAACTCCACATCGCTACACCACAACATTTTACTATGCAGTATAGCCCGGTGCGAGCTTTCAGTGTAGAGCTTGCACTCAATTAGCGTACACCATGGTGGCCGCTTTCCTTTTTCACCGACTCAAGTATACGACACAAGCAACATCATTGGTCACTTCTATTCCTTACTGGGCGCGGCATATTGGAATTTCAACTTAATGTTCATGGCTACTTCCCTATATAGGGTATAAGCATAAGGAATAGGAGAAGAACAAGACTTAATGTTCAACATGCAAATGCACGGTTTCAATGATTACCTACAGGTTGGAATGAAATTAAATTTTCACTTGTTTGTAGTATAGGTTACACATATTTTCTATTTCGGACCTCAGAATGACCCAATTACAATCGCTCACAATATTGTACATATCATGCAATCATCTGTTCTTATATTATTTAGTTTTCCTATTTTTCGAGAATAATGACTCCGTTATAGTTGAAAATGTGCTCGTAACTGATTTTACCTATACCGGGAATATTCGTGGAAACGCTTCATAGGGAAGTGAAAACGCTTGCATACAGGCAACTCAGAACTCAGGCGATTAAGCTTTGTTTCGCGTATTGCGTGCCTATTGGCTACGTGCAGACAAAGCCTAATCGCTTGACTTCCGAATGACTTCTGAGTTGCCTGTATGCAGACGTTCTCAATTTCCTATATAAGGCGTTTCCACGAATATTCCCGGTATATCTTTCTTATTATGAATGTTCCTTTTTATGTACTCAAACCCTAGTTTTCAATCACCTGCTAGTTTGACCAATGTCAATATCACTTCAGTTCAGCAAATTCTGTTTTCTAAACACGACCTGTATTCCAAAGGAATCTTTTTTTCGGACGTCCTTATTCTTGAGATTCGCCAATTTTATTTCTATGTGTGTGTTCATATGTCTCTTTCAACAGTTACGCACATGCTTTCAGTTATCTTGCATTCTCTATTATTATTAGACTAAACCTCGGGACGAGGATCCCCAATAATCCTACGACTAGGGAGATCCCAAAGTCTCAGAGACTGTCGTAGGGTGATCCGACTCCCGGGTTCATGGAGCTGATTTTATACCTACCAAACAATAAAATATAAAGTACCATAATCTAGGCTCGGATGATATGCGCGATAGTTCCGCAGATTTCCGTAACTCTCTCTCTCTTTGTTGGTTTTGACAATTTTATAACCGAATATCTGGATCGAACTTCGGGACGAGGATCCCTAATAATCCTACGACTAGGGAAATCCCAAAGTCTCAGAGACTGTCGTAGGGTGATCTGAGACCCGAGTTCGAGAACCTGATTTTTAGAACTATTCGTACAGAAATATTGATATGAACGAGATCAGAGTGAGAAAGAGCAATCCCAAAATACTAGAGTTTCTAGTATTGGCTCACCCCGATGATGCACAAGAATTAATGATTATTGATAGAAATCCAGGTGAAATAGTGAAAAATAGCGGCTAGGTAACTATAATTAGGCGAATTTTATCAGGCCGATGACTGATCGTGAAACAAACGGGAGACTTAACTTTCGTTGTCTGACTGTGATGGAATCGGGAGCCGTGGGGTAGTCCAGAGTGCGTCCTTGTCCCTTCTTTGATGATGCTTCACGGAATTTATATGTTTCGAACTGACGTTATATCGCGATTTCGTTATTAATGAAAAGTATGGGGGCAAATACGGGTAATTACACTAAAAGAGAAAAATGAACCTTTTGTTTTAATAGTTCTGATGGAAAGAAAAAAAGGAAATGTATCCCTCGCACTGAATCTAACACTAGGTTTTATGTGTCCTTTGCACTGAACTATGCTAATAATTTGATTAATGAATTATGAGTCTATCAGGTTCGAGATTTGCTCATTGACGAGGAGGACAAGGCTTTCAAGACCGTCACTTGGAGATTTTTTGGTACGAGACTCTAGCTTGTATATCACTTCCCCGGGTTCACGTCTACGCGCCTCGCGATTTGACAGACGAAAGACGCTGTTTGCTAAAAAGATGCAGCCAGGTAGCCGTGCGCGACAATATGTGTATTAATCCGCGCGGTTAATTAGCCAATTAGATGCTTAGTCTCTTCGCGGATGAGTTAGACGCGTCGCATCCTAGGGAAGCTCCTTGGTCCGCGACTTGCGGCTCCCTGTTCCGTCACAGTCGGTTGACAATAACTATTATAAATTTATGCATTCGGATTCTTTCAATAATTGACATACATTCCTCCATTCCTTAGTCTAGTTGTTTTCCTTAATTACGGATTATCACCCCTAATGGGCACCCCTATTTGTTCTTGCGTGATTGCGTTATAAATCAGAGGAGTTACGGCAAATCGTCTATCGGTGCATGGTCAGCAAGACTAGATTTGCTGACCTTTCTAGCGCTCCGAGGTGCTATAGGATATATGACTTCGTGGAGAAGGTGATGATATTCTAAACAACGGAAATATCATATCATATTATAATGATTTAAACCAATGAGTCCCAACGAATGATAACGATCAGGGGAACCTCAAAGTGCTACGCACTATCGTATCTCTCGCTAAGACTAACCGGCTAACAATCTATAAGGGAAAAAAAAGGCAATGTGTATAGGTACGCATCGGGTCGTAACACTTGTATACATAGATTTCCACGACTCTCCTTCGCATTGGCTGTCTTGAGTGCGGTTTTCAGAAACAATTGGCAAAGAATATCTGTAAATTTATGCGGTCTTTGGAAATATGCTGGATTTCTTCGAAATTCTTTGAAGCTGTTTCTAGACGATTTCGAAGAAATGTACAGAGTTTTTCAAGAAAATATCGAAACCAGGAATGTCGGGCCGGCCGAAAAAATTTCAATTACGAATTTAAAAAATAGATACGGTTCCGAAAGTCCCAACCGCTCGCGTCACTATTCGATCCACTTCAAAATTTTTGAGCTACTCGAATCTTTTCAACGGTCTGTAAAATTCTCTGATCAATGTTCAAAAAATTGATCAAAGAGTCTTCGTGGTCGTTATGGTTCCATGTAGCCAATTCTGGCCTTAAATTATTAGCGTATACACGAAGGAAATTTGGAGTCGAATGTTCAATCCACTTTGAATTCTCTCGTGGTAGATCATTCTTTGCAACGGCCGATTGCCAACTTCGCAGAAAAGGCGGATTTATTTTCACACAAAGTTTCTGCGTATATATAATATTGTATATGGCCTCGGCACTACTTTCTCTCTCTTCGGGATCGTGAATAGTTCATTACACGTCGAGACCAAAAATCGATGCAGACCTAGATAATAACCACAATGAGCAGTCAATAAGAACGTTTTATTCGATCTTGTGGCAACTTTCAAATCGCCTGCACTGGTTGTGTTTGGTAGCTCGCAAATTCCCGAAGCCTTTTTCATCATTTCATGAGTGTGATATTTCTAGGAGAAGTTTGACTCTGGAAATTATCTGAAAAAAATTGAAATATAAATCCGAAATATTTCAAACTTTGTGATTGTTTTTCCTGATTTACTCTAGACTGTTCCCATTTCCGGTGTTTTCCAAGATGTTCGTCAGATTTTTGAAAACATGCTCAACCAAGGTTCGTAAGCATCTCGGCCAGATGATAATTATATTTTTATTAGTGACTATGAACAACTGTATAAAGTATCAACGGGTCCCTTTGGGCCCATACGTCAAACAACCTCGTAGGCATTGTGAATTTATACAATATCTTCCAGTCGAAATTGATACCAACACCCGGGACGGGCCAATTATACCTGAATCATCCTGTATGATAGAAACAAAGTGGCATTAAGATCTGCGACGAATACAGTTGCATCACAGACGCTCCGATAACACAGCTATTTGCAGACTAGGCACGCGCCTCGAATTTACGTCATAGCGTGACGAGCGCGAGGCTATAGAGAGCACGCGAAATGCCTTACGATCTACGTATACCTACCGCTAGCGCGGCGAATCACCGGCGAGTGACAACTAGTGACGACCGACGACGACTAGATCACCGACAAGTCAATTGGCTATGATGCTACGGCACTGATCTCTATACTAACTATAGGTAGAGATCAGTGCGCTGCAGCGACAACGTTCGCTGTAGTGCCGGAGAGTCACCAACGCCGTTCCTACGTAGATAGCCGCCCGGGTTCGGCAGCTTCCATCGCCGCCCTCGCCAATGTCCTTATACTTGAATTTTTACAAGTGAATCTTGCGTTGAAAATGAATATAACACATCTTGAGGTCTGTATGCTTATTTATTGCACTGAGGTATTACTTTGGTTACGTACAGATGTACCTAATATAAAAATGGAAAAGCAATTTATTAACTACCTTCATATCTGCGTTCATATCTATAGCGTCAATCATTTGTTTCTTTTGTAAAGCGAAAACCCGTTGAATCCTGGCTAGGAACGACGCTGAGAGTCACTCACAATCAGACATTTCATATCAAGAATTGTTATTAGTTGTTAGAATTTATACACATTTTCACGTTAGTGACATTCTCCCCAAATGTTCTGCCCCGATGGTGATCACCGAGCCAAGATTAGGTCAAGTAACGGCAACACAAGCCTGGAGACTTTTACTGGATATTCGATATATTATACTTTCGAAGTTCTTTGATACATTATATACAGTACAGTGATTTTGGAAGTGAGGCTAATTCAACGGTGAGACTTTCGAATTTCGTGACCGTTTGCGATTGACCCCTGACCTAACCATTATGGACTGCTTCAGACGCTTTGAATTTTGATTTTTCACATACCCACCGGGAGATGCATTCTCAGGATTTCCGCTGGTTTTGTTGTCACTCACGATTGTGGTGATCGTAAAGCTTTCTCATAGGGCAGGGATGGCGAACCAATGGCACACAACAAAATAATTTGGGCACGGCAATAATTGAGGAATTTAGGTATACCTAATCGAAATAATTTATTTTTTCGTCTATATTTGAGGTCATACTAACAAAGTTCATCGTGAACGGGCTATCGGTGCCGCGTAAATGCAACAGATTGCGTGAGAGAGATATATGCCGTGTCTCAATTGGTACGAAGTACACACTTCATGCATATTTGCCCTTGTACAAAGTACGTATGCCGTCATGAAAGGCAGTCAACGCGCAAAGGTAGAGGGCGTGAGGTTCAGAGTGGACTTAGAATGCGTTGAAAGACGATTCGTCGCCGTAGTAGGCATTTTAAGTCGGCGTACAGAGAATTATTAAAGTCTTGAATTTTACACTTTAAGAAGCGAACAGTCGTTTGTGATAGTATTCTAAGTCTCAATCTAAGAATTGTCAAAGTTAAGAATGTAATTCTATGAAAGACGAGTAGTCGCCGCAGTACGCATTCTAAGTCAGCGTCCAAAGAATTGTTAAAATTCATAGTTTTATTTTATGAGAGACGATCAGTCGTCTGAGCATGCATTCTATGTCTCTATCCCAAAAAATTTTGAAGTTTAAGAAATTTATGAATAAAATCCAACCATCCATATCTCGTCATTGTTATCTATTAGCAGCGTGTTGTCACGTGCGCCAAAATTTTTTAACTTTTCTTCTTATTAATTAGATATCAATATATTAAATATTTATTATACTTGTAATAATAATTAATAAATATATCATCATATAGATATATTATTAAACATAATGAGAAAGATATAATTTGATATTGAACATAATACAGTAGAACCTCGATTATCCGAATCTAGTGGGACCGAGCCTAGTTCGGATCAGCGAAAGTTTGGATAATGGGACAGTAATATTGGATTAAACGATGTGACATAGGAAAAAAATATTCCAAACAGCTGGTGGACACCAAGGTCCAATGAAGATTACGTGTGAATATGCGAGCGAATTGGTGCCGTGTCTCAGACATCGTGAGTCAACAGTCATTACCTTACCCATGGTGTCTACAGAGTTCTGATTTCTAAATTCCAGGCCATTTCCAGGGTTTGCAGGCTTACGATTACCAAAATTCAAAGCTACTTGAATATAGTATCCTACGAACAACTACAGAATGGATTGTGAATAAGTTATAGCATTTTTTGAAATCAGCATCTTTTTTTATTATCGAACTCATCTTCAACCTTTCAACTATTCATACAAGTCTTCGATAGCATCTTAATACATAATTACATTAACTTTTTTGTTTAATATATCATTTCTAATTCAAATCAGTTTCATCCCATCTCAAACAGTCATAGGATGACTGGAACAAACCAAGTAATGGATATTAGAATCTGAACGGATAATAGAATCCGAATTTCAGTTAGTATTTCTGATGTAACGTCCCGGACGCTGTTCTTGTGGGTTCAACCCTATTTTATACTTGAAGTAACTGGAGAGGAGAGTGTGGAAAGGTTAATAAGTGATTGGAATAAATTCAATTGATAATTATTTATCGATTAAAGAGTGAGTTTGTGTAGTAAGACGAGTTTGAATATGATGGAAGAATGTATGGCGATCTGTATGATAGAAGGATTGAGGAAGAAGTCGTTGGAGAGTTGACTTGGAAGTAGAAGTTGGATATAAAGGAGGATGTAAGGATAGAAGAAGGAGAGGAGATGTGAAGAGATTGAAGGTTGACTGAAGAGTAAGTTGGCAATTAGAATAGAGTAATGAGGAAAGGTTGGTTCGAAGCAAGGTGGGGAGGCAAAAGTGCAGATGTAGTTCTAGCGTGATTCCCAGGGTGTTGGTAGTCCAGGAGTCAGGTGAGGAGCGGGAAAAGATAAGAGCAGAGGGTTAGGTTGGAGATAGTCATAGTACGTGGGAATGGAAAGATTGTAGGGGGAGGCAAGGAGGTACATTCGGGGGTACAAGCCCGGACGCAACACCGATCGCGGAATTGAGAACAAGAACTCAATATCTGTCGCAAAAAAAAAGTCAAGGCAAAGAAATTTCAAGGATTCAAAAAAAAATGTCCATGCTATTTCGAGGATTTCAAGGCTCTAGAAAAATTCCAGGCCAATTCCAGGCTTTCCAGGAATTCCAGGACCTGTCACGGTGTTCCTCAAGCAAGAAAAAGTGGACCCAAAATGGATTCAAAATCGGCTAACGCAGAAAGTTTCTATATTGTTCATAGATTAAAAAAAATGTTAAACTCAAAATCCTAGCTGCTCGGTTTCGCAAGTTATGGCCGTTTTTGTATTTATATCGCGCACGTTCATGAAAAGCAGAGTAGAACACTTTACTACGCACACGCAATCGACCTCTTGATCCCAATATGAGAAAATTAGGTATGTATTAATGATTTTTCATTGAAAGACTCGTTTTTTTCGGAAATTAATTTATACGTTAATTTACCGGCCTCTGGATAGTGCCGTTGTTGCACTATTTCCGTTTTTGCAACGTATCTTAATAACAGATTTCCTGATTAAACTTTGAATAATTTTTAGCGTTCATGATATAATTTTTCATTTCGTCCGCCACTGCTTAACTTTAAATCAATATCTTCATATTTGCTGCTTACACCAAGATTAGAATCAACATTGTTTTTTATTACACGTGTCGCAATTTGCTGCTGAATTTTTTCAGGAAGTTTTTCAACTATTTTTATCACGTTATCTTTGGAGTTTGTGAAAACATGAGTCTTACCTCTGCCGATTTCCTGGAAGCATTTAGTACATAATTTAATCGAATCAACGTTATTTTGTTTCAACAAAACCTCATCTGACTTTCGTGATCCATAAAATCCAGTAGAAATATCAATTTCTTTATTTACATCTCTAAATTTACCTTTACCTTTTTCAATTTTCAAATGTCCATTAAATATAGCAGTTAAACAGATATAACGATTGCAGACACCGTGATTTGAACGAGTCTCTTTCGTTAATACTATTTCTTTATAATTAGGCATAGTAGGCAGTTGTCTATTGAAAATTTCGTTTTCAAAATCAAGGAGAGTTAAATAGCAAGATCTGCATATGCTCAGAGGATATTCTTCGTCATTTAAATCAAAATCCTCCGATATAAACTTTTGTATAAGGTTTTCAGTTAATTTACTAGTGAAAAATTTTTCTGGCCTAATTTTACCAAAACTATTTTTCTACCACACGGTCCACATATTTTTTTCCTACAATAGTCATGAGAAGATGGGGGAGTAATTTTAAAAACATTAGTTCATAAAATACATCTCAAATAGATTGAATTTGTCTTTTACAAAGTTAATAAAACTTAAAATATCTTAGTTCCGCGGTGAGTGTTTCTGTGGTACATCGACGGCTCCTAAGATAAGAATGAGAACGACGACTCGCGCGCTCAGCTAATGAAGACTCAGCTCAGGAGCTCTATAGTGCGACTATAGCGATTTCTTTACTCGAACTATAGAACTCCTGAGCTGAGTTTTTCAACGAAAAATCATTAATACATACATAATTTTCTCATATTGGGATCAAGAGGTCGATTGCGTGTGCGTAGTAAAGTGTTCTACTCTGCTTTTCATGAACGTGCGCGATATAAATACAAAAACGGCCATAACTTGCGAAACCGAGCAGCTAGAATTTTCAGGTCAACATTTTATTCAATCTACAAACAATATAGAAACTTTCTGCGTTAGCCGATTTTTGATCCATTTTGGGTCCACTTTTGCTTGCTTGAGGAACACCATGCTGTAGACACCCTGTTACTTTTGGTAGTTCATCCTCAATCTTTGTGCAATGCGATCCCATCGCTTCGAAGTTACAATATTTACCATCGTAGACAGGCTGCGGCTGATGCGTCTGTCGTTAGCTGCTTTCCTGCGAAGCACTAAAAAATCCACAAAGAATCTTGTTTTTCAGGCATAGCGTGACTTGCATTACCTAATTCAATTGTATTTTTATAAAATCATCTTACCGTAAAATTGCAGGTTACAATTAATTTTTTTATCACTTGAAAAAAAAAAAGTAAATGAGCTCCCGCCCGTTCGTATTCTTCGGGGGGGAAATTATGAATTACAATAATTTAAAAACTGATTTACACGTCAATCCAAAGAGTTATTTCCCCCGCGGTATTCTCAGGTTAGATTCGACGGTCATGGGTTGTGTTTTATTTAGTTGAGATTGACTTAGTTTCGCGCTCCACCGACTATGGCGCTGTAGTTTTATTTTGTGTTGCCAACATAACTGACTTGTCCAAAAAAACTGACCGTCTCAGAATCTGTGGCCCCAAGTGTACCGTTATGTGAAGTAGTCCAATTGTCCAAGAAAATAGCAAGACCGAGGGTAAGGGGAAAGGTAAATGTACAAGGGTGCTCGGATCAATTGAGACCATAGAGATATTATAGATAGAGTAGGGGAGACAGACTTCCGGCTGAGAGAGACAGAAAACGGCGGTACCACATCCATCTCTTTCTATCCGCGCATGCGCAGTAAGCGCAGAAAGGGAATATCAGTTTGTTTTGATCTACTGCGCATGTGTCAGTAGAGAGAGATGGATATCGCGTGACTAATGGAAAAAGGGCGTAAGCGACATGTCTGCGCCCTTCTGTAATTCTTAAAGGCCAGAGGGCGTATATGTTTTTTTTTTCGTTATTCGACTGGAAATTCGTCGGAACGGAAAAATACGTCAACATTGAAAAGTAAAAAAATAAAGGCAAAAGGGCGTAAACGCCACAGATACGCCCCGAGCTCTTTAGAAAAATCAGTCGAATTAATGCCAAGAGGGCGTATCCCCCAAAAATGTTCAGATTTTCGTCCAAAACAAATTTTGGCGGATTCGCTCTTCTGGCTTTAATCGGCATGATTTCTTTTATAAAGCTAATGCCAAAAGAGCGCATCCGCCGAAAATGATTTTTGGTGGATACGCTCTACTGGCATTAGTCGGCGTGAATTTTTTGAGGAAGCTAATGCCAGAAAGGCGCATCCGCCAGAAATAGTCCGCTTTTTGTCAGAAGTCAAATTTGGCGAATGTCCAGTCGGAATGTACAGAAATTTCGCCTAGATCTATTCTTGAATATGTCCGAGTTGACAATTTTTTTACAGCTTCATTGGATACCCAGGAACACATTCTGAAAAACTCGGTGTATGAGAGGTGCGGGTTTGAGAGATAAAAAATTATTAACAATTGAAAGTGCCTGATTTTGACGCAATCTTTTCATTTATCGAGTTCAGAGAAAAAAGTTTCAGACAAAAGTTGTAGATCTCATTATTCTTCACAAAATTGTTGTCATAAAAAAATCACGTAGCGTTGATGGTTTGGCTGTAAATCGCAACGGAAGACTAAGCACTCCTAAAACTCGGTTCTTTTGTTTATTGCACGCAGGTCAGTGAATTATCAATGCACACTATTGGAACTTATCGTCAATGTAGAACCATCTTTTCTTGAGAGAAGTGCGCCAAGTTTTCCCGACTATGTCATAGAGTTTAGCAACAATCAATTTTTGCTTGAAATCCGCCCTTCCCCTATAGTTTCTAGCTGAATGACCCGGGAGAGTCCAGCAAAAAATGTAGTGGTATTTTTTACCACCTTCTTTCGGCATCCGGTGAGAAATTTTTTTTTTTTCTGCAAAAAAGGCCGTTAAAAAGGAAATAAAATTTGTGCTCATAAACAAATGGTAATCACTTCGTCGATTTTCAAGTTACCGGAAACATTCTTCGAGGATCTGATAGGTCTTGTCGAGACGCTTTTTTTGGAAGAAAAATCATCTCTTGATCTCTATTAGAACCGGAGATACAGAGAGGTTTACCTATTAATTCATAATTGTCGATCTAATTAACATTTTAAGATGATTCAAGTTCGTGCGTATTCTGGAGACATTCGAGTGTGATATGCAATTTGTCTCATATTTCCCGAATCATTCATTTCATCGCAACGACTGGTTCAATATAGCGGCGCCGATGACATTGCACCGTCCGCCGAGTGAGCCCCGCCGGGCCGCGCGGTGGGGAGCGACTCGGCCAATCGCGTTTGACGTCGCGCCGCTTGGTTAACAATTGGAATATCTCCCTTGATAATTGTCGTACAAACTTCGATTTTTTCTCATTCGGGCTACTTTTTTCTCACCATTCCGATTATCCCGTCCAAAATGAGCGTTGACAGATACGCGTCGAACTAAATGACGTTTTTTCTTCCTAATAAAATAATGGTCATGAAAAGACATGTTGATTGGGTTATTTATACAACGTGAAATGTATTTATGTACTCTCAATGATTGCCCTTAGGGTTACATAACTTCCCATCCGTTTTAAATTTCTTTTACATATCATTTTATTATTATACACGTACAGTTTTACAATCCTTCACAACTACTTTAGACTACTTACACTACACTTATACTTACTACACTTTTGTATTTATGCTCTTTAGTTTCTACTCCATATGCTATTCGTTTTCTACATATTCGTGCTTCCAAAACTTATCCTTTTTCTACTTATCGACTATTTTATGATACTTTGAGTATCAGTCAACGCTCATTTTAGACGGGATAATCGGAATGGTGAAAAAAAAGTAGCCCGAATTAAAAAAAAATCGAAGTTTGTACGACAATTATCAAGGGAGATATTCCAATTGTTAACCAAGCGGCGCGACGTCGAATGCGATTGGCCGAGTCGCTCCCCATCGCGCGGCCCGGCGGGACTCACTCGGCGGACGGTGCGATGTCATCGGCGCCGCTATATTGAACCAATCGTTGCGATGAAATGAATGATTCGGGAAATATGAAACAAATTGCATATCATACTCGAATGTCTCCAGAATACGCACGAACTTGAATCATCTTAAAATGTTAATTAGATCGACAATTATGGATTAATAGGTAAACCTCTCTGTATCTCCGGTTCTAATAGAGATCAACTGATGATTTTTTTTTCCAAAAAAAGCGTCTCGACAAGACCTATCAGATCCTCGAAGAATGTTTCCGGTAACTTGAAAAGTGACGAAGTGATTACCATTTGTTTATAAGCACAAATTTTATTTCCTTTTTAACGGCCTTTTTTGCAGGAAAAAAAATTTTTTTCACCGCATCCTGAAAGAAGGTGATAAAAAGTACCACTACATTTTTTGCTGGACTCTCCCGGGTCATTCAGCTAGAAACTATAGGGGAAGGGTGGATTTCAGGCGAAAATTCATTGTTGCTAAACTCTATGACATAGCCGGGAAAACTTGGCGCACTTCTCTTAAGAAAAGATGGTTCTACATTGACGATAAGTTCCAATAGTGTGCATTGATAATTCACTGACCTGCGTGCAATAAACAAAAGAACCGAGTTTTAGGAGTGCTTAGTCTTCCGTTGCGATTTACAACCAAACCATCAACGCTACGTGATTTTTTCATGACAACAATTTTGTGAAGAATAATGAGATCTACAACTTTCGTCTGAAACTTTTTTCTCTGAACTCGATAAATAAAAAGATTGCGTCAAAATCAGGCACGTTCAATTGTTAATAATTTTTTATCTCTCAAACCCGCACTTCCGATACGCCGAGTTTTTCAGAATATGTTCCTGGGTATCCAATGAAGCTGTAAAAAAATTGCCAACTCGGACATATTCAAGAATGGACCTTATGTACATTCCGACTGGACTAAATACGCCCTTTTGGTATTAGCCCGAAAAATGGTCACTGGCAGAAAGGCGTATTAACGGCGGTTACGCTCTTCTGTCTTTATATTTTGGGCTGGAAAAAAAACAGCAGCTTTTTCATTTCAACCGATTTCCTATCGATTGGCGAAAAAAAAAATATATATACGCCCTTTTGCCATTGAAATCGCACTCTACGTCGCTTAGGCCCTTTTTCCATTAGTCACGCGATATATGGTCCCGCTGTCTTCTCTCTCTTTCTAACCTTAGAGATTCCCACTCGCACACAGCCGTATGTCTGCCCTATCTCTATCTATAATATCTCTATGATTGAGACACGGCATACGATTTGCCTCGAATTTATGACCGAACGGGAGTCTAGTTTGATTTTGATTTTTTTTTCCCATTAATCACTAATGATCTTTTTCTTCTTCGATGTTTTTTTAAGATAAGATTCTTTGTTGGCACGCATGGCCACATTAAACATTTCTTTGGAAACAATGGCACGTAGATGTATAAAGGTTCGCCATCCCTGTTGTAGGGTGACCACAAAACTACGAATATGCATGTATACTTTGGTGGCCCGAAAAAACCGGCTATTTATTTTTTTCCAACCTTGTATGAAAATATGTTAATTTCAAATGTTTTAAGAACCCTCCCTAGAAATCAGCGCGATTGAAAAATTTCATAGGTCGCGGAAGAATTTTGAAAATCTTAAGAATAGTCAAATTCGATTGATTCCATTCCTTCCTGACGTAGTGAAAGAAAAAATGTAAAAAAAAAAAAACGATTTTTGGCTATTTTTAAGATTGGTCAAATTCTTGAGCGACCTTTAAAAATTTTTTAATCGTGAAGATTTTTCAAGGGGGTTCTTAAGACATGTAAAACTAACATATTTGCATGCGAGATCGAGGAAGAAAAATAGTCGATTTTTTGGGCCACCCTAAGGTATACATGTTTGATGTCCCACGCTAAAGCAGGACAATCGTGGCACACTCGTTGCCAAAATATACGGTGCTGTACTTCGTGTACAGTGTTTTTTCTTTCGCGAGTCGTTTTGATTGGCGTACAGCCACGTACAGCTGAGAGATTCCAGGAGGGGTCGTAGCTCAACACTACCAACCCTCCCTATGAATTTTCCCTCAATCGGCGAGCTGATGTTCCTCTATGAGGGGAAGGTCTATTCGATTTTTACCGACCCGTCTATTTCTCGAATTTCTCCGAAACGGGGCTATCAATCGACTTGTCCTTTTGGCAGCCGATGTTTGACAAGTAATGAGTAGGAACTGAATTCTTTTTTTTATCGAAAAATGTGGGCGTGCCATTTATTTCGACATATATCACAGCTTACGCATTAAAAATGCAAAATTGGCCTCTGTAGCCCGATTCTATATGGAGTTCCGAACACAACCATCCAAAAACATCTGTGTTTTCGACAACGATGCAGGGGAAAAACGTATTCCACGATTTTGTGGTAATTTTCGCGATTTCCACGGTTGGAAGCGGCAATTATCACAAAATCGTGGAATGCGTTTTTCCCCTTCATCGTTGTCGAAAACAATAGCTATTTATGTATCAAGTCCGGAAAGTGTCACCTTTCGGTATGGGTTATTTCTAATATGAACCGATCAAGTGTGCTGTGTCACAGGAGAACGAGTGAGGATTCATTTCTCGAGCGCAGCGAGGGCGATCATCCACACGAGTTCTCTTGTGACACAGAACACTCAGAGGCGAATTTCGGAAATTATCCATACCGGATTTGACACTTCTCGGACTTGGCGCATACAATATTTTATGCGATCCGTTATTTGAAGTTTCACTTTTTGGAAAATCACACGCTTAAAGTGTTATACTTACTTGAGTTTCTAAAATGACTGCAGGTATTATTGCGTCTTTCTGTATGTTAGAGTAGACATAAAAGTTAGACATAAACATAAGGTAGAAATGGTTTGAGTTGGTAAGACTGGAAGAAGGAAAGGAACTAGGACCGAGGACGGCTGGTACGCCGTAGGTAGGATTGAGTCAGTTTACGGAGAGGAACTCAACGAGGCAGACGTGCAAATAAAAGTAACGCAATATAAAAATATTAAAAACAAATAAGGAAGCATAAGCAAATTTAATGTCAAGGAAGGAAAGAGCGAATGTACAAGGAATATTCATATAAAAATAAAGTATAATATCATACATATGTATATAATCAAAAAAAAAAAAATTAGTGCAAGAATCATTTACCCACCCGTCTCCCAACCACGCATTAATAGTATTTGCTAACATGTATCAAAACATTTTGACTCAGACAATTGAGATTTTCAGACATTTTGTTTTGTTGTGTGTGAACGTCGTCAAAAGTAACCTGACTATGTTTGTTTTAATGAAAAATATTCAGACTGTCCGATAATATTCCATTATAGGGAGCTTTCCATCTACAGCCAAAAATCGACGCAGTCAGGCACACAGCAATATGATTGGGTGGAGCGAACGGAAGTCCCAATCGTTTAGCTGTGTGTCTGAGTGTGTTGATTTTTGGCTCTAGATGGAAAGCTCCCACTGGCTCCTGGGACCCGATTCTTGAAATGATGCGATGTTTCTCGTATGCGGAAAATATCGCATGGTTGGTATCACATGCGACTCCCGAAGCGTATTCTCCACGGCTATGCGATATGTTTTGTTCGATAATTTACGTATGCGATAGTCCTACAGTGTTGCCGTTAGTCGCTATGGTTTAACAAAATATAGTAGCCAATAGCAATTATGTTATAACATAATTATTTAGGCGCGTCGTTGTCTATGTTTTAGAAATTCCTCTCTGTCATCACTCATCACTTACACATTATAATCTATAACTGTATCAACACTGATTAAAAATTAATCGAAAAATGTCATCAATAATTAAAAAACGTTCTGGCTACATCAATGAAGAGCAAAAAAATTTTTTAGTTGGTAAGTAATTAACCTTCTCTATCAGTATATCATAGAATGATTCCAACTTTCAATTTAGCTTCTCAACTATTCAAATTTGTAATTTGTATACAGAAAATTCATAAGAACTAAAAATGAATAATAAATAAGCAATAGCAGTCTGAAAAACCAGCAGTGACTATCATTTATTAATTGATCAATCCCGTATATATATATAATATGTATTCGAATCACAGAATTCATGGGTAGAAATCCCGAATTACAAAGTGGTAAGTTTTCTTCGAATTTCACATTTAAACATGCCCAAAAACTATGGGAATAACTTACGTCAGAATTAAACGAGATACCTGGTGCAATAAAAGAGTGGAAGCAATAGAGAAAGGTATAGATATACACTCTACACATAATACACAGACACGAATGCGTTTACTGTTAATTTCATTCACGGCGGAACTACCCGTGCGCATAGTTTAGTATCCTTGGTTGGCACCGTATCCCGCAATGGCTATCCCCAATCTCAATATTATTTGAAAAATGAGGTGTTTCTTCAGTTGCCTGCCTCAGGTGCACGGATCGTTCCGTAAATATAATATATGGATGTATGAATTTTTTAAACGCCACACTAACACAATTGATGTTTACTGAGATAGACTTGGCAAGATATGCGCAGTGCGACTAAATCTAAACATACATCTATAAAAAATCATGCGAAAGGAACTGGTGGAGGACCTGCTTCAAGTCAGATTTTGACAGAAATCGACCAAAATGTGCTTGCACTCATTGGGTCTACAGCTGTGGAAGGACATGACACGATACATGAATCCGTGGTGCAATTTGTAAGCGATCATCATTGTATTGCAATATAATAGGGTTGCCCCCCAGTAAATATTTTATGAATTAATTGTTATCAATTACACTCATATTGCAGAAGTGGGATGAAGGTCCCGAGCCGTGCAATATCGAATACCTCTCCGATGATGAAGAAGCTCTTGAGAGTTCTCTCGTTAAATATACCAGTAAAGAACTCGTGGTAAATAACAAGAAATCCTTGACAAATAATATTTCGGGTGTACAAAGAGCATCAATTCCAATATCGCCTATTCCAAATTCAAGTACAAATAAAACAGGTGTCAAGCGAACTTCCGCTGCCCTCAGATACGACAAATCAATAGAGCAGACTACTAAATTAGCCAAGATTTCACAAAACGATAGTGACATGCGAAAGTCGTATTATGAACGAAAACTTGATCTTTATGCGAAAGAAATAGCACTTCGAGAAAGAAATGCAGTGTCCAAAGAAAATACAAATATACTGCTACATCAATTTCACGATAATATAAAAAATCTAACAACAGTAATTGAAAAATTG
Organism: Tenthredo scrophulariae; assembly: GCA_963978835.1. Taxonomy (NCBI): domain Eukaryota; kingdom Metazoa; phylum Arthropoda; class Insecta; order Hymenoptera; family Tenthredinidae; genus Tenthredo; species Tenthredo scrophulariae. The sequence goes on along the minus strand of OZ022236.1, from coordinate 7,073,263 downwards.
ATTGAAGAAGAAAAAAACCAATGATTAGCGTAATTAATTAGTTAATTAACTTCGGATTTATTGTTCTTTACCACAAGTACTTTGCTGGTATATTTAACAAGACATGAAGAAAAGTATTTCCTTTTTTTTTTTTTTAAATTTTGGTCATCAATAATGAAAAAGTTCATGATAGGAATTCCATTGCTTCCACTCTTTTATTGCACCAGGTGTCTCGTTTAATTTTAACGTAAGTTGTTCCCAAAGTTTTTGGGCATGTTTAAAAGTGAAATTTGAAGAAAACTTCCCAGTTTGTAATTCGGGATTCCTACCCATGAATTCTGTTCATTTATGATATTTTAAAATTCTACGTTATCAGACTGGTTTGCCAAATTGTTCACTCAATAAAAGAGATTGTATGAAAAGACGTTAATTTTTTTTATTAAATGTTGGTCGATTTGTTTCACATGTTAGATACCGTTCGAAAGAGGTACTAACGTTAGAAGTACCGTCTTATCAAATTATCGCGAATTCTTCGCCCAGCAGACAATTCGGGATTCCTATTTGCTACACCTATCTCAGGCCCATTTAGTCCAACAACACCATCCAAAGCGAAATCCAATAATTCACCTTCTCCTTCAGGTGAAGGCACGTTGTCGTCAATGCACATATTATGCAACACCGTACAAGCATTGATAATTTTCGAGCACATATCTGGCTTGTAATGTAGGACCCTTTGTTTGAACAAGCAGCGGAATCTCATCTTTAATAAGCCGTTGCAACATTCAATCCGCGATCTAGTGCTCATTTGCCGGGCGTTGTATCGTCCTATTTCAATATTTTGTACTCCGTCCAAAATTGGATTTCATCATCCACGGTCTAAGCGCATATCCGGAGTCACCTTTAATTTCGGCAATGTATAGACATTCCACATCAAAGGAATTTTAAAACTTTAAATCTCGACTTTGATATTGATTTGAGACTTTAGGATGCAGCTTTTTCTAAAATGGTTATTTTTGAGGGACACAAAATGGTCCATCAATTTATTTGATGAGCGTATTACCTAGCAAGAAATATTGATGTCCACGATTGTAAATATCTTGCATTATGGGAAGCATGTTACTGTTATTCCAGATATACGAATCGTGAGTGCTCCCAGGGAATCGAGCATTGACGTTCAAAATCCGAAGATCGGTATCACAAATCTTTATATGAAATGGAAATTGCATTATCTATATGAATGCATAATATTTTTATGAATTTATATGATGTTCTCACTAATTGTACATTGATGGAATGATATCCTTTTCGGTTCACATATACATGTTCGGGATAATTTTCGTCAGCTTTTGGAGGTGGGAATATTGCAACATGAGTACAGTCTATACAGCCGATCGCTCCGGGAAATTGCTTCTCTGTCCAAAATCTATACATGATAAATGTTATAGACCTGGATTGTGTATAAATAATAGTATGTCATTTTTCTGCATACAGGCTACACCCTCCCTTACTTGTTACGCAGCTGTCGTAGCTCCTGCATATTATTAGGAAAGCGTACCCAAGTATTAAATACCGCTGGTGAATTCAGAATATTGGCGACGTGATGAATGCATCTGCTGACCGATGCTTGACTAATAGCCATATTAATATTACTACCAACGCAATTCTGGTAGCTTCCTGATGCAAAGAAGCGTAATGCTGCTAAAACCTTTAAAAGATACATGTTTTGTTATGAATATTTTACATTCCGCATGTATTGTTCAAACTCACCTGTACCCTTGCGTTCAAAGCTGAAGATCGTGGTAGTTCTACTGAATTTTGTTCTACAATATCTATAAGTCGGTTTGTTGTTTTTTTTTTTTTAATCTGAGAAGCTTGATAAATTGTCGTTCTGATAATTCGAAGGGATCATCTCTTATGAGGAAACGTGGTCCGTCATTGTAATCAACAAGATGTTCTAGTTGGTTGGCGACATGAAGTTGAACAGCATTTTGAAATGCCAAATCCATATTTTATACTTGTTTTATATATTTCAAACACAAGCCAGTTTTTTTCGTCACTGAATCAGCGGTCCGCAATTAACCGATTTTAATCAATTTTTTTTTCAACTTAATTTTTTCATCCATAGGTATATATACATCCAATCGCTAATTTTTTTTTCACTTATTTTTATATTTTTATTGCTCTTTGTAATTAATAATGAAATTTACAGCTCGATATTTAAATTTACGAGAATCCGTCAAACGTTGACTCTCGTAAAATTACGAACTCATTTGTCTCCCCGGAGACTTTTCAAAACCACCGCGCTTATTACTATATTTGACGCATGCGACATGCGTATCGCATGGGTGATACCCAGTCGATATAAACCGTTAGATATTTCTCGCATACGAGACGTCTCACACCATTCGAGACGACTCAAGAATACGAATTTCAATATCGCATGCGAAATGGCATGCGACATCTAGGGTCCTCGTTTCAAGAATCGGGTCCCTGTCCTATAATATTTCACTATATGTATTCTAGTGACCTGAAATTGGTCACTTTGCGGCCTAAATCCAATGCTCAAAAAGTGAACTTTCAAACAACGGGTCGCATAAAGTTCATTGAGCCATCATCGCGGGTCTCATGATTTTTCTGATTTTCTCATACACACGCGCACACACAGGTTTCTCATGCATACTCAGCTGGTTAGAAAATCATGCTTTGCAAGTTGTGATGTAGGGGAAAAATGTATTCCACGATTTTGTAGTACTTTTCGCGATTGTCCATGGCTCGGAACGGCAATGGCCGCTGATGTGATGACGTTAGTTCCCGGAACGTCCGTGAGATGTCGCCACGCGCGCATTCTTTGCTTCTCAGTCATAGATAATTGGACTGCATGTCGAGTCACATGGTACCAGGTGTAATAACGTTAACAGCGGTGGTGCAAAAAAAAGCTAATAATGCGCGCGTGGTGACATCTCACGGGCGTTTTGAGAACTAACGCCATCACATTAGCGGCCATCGCCGCTCCCAGCCGTGGACAATCGCCAAAATTACCACAAAATCGTGAAATACGTCTTGCACCTTCATCGTTGTCGAAAACAAAGATATTTTAGGATGGTTGTGTTCAGAATTCCATACAGAATCAAGCTCAGGAAGCCGATTTTGCATTTTGGATGCATAGGCTCTGATACAAGTCGAAATAAATGGCAGACCCACAGTTTTCGATCGAAAAAAAAAAAAAAAAAAATCCCAAATACATCCGACCAAGCGTACCAGTTCGAACTCATTACTCGTCAAACATCGGCTGCCAGAAGGACAAGTCGATTGACAGCCCCGTTTCGGAGGAATTCCGGAAATAGACGGGGTCGGTGAAAATCGAGTAGACCCCCCCCCCCCCCCCCCCCCTTAATTCCACAAGCACTTGAATTCGTTTTTATTTTATTTCCAGCTAACAATGAATTTTTTACGTTTACGTTTATGCAATGGTCACCGACGGACGTATCCTCATCGAGGGTGACACCATTTCAAAAATAACCCACGGCCTCGAGTAAGTACAGTGACAGTCAAATGCTACGTAATACTAATATTACTACTGTACACGGAAAAAAATGTTCAGGGGATTCAGGCATAATTATGCTGAATGTAACTATATTTCATGGTTGAAATAGCAACTAGCATACCGTATTAATACTCCAACTATACGAATCTGGTTGGTTGAGTGTGCCTATCGTATATAATGTGATTTTTTTCACGCAGAAAATGACTTTGTTATTCGGAACATCTTCCCTACTTTCGAAGATACACTTCTTCATTTTCTAATTTTTCTCCAGAAAAACTCAATTTTCAAACGCCTGTATCTTCGGAAGTAGGGAAGATATTTTCAATTTTAAAACGTCAAACGAAAGCTACATTCTTTCCGAATAAGCGACAGGAGAGTGAAATCGACTGACTCAGTGAGTTTTTATGAATTTTTTAGTACCAACTCGCCTTTTTGCGTTTTTTCTCCATTCAAACCCCATGTTGAGAAATTCAAAACTTTGAGGCGTTTGCCAGAACAGAAGATATAGATTGTAAATTTTTTCCTTTGACACAGTTTTTAGTGATGCTGAGATGCAACTTTCCGGCACTATTAGAATACGATCTGCGGTAATTGACCCTTTTCACTCGGCCCTACTGTACATAATAGGCCAATCAATAGAGATTTTTTTGTGACAAAAATCCCGCCCGAAAACCAACTGTGCCACGTTTTGAAATACGATTCACAGATGAAAACGTACATGTTTTCAACTCCTATTTTCTTTTTTTTAATAATGTTAAAAAACGAAAAAGCCGTTTTTCTTTTTGGTAGTTTTTTGCTTCTAGGGTGAGAACTGATGGAGTAATCTTTGTACTCTAATGAGAGAATTTGTAGCGAATTGAACAACCTACAAAATGGGCTCTGGATCGACTCGACCGGGGCATTTTTAACCGGGAAAAATCGAGAAAAAAAAAAATCTTCGTACGAAAGTTTAAGTTTAACAACTCATAGTAAGTTGGTGCAAGAGCGCGCAGTGACATTATTCAATTGAAATTAAACTTTTCAACTTTTTTTTTTCTTCTTACCTATCCTTTTTTTTCAATTATTAATTTTATTATTGAAGCATATATTTTTTCCAAAATTCCGAAGAAGGGGTTCTTGCGATGGACGTCACATTCAGCAATGTCACCTCCCACCCACCTATAACTGCGCACTTTTATCGTCATTGCGTGTGCAAGAATATGCATTACGGCGGCTGATCTTTTTCCAATTACTGCCTAAAGCGTTACTTTTAAGTTGATGAATTATTTTTTTTATTTTGTTACCTAGATGACAAAAGATAATAAATAAAATATAACATCATCCATGAAACCTCTTTATTTATTCCTATCAAATGAAATAGCGAAAGTGCGTACTCCTGCACCACCTTACCCTATAATCAATAGTCGACCTTGACAGATTAATATAACCCTCTGAGATCTATCTACACTCCTAGCCAGTTGGCCTGGACAGATTACTAGGCAGAATCCTATACAATAATCTAGTCAAATTTTAATGCCAGTTTTTGACAACTTTTCCCCTTTTTTTTAAATAGCTACAAACAGTTGGTCTACCTTAGGGGAACTACAGTTTTACTGGCCGACCTGTATTGCAATCCATTAATACTAGACAAATTTCTACCAGGGAGGTAGAAAGGTTCAAAATTGGTTAAAAAGTGCGGTTAACCCTAGAACGGTAACTTGGGTTGTTTCGCCACCCCAATGACTCAGTGCAAACAGACATTTTTACGATTTTCTCACGTTTTGTACTCTCTTACCTAATTTCTGATAAACTTTTCAGACTTCACGCAAAACTTCAGTAGGCTCACGTGATTCTGCATTGAAAAACGAGAAGAAGAGCCCCCGTAGGACCCTTTACGTGAAATTATACCCGAGATACGAATTTTCAAAATTGGGATGTTTTATCACCCCAGGCTGCCGGAATAGGTAAAAAAATATAAGGTTACCGTTCTAGAGTTGAGTAGTTTATGGACGGCCCCTAGGGACAGATATCCTAATATATAACACCTTGGCTACTTCCCTATATGCGGGGTATAAGCAAAAAGAATAGTAGAAGAAGAAGAAGAATACCTAACACGTGTATACCAATATATGTAATTTTTTTTTATTTTATGTTGGGAGCAAGTCATAGACGAAAGATTAGACGTTACAATGAATAAAAAAAGTGCTGACTTCGAGTGGCGACGATCTTTCTCAAGACTTTCATCAGACTGAGGTTGAAAGCAGTAACAGCAGCAGCGCGGAGAAAAACTTCGACAAAAATCACGTTAGCACAGGTAAATTTAATGACACAATTGAATCCTATTGCCACTAATATGGCTAATTCGAATTTAACGCAATAGTACCTTAAACTAGTATAACATTTACACCAAACTTCGATGAACACGGCTATTCATCGACAGAGAAGTAGAGCCGAAGGACTAGGGGAGGGGCGGGCAAGTGGGCCTCCTTTAAATTTTTCCAAAGTTAAAAATTTTTGTTCTAATAAACCACTAAATGATTTTTAAACATTCGTGATTACTGATAATGTCTAGAATCATGTAAATGTGTATTAATTATTCATAAAATTGCTTGATTATGTACAATAATGTATTTCGCTTTTTTTAATATGACCCTCAAGTTTTCTGCATCTGCAAGAATCCACTTTGTCCGCCCGTAGCTCTGAAACGTTCGACCACAGAGAAAACTTTGTCTGACGTTTTTTGTTGCTATGTCAATTATCCAGATACGCATATAATAAAAAAACGTACTAAGTCATTTCGGGCTAATTTTTGTTAAATTTCCTCCCGGAAAAAAATCCTCAATAAAAGTGGTACTTTAAAAATGTCTACTCACAAAAGGAATGAAATTAGATAAAATTGCCAAGTACATGTATTCTGTATAATTATAAAACAGAAAACATGAAAAAATAAACATTTGGAGTACATGGTACTTGGCGGGCCAATATTTCATATCACCATAGGATTGTTGACATAGCTCAATTGCTGTTTTCTTCTACTTATCTACAAGAGGCCCGCCAAGTACCACTAGCGCCAAATTTTTATTTTTTCATGTTTTCTGTTTTATAATTATACGGAAGACATGTACTTGGCAATTGATCTGATTTCATTCCTTTGGTGAGTAGACATTTTTGAAGTACCACTTTTTTGTTGATAGATTTTTTTGGGAGTAGTGACCACATTATTGTATTCTTGGCGAAATATTCCTCTCCAAGCCCTGTAAAGATCTGTTGTGTGTATGTACTAAATATGAAATATTTGGGCCATTAAATATACGAAAACATTTGTAAATGAACGATAACATATTGAAGACCTGCCACGTTGAATGTAAGCTTTGTCACTTATTAATTCATGTTGTAGACTAAACTTCATGCGATTCAATAACCTTACTTGTAACCCAACCTCAAAATTGCGCGCTTCGTCATTTTATGAAAGATTGTTA